>VZRL01002680.1:1089564-1302764 GCA_013397895.1 Origma solitaria | reverse complement strand
ACCCACCCTCACTCCCCCAATGTCTAACACAAACCCAAGGGATCTGGGTTTCTCATGCAGGATATCTGCATGCTATCCATTAACTGCCTTGCAGGCTTATTTTTTTCAAATATTTGGCTCTCATCAGACTTTAGTTTAGTATTTCAGAAGGAAGGAGCAAAAAGCATGCAGAAGGCAAGGAAGTCTAACCTAGCAGACTGCCCTGCACAGTTGTATTCTATGCACAAGGCTCTTGGAGGCGTCATCCTACCAAGCACGGGAGAGAGTTGCTTCCACATCCTGTCAGGGCATAGCAACTACACGGTAAGCTCAGGTAAGGTAAGCATATCATTGCATCAGCAGACAGCATCCAAATCATCTCACAGAAACAGGCTTAAACCATATCTCCACGAACAGCTATATTCGTGGAGTGTTTGGAAAGTTTAATATTGTTAATACACATATCTACATGTGAATCCAGAGGCAAATTTTAGATATTAAATTCTCACCTCAAGTGTTTCTCTGAGGATATAAAATAGCTCTCCCCCTAACAAAGTTCAGGCAGCCTTTATCCCATAAGATAGTGGACATGTGGCAGAGACCTCAGAAATACATCTGGCTAAAGAATTTTGAGGCTCTAGTATACACATGCTGCCCAGAGATAAAAGTACCTTATTTTCCCTGAACCTACTGGAGCCAAATCCCTGCTTGGGGATTGGTAATCTATTCCCTACAACAACTGTACTTGAATCCTTAGGAGGAGGAGGAATTTCCTATTACGCCTGTAGAATTTCTGACAATGTTGTCAGTTGATAGCAAGAAATTGCAATTCCTGAAATACAATTAGACACCATTCTCCATCTGATGTCACCAAATTACATCATCATTTCATAATTTCGCCTGTCCATTCCACACACCATGTCCTGCTCACTTTTTTTTGCCCATTTTAATGCATGAAATCCCTGGCTGCACAGAATGAAGCATCTCACAATTCAGCCCAGTGTTTATGGGGCATGTTCACAAACTTCATGGCTGGAATGAATGCCGTGTAGCACTCAAGTATCTCTTTATTCATGCATATTTATATTTATGTCTTGTTAAACAAAAAATCCTCAATGCCTCAAGGAACTATTTACGAACAGAAGTTACAGGAAATCACGTTAACTAAGGTGTTTCAGTACATGGGTTGTATAAATATACATCTTCTAAGTGGTTATCATACAACAATGGAAAGTGAACACCAGTGAAGACATCTGGAATTCAGGCACTCTATCAATGCCCTCTTTTACAGCAAAAGGTTTTGCTATTGTCTCCATCTCCTACACATCTTTAGCCTTTTGGGATTGTCAGCCCTCTGCATGTACAGGAGAAGGGAAAAATGGCAGTGCCAACTATAAAGGGCAGCAGGGAAAAGGCGGGTGTGTTTATAACAGAAAAGTACTGAGGTACTCTTTGATATAACTCTGCACTGCAGAGAAATCAACTTACCCACAGCAACAGCAGTCAAGGGCAGGGAGCATACATTTCCACTGAATTTGCTATCATCCGTGAGATGATCACAGCATAAAACAGCAGAGAGAAATCCTGTAGCTGCAGTAAAAGTAGGTACCCAAGCTTAAAACAAAACAAATCTCACAAAAGAAAGAGAGTAATCTAAGGAATTTCCACTTAATCCCCCCAAGTCTTTTACATTTAAGGCAATTCTATCACTTTGACAATTCTTACTGCAATATGCTGAAACTACATTAGGATTATAAATAAAAGGATATATAAAAGATAAATAAACTCTTGAAGAACTATGCAGATATACCACCGAAACACTAAAACACCAAACTGGACTCAAAAGACACCTTTGGTTTTACAAGCACCTCTAGGTAAACTGAAAGCACACCTGGACATTGCCCTGTTGTAGTGACACCAAGAGAGGAAGGAGTCACTCTTTGGCATTGCACAGCCTTCCCTCCACAGAACCTTTCTCAAGAGGGTAGGCGGCTGCTGTACCAACACATACACACACTAACAAATCCTCTGGAAGCACTGACAGTCAGTCTCCATAGGGCCTGCAGGAAGCCCGAACTGCCCTCCAAAGGCCTCTCTCTTTCATACTCCAGTACACTTCAACTGAAGCAAAAATCCATGTTAGCTGCAGATCAGCAAGCTGCAGACTCACCCGAGCAACAGGTAGGGGAATAAATAATGGAAGTTGACATGTTTAAGAGCAACTGGGAAATGAAAAAGATTCACACAAAGCAAAGACAAAAAGCAACACAGTAAAAACATAGCTGAGATGAATGTAAGTGTCGCCCATCTGCAAGAGGCCACAGCACACAAATAAACTGACAACTGGGCACACTCGGGAGTTTAACCGTTCCACTAAGATATGGTGACATGGCAAATTATGATCTGCCTCTGGGAAAGAACTTTTCTCAATTCCTTTTAAATTGTGTGAAATGGGTGTGGGGCATTTTATAGATGTGCCCTTATGAAAAGACTAGGTCTTTTTGCATTTAGAAGGCCTGCAAACCAGGGGTTCTCTGCACTGCTTCAAGATTAACTGCAATGCATACCTGCAAATGACCTTCAAAATGCAGCCACTAGGAACCATCCTCAACAGGAAGATCTTAGTACTGTTCCTTCCAATTTCACAGCCACAGCATAGACACATCTCTGACACAACTCAGTCCTTAAAGTCACCCTGTGAGACCTCAGTGTTTACACCCATGAACAAAGAAATACAGCTTGTGGGTGCACAGAAGGTCTTGAAAGAATGAAAGGTATGTGCCCAGGGCCAAGTTGGAAGAGAAACAGAAATAGAAAAGAACACAATATAGTGAGTTATTTTTTCAAATTCTGAAACTTTGCATCACTTCAGGGATGCTCTGTGGGATGTGCTGGACCCACACCGACACAGTAGATATCAAGTAGAAATCTCTCACTAAAACACTCAACATTCTGACTACCACTGGCGTAAAATAAACCATGCACATGTGGTAATAGCATATGAGCACATCTCTGGAAGGTGAAAACAATACTTCAGTCTGCGTTGAAGTTCTTACAGCACCTCTGGTCAGGAACCACAAGGGTGTTTGCAAAACAGATTTCCTAGAAGAAAATCCAACATAGGCATTAAAAAAGGTGTCTAACTCACATTAAAATATAATACTACAGGTAGAAATGTTAACCTGCTTTACCTCTTCTCCAGCAGTGGGATGAAAAGAGATTTCAAGGTCATCACTCATCATGATTACAGCTTCACAAAAACAGTACTAGCAAGAGCTGTAGATAAGAATTATGTTTTTACCACTGTATCATCCAATTCCTGTGGTTTTCATAGGCGTACCGTGTGATTTGGTTATTTTTGCAGTCTTTTTGCATTTGCAGATGTTCTAGCAAATGGTATTTATTAGAGGAATATTCCAGTCTTGAAAAGATGCATATTTCAAATAGCATATTGCATAGATAACGTAAATTTAGATAGGCTCAATGAAATGGAGAAAAGGTGAAAAAGAGGCCAGATTCACCAAGAAATATTTGCTAAAGAAGTTCCTGAACAGCATGATTTAACCAAAAATTCTCAAGTTGTGTAGGCCAAGAAAGAAGGGGAATTAATGCAAATGTATTATTTCCTCTGAACCACTTTTAAACCTCAATATTAGTTTTAAGACCTTGGTATCTAGCTCGAAACTAATCATGTAGAGTATCTGTATGCAGTTCTCTCATGTGTATATTTTTTTATCATTTTCTTATATACAGTAAGAATGTACTTAGATGACCCTAAAATGACCACAACACAAAGAACACCCACTGTCATAAACATGAATGATAATATTGTCTATTCACATGCCACTTCTAATCCATGGATCTCAAAAACTTTTGACAATAAACTTTGAAAAGACCCTGTGAAGTATTACAAGCATTAGCCTTTACTTTCACACCTACAGCAGGCTGACCTGAGATCAGAACTAGGTCTCCAGTCCAGGAGTTCTGACCATTTTGACTATTATCTCATGCCATCTCTCAGTCTTCATCACAGTAGCCACACACCCAACTTCATAATTCCCACTTCTAAATATTCTCCCAAATTCTTTTCCACACACCAGCACAAGAAAAATCCATCTAACATTGAAGGAACTATAACAAAACCATCTATGCTGGAGATAGCTGCGAGCAATTTCCAATTACTCCCTGATAACTTGGCATCTCTTCATAGTGTCATTTAATGTTATCAGATAATAACTAGTTATTTTTCAGACAAACAGGCGGAATGTAATCCTGTTCTACTACCTGGGTTTGCAAGACTTTTCTTGTGAATTATCTTCTGAGAATTATCTCTTGAGATTTTCTTCTCCAATGGAACAGGCTAAAAGGAATCAGGTAGTTCAGAGTTCACCAGGACACTTAACATTTTCTTCACAAAATGTTCTCATGTAGAATAGGTGGGATATTATGCTGAGTAATATTGTTTATGCTGTGAACATCAGCCTGAAAGGGACACATTTCCTTGGAGTGGGCAGTCTGGAACTAGCTAGAAATGTGGTAACACGGAGCAACTGATGGGCATCAACCCAAGCAGCACGCTCACCAAAGAAAGAAATTACCATGTTAATCAATACTAATTTTTAGCTCCAAAATTTGTACATGGGAAAAGAAAACAGAATAACTCAGAAGTCCTTGACTTAAGTTCTTTCACTGCTCTATTACCAGATATGATTTTATGCAACAATGAAAACACAGTGGCAAGCTGCAGCTTCTGATAGGAAAAATGTTCACATCTCTCTCCTCAAACACATCATTAAAAAGCTTGCCATCACAGGGACCTTAGTAGACTGTTTATGGTGTGTAAAAAATGAAAGAAATTATCTCTCCTTCATTCTAAGGGCACTGGGCCAGGGCAGAAAAAAAGGGGAAATTGACATGGCTGTTGGTTCACAAAGGATTTGTTTTAGCTATTATTCTAGGGTGTTCCATACCAGGTGTCCTAGTCCAATTCCTTTCCCAACATCCTCCATTAAAAAAGATAAGATAAATATAAAACAATTGGAGAAACATCTGAGGATTCATCATATTCTGTAAACATCTCATTTGCAGCATGGTGTTTGTATTTATCTTCTTTTCATCCACCCTGATGTGAGCTGCTTTTGTAGTTCTCCACAGACTCAACGCTAACATCTCAGGGAAAACAAAACCACTTTAGAAGTTATTTCAGAATGTACAGATAATATAGGAACATTATTCTCAACCTTTATATTAGTTTCAGAGGCAAAACAGAAAGTACATTAAGGCTGGTCTGCATAAAATTTCCAATGAAGCCAGATTTTGGTGTGAACTAGGAAAAAGACTTTCTTTGAACTCTGTATTGCTTGCATTTGCATTTTGAAACTGAAATTTCCCCTTGAAACTCCCAATATGTTTCTGTTACCTTCAGGGAACAATAAGGGAGCCCTCCTGTGGATAATGCATCAAATTTAAATTCCCATGACCGACAAGGAGACTGTGTAACCTAGGGGATAAAATGGCTCTATTTTAGAGCAAAGAGAGTGAGGTAGTAATCCACTGGAGGCTGTAGTTTAATTTAAATGGCTATTAACTTTGTTCCATTGGGGCAGTTACAGCTTAATTCATACTACTTTTCTGAAGCAAAAGAAATCGCACCAAATAAAACATCCCAGCCACCAAAGATATTTAACATGACAAAATAAAAGTGTGGCTGCTTTCTATATATATTATGAATGTTAAAATATAATTATTTATGCTTCCAACTCCTGGAAGGAACCTCATTCATGACGTTTAACTTTAGGGACAATATCCACATAAGGGCATCAATATAGTTTATATTAGTAAAGATAGGTACTTGCTCAGTCAGGACCCTCCGTTCCTTAGTACATCACTGCTACCTTTACACAAGGCATGTCAAAAAACATAATACCCTCTTCCTCCCTTCTGAAAAAATACTCCCTGAGAAAAATACTCAGTAAGAGAGAACACCAAGATCCAAGACCAAGTTAACTCTATTGCCTATCTTCAGTTCTTGTGTTCAACTCAACCTGTTTGTTGGCTTTAAACAGCAGCTCTGCTCTCAGAAAGAGTGAAGTGGCCACATTTACCATCACAACACGCTGTTGTTCGTTGTCTGACACTGGCTTCAAATACTTATTTTTAGGAAAAAAAACCAAAAGAAAAACAAGTATTTGGCCCTACTGGGATTTCAGTACTGAAAAAAGTCCCTAATTTCTATGGTAACCACTCCCAGAAAAACGTAAACTTCTTTAAAAGTTTGCGTGATCTTACATTATAGATTATAGGTGTTGACTTCCATCACATCTAATAGAACTTACAATTGCTCAGCACCCTACAGGATGAAGATTCTCTCTGAAGTTCATAGCTGCTGAATTTCTGCAGTCCTCAGATTTATGCTTAGCTATCCTAGAAGCTCAGTTCCCTCAGCTGATTTCACTTTTGAAGTGGTTGCATACAAAATGCCCATCACAGTAAAATCTTACAGCTGTAGCGACTCTGACTATAGAGGACACTGCTGCTGGAATTGTACCGGCAGGTCAATTCACTAGAAGGCAAGAAAAAAGCAGCACTGGAAGTTAGCAGAGCGCAACAATTTTTTTTACAATTACTCTGGCAAGGAACTGGAGAATATTCAATGCAATTGAAACTGCAGGGAAAACTTAATAATCACTAGTAGTCTAATTTGTTCAGAACACTGAAACTAATGCTCTGGTCTATCTAAACATACTACACAGCTCTTTTGGACTGCAAGTAATCAAGGCTTGCCTTCTGCCTTCTTTTGAAGGAATTTTATCACAGATTTTTACAAAAGTAGAGACAAAATTCAATAGTCGTTGCTATCATGAGTCTCCTCTAAAAACAAAGAACATTCAGCTAACAATATTTTTTTGTTTTGATCTGCTCTCTGAAAAACTGCACCTAGTGGAGTATTTCTCTACCTCAGACAATAAGCCGATAAGGAATAAGATATCAAAACATGCCTTATTTCTCAGTTAGCCTGCCATTATATAAGGCCTGGTTTCCAAATCCAGAGATGTGAGCAGGAAGATATCCATTTCATTCAACCAAATTAAAATCAAATGTATATAAAATGTATGTAAATACAAGACAGGGACAAAAAAATCTGCAAACTCAAACACAAGCAGCAATCATAGAATTTGGTATATATAGAGTAAGGAAGTAATATTATAGAATCAATACCTACATACCAGTTTCAGCATAGCAATTCTGAAAAATGTTCAATCAAAAGAACAGTATCATGCATATGGCAAGAAACAGGGCAAAGGACTTAACACTTCAGATAAACAGTAACCCCTATGCAGGTGAAGAAATATCTTCTGTGAGAAGATGTTTGAAATCTCAATATTGCTTGTACAAAATTCACAAGGAAGTTTAAATTAAACTACACAGAAGGATGCTTGAAGAAGGAAAGAAAAAGAAAAAAAATCCCACAAAACCAAAACACACAACCACTTGAAGATATGTAGAAACAAAAAAAAAAACAACAAACCCCTAAACAAAACCAAACACCAAGATACAAGTGAAGAAAGGAAATATCTTCATTTTGGGACAGGAGCTCTATTAAAATAGTAGGAAAGCAAATCAGTGAGAAGCAAGATAACTACACACACTGAATACCTGGATCCAGAAAATAAATATGGGTATCTCACAATGACTGGTCTCTCCAGATTTTCACACAATTACCCTATTTTGTCATAAGCCAAAAGTTACAAAAATCTCCACTGCTCTTAGCAGTTTCAGGGAAGAAGCCACCATAGAATAGAATTTCCAGTACTTTAGAAGTTCTTTCAATATTAGAAAGAACAAATTTCAAGTCTGAGGATGACATTTGAAGCGAGTCACATTGCAGCAACTGTGACTCATCAAATCCTAACCTAACACAGCATTAGACAGGAGAAAAGACTGAGGTAAAAAGGCATGACACCTAACCAGTTTCAAAGATCTTTGTGACCAAAGGCAGATTTCAGTGATTGGTTTTCATAATACCTTCAGCTCCCACCTTTCACTGGAGTGTGAGCCAGGGTCACCACAGTCCTGGAGATGAGATAGCAATGCACAGGATAAAAAGGAGAGGAAAAACAAAATAACAAGAAGATTCATGACAGAATTTGGAGTCTTTGCAGTGTTTAATACATCTCCTTAGAGATCTTAATTGCACATCAATCTTCTTCAGCTGGAGAGTGAAAGGTGAACGTGCAATTCTTCAGCTTGGCACAGAGGGCAAACCTGAGTTAGAAGAAAAGGAGAAAAGAAGGGCAGGCTCAATTGAAACTAGATTTTCTCTCCTCTTACCATGAGAAGACAAGAAGCTTTTCCTTAGTGCTTGCCAACACAGGGAAATTACTTTGGAGCAAATAAGAATTTGGCTTAACAGCATTCTGCCTGTAATTCCCTTATTCTATACCTAGAGTTCTTCTGGCAGTTAAGTCTAATCCACTTCTAACCCACGCAAAGGCATGTTCAGTGCAGGGTGCCCATGCAAGGAATTAGAAGAGAATGAGTATTAAACTAAGAAGACCTTAGTACAAAGTTCTTCATCAACCTTCATTGCCAATGTCACTCTTGTGACACTCCTGCCACCAAGGCAGGAAAAGAATTTAGGTGAGAAATCTTGCTCTCCACTCCTATAAATGAAAGGCAGACAAAAATTACCCACTGCTGGTATCAGAGCCAGCCACATCCAAGCTACTTAGTCATATTCAGACTGGCATATGCAAGATAAACCAAGAACAGAGTAGTGTCCAGTCTACACTATGTTTAGATGAACTGGACACAATCCTCTTCAATGGCTTTAAGCAGTGTCTGATCTATGTGGCTAAAGACAGAACATTAAAATTTCTTACTGCATGTCTTGGTTTTTGGCTGGGTTAGAATTAATTTTCTTCCTAGTATCTGGTATAGTCCTGTGTTTTGAATTTAGTAAAAGAATAATGTTAATAACACACTGACGGTTTTAGTTCTTGCTAAGTAGTATTTATACTAAGTCAAGGACTTCTCAGCTTCCCATGGTCTGCCAGGGAGAAGGCTGGAGAGGCAGAAGTAGTTAAGAAGGGACACAGCCAGAATAGCTGACTCCAAAATGATATTCTATAGCATATGGTGTCATGTTCATCATATAAACCAGGGGAAAGCTGGCCAGGGACCACTGCTCAGGAACTGGCTGGGCATTGATTGCCATGTGGTGAGCATTGTGCATCACTTGCTTTGTGTATTTTAATGTTTTAGTTATTATAATAATAATTATTATCTTCCTTTTGTATCCTGTTTAAACTCTCACTTTTTCACTCTGCCCCATCCCAGCAGCGGGGACAGGGAGCAAGTAAGCAGCTGAGTGGTGCTCAGTTGCCATCTGGGGTTAACCCATGGCATTGTATGAACAACTTATCTATGTAACAATAACAAGAAAAAAATTTGTTTCAGTCCAGACTTCTCAGATCTAGATTGGAGATTTATGTAATCAAAATATATTTTATTAATAACTATGGCCTTATCTGTATTTTATCCCATAAAATCAAAATTAGTAAAGTCACCAGAGTTGAGAAGAGTATCTCAAACTCCAGTTCTCAGTCTCTCCTGTTCTTCAAGTTCCTAAAGAAATACCAACATAGAAATGCCCTATAATATGACTCCCATCCATACCAACAATATTTTGTTCTAAGGGCAGCTTTGAGCCAAGCAGAAAATTGAAAAGATGCGGAAGAGCATTCCCACTTTCTAATGCAGAAGAGTCATACTTTAAACTACATTCATTAAATAGACTTATGTTTCCCTTAAGGTTTGGGAATACCTAAAATTTCTTCACAGACTTAAATGAAGACTGTCAGGATTAAAATTATGGACTGTCACCAGCTGAGCACACAGTGACACACACCTTCAGACCTTTTTAAGCCATCTTTGCCTAGGTTCTCATGAGACTATCAGAATATGTTAGAAAAATGCAGGTCAGATTTCCCTATTATTTTAAGTTAAGGTATGCAGGACACAAGAGATGAGTGGTATCAACCCAGTTCACTTTCCCTTTATGATCTGTTCTTTCTTGCTCTTACATTTAACGTTTGAATAGTAAAGAATGGAGAAGTCTCTCCTGCTTCTAAAAATAATGATATTTAAATTCTCTTTTTCTATAAATAAAAAAGGTATTATAGAATCTATGCTTTCTTGAGGTGAAGAATAGGCCACATTAATTTTTAAAACCAAACCCACATTTTGAATCTAAGCAGCACATTTCACATTTCAGGTCTGGAATCTCAACCATAACGTAAAACTTGCACTAGCAAAAAGATGAAAAGGAAAAAGCACGCTTGTCTGCCCTGGAACTCTGCTGCCCTTAGGCATGAGCCAGAAATAATCCCAGAGGCAGAATGCAAATAAAATGTCTCGTCAGCGCACAGGCCTTAATGCATTTTACCTTAAACATTTACATTAACAGATGGTCCCCCGCAGTCCCATAAACTCACTCCTGAGTTCATTTCCATCTCACTCCAGGCCCCATTTGTCACTGGTCAAACAGAATAATGTCACAAGGGGGTTGAACCAGAACAGAGGAATGGGACAAACTGCATGAAATGACTGGTGTCACCTACATATGAGCATTTGACCTCAGTTATAAAGGGAGAAAAAACTGTATGTAAGAAGAAAAGGAATGAATAAGGCAATGATCGGATGACCTAGGACTACCAAGAATGGGGAAAAAACAAACAAACAAACAAACAAACACAAAAAAACCAAACCAACCAAACAAAAAGAAGCACCATCACCAAAAAGCAAACAAGAAAACCACACTGCTCCTTTTGGAGAGCAATGGAGAGGAGGAAAATGCTATGTTTTAAAATGGAGGTGTAGCTGTGTGCTGTGACAGTACTCAAGAATTTAAGGGAAGGTGACTCACATCAGGAAGGGCATAAGACAGCCAGACTGCTCAGCCCTCACTTGCAAGAGATGTAAAACTCTCAGATCAGTCCAGCGTTCCTGTACAGGACTTGAGCTTTTCCTGAGCATCTAAATTCTCAGCTCTGTTGCAGAAAGTGATACTGGTTTAACCAGGGGAAGAACAGAATTAAGCCCTGCCATGGTAGGTTGAAAGATACCAGCTCTTGAGCCACAGCTCATCTGTGGCTTGGGCTTGTTACAGCAAAGAAATAAATTTTGATTTGTTTGTGTTATTTTTATCTTGGCCAAAAGACAAAAAGAAATTGTTAGAACAGAGATACCTGCCAAAACAAAACTCTCAAGTGAAAGAAGAAAAACCACAAATCAGTCTAGCTGAACTCAGTGAAGAGTAAGAACACAAATGGATAAAAACTGGTGACAAGGTGATACTTCTTTATTCAAGATCTGAAGAATAAGAGCAACAGAGTTTGATCTATATTCTCACCAGACTCTTGCACAGATGTTATAGGTGCTCAGACTGTCCCAGATGTATAAAACACAGAGTTATCTCAGAACATTTCTCTGAAGCACACAAATATCAACTCTATTTTTCAAACTGAACCACATCAGAGATAAAGAAAATTGTCACCCCACAAAGAATATCCATAGTCTAAAAGAAAAAGTAACTGAATCACTCACATCTCCACTTAATGTTATAATCATTCAACTCTGCCCAGACCATGCAACTGTTCTTTCTCCCTGTGCTAGCAGGAAACAGGTACTGGGATAAACTAGCAATATGGCCTAAGATGCTTTGCTGTAATGGTAAGAAAAAGCACTGCCAAACCATTGTTTTCATCTGAGAGAGGATCCCTTTGTTTATCAAAAGAAAAGCTTACTTTACTTCTCTAAATTGCTTCAGGGGACAGAATATGCTACACTTCACATTGCTTCCATGGATTTTATACTGTAAATTTGAATACAAGACTTGTATTTGAGAATTAATGACAGTGCTCTACAGTAAAGCTCAATCTTCATAAGAAAATCCCACTGTGTCAGATTACTAAACCATACTGTTCTCTTTAAATCAGAGCAAGTTTGTCTACTCCTACAGTCTATACTGAGTCTTTCAGCCTGAGTCAAAATGTGAGGCAATTGTGAGAAATACTGCTCTCCATTCACATGTAATTTAACCATTTTCACACAGGTTCTTTAGTGGCAGTTCACTATTGCCCAATGACTTCACAGGTCTTGCACCAGAGCATTCAGGTGGAGCAGGATTTTCCCAAGCAAAATTTAGGAACATATTCATAAAGATGTGATTTTTCTTTTAGATCTGACACTTCAGAAGACATTCAGAAATTTGCCATGCTTCCTCTATTTCACAGGCTAGTTAGAAGCCAAGCTTCATAAAACACAAAACCAGAAAAACTGCATTCTCCGAAGGTCCCATACTTCCATTCATGACAGTCACACATCCTTTTCTTTCTCTCGAGTTCAACAGCATCTGCCTTGAAGGAAACATCTACCCCTAAAATGAGTCAGTAGTATTCATGATAACCCACAATTTCTAATTTTCCCATTATCTGCCTGGCCGAAAACCCTGGCAGGCAATGAAAGCAAGTCACAGCAGAACAGGTGCAGCAGAGCTGCTGGGCACTGCACTCAAGGCAAAGGCCTCACTCTTCCTCCTTGTAAACTTAGGCCACTTCCAAGTGTAATTAAGGGACTGTGTCAGGAGGGGAAGAACAGCCTTGGAGAGATGGCCAGCTATACAAGAGCCACCTATATCTTTAACATTGTAAACTGGTTAAAAATACCAGTTCAGCTAACAAAAACTGGCCATATCTGTATTTTAAGCATTTTCAAGTTCAAGTAACCAGTTAATAATCAGGGCTCTTCATCAGAAATCTCTCTCATTTATGCCATGACTGGGGCTGGAATATGTTTTATTTAACCTTTCAGCCTGTGCATAATGAGTAAACAGGAAATGTAGCAGTGAGACTGGTTCTTCAAAGATGTGGAAACAAAACAGGTCTGAATGACAATAAGAGGGAAAACCCTACCATTCTGGAAGTCAGTGGACAAAAAATTACACTGCAACAATATTCTCTTCCAGCAGCTAAAAAGCAAGCCTGACTGTTGCTGCATTCCCTCTACATTAAACTCAGTGAACACCTGAGGGGGTTGCAGTAAGTGGGAATTTCAGACACCACCTTATCCCAAAGGCAGCCCTCAGAAATTGTCTAATCTCAAGGCCAGCATGGTCACTGTGAAATTCAGCCAGCCTGCTTGCAGCAACAACCTCTGCTTTCACTTCAGGTTACCCCTTTCCTCCTTACTGCTCCTTACACTCTCAAACCCAGCTGGGGAAAGAACAAGTCCACATGGCTGCAATATTTGCTACTTTGTATCTGTTGCTATAATTATATTTAGGTCTTCTACTTTTAAAAATCTGAATACATCCTACCAGTTTTTGCAAACTGCATTCCTGAAATAGACATGCTGATCATCTTCAAGCAGCCAGACTTTTCCAATAATTACCCACTAGGATGCCACAGTGCTCATCCATTTATTGTGGCCGGCATGGGAGGATTTTTACAGACATCACAGCATGTGTTGTAGTGCCCAGGGTAGCGGCAACAAGATACATATAGGGTATTTACACACCTCTAGAAAACACCCATACAACACTGATTTAAGCTGCATTTACATGTATCCTAGCATGGGTGATTTCTATAGGAGCAGCAATCCTCATAGCTCTTCTTGTGGGAAAGGGCTTCATACCAGTGAACAAGTAAGTTGTCTCCATTGGCAATTGCTGGGCTTTGTAATGGTGACTACAGCACTTTCCCCGTGGAATCATTCCCTGCGCCATCCCCATGTGATACTACCACAAGGAATTCAAGTTCTAGAACAAAACAAATGTTTGAGTACAGGTCTAATATTTGCAGAACATTTGTGCAATAACCTGATCTCGTTTTTTGTCATTTTGACTCAACTGTAACAGAAAGAAATTTCCACTCTGTGCTACTAGATGAGATCATGATAGCAAGTATTTAATTTTCACCAAGGCAAATTTTTAGTCATGAATCTTTTGTGTTCTTTCAGAGAGTGGCGATTTAAGCAAGCTACATTTATAGCACTGATTCTGTGAAGAGAGGGAGAGAGTGCCCAGTGAGAAAGGACGGCAAGTGATGGGTCCCAAGGGAGCTAAAACACAGATGTCATAAAAACCCATTTCAGAAATGGTACACAAAGGCACAGCTGTGCAGTGGGAAGCAAAACAGGTGGCACCGGCATCAGGGGCTGGCAGAGCATGGAAATACACACACAGCCTCGCGTTACAGTACAGCATTGCCACAAGATACCTTCAAAAAGGACCCCTTTAAAAAGGCCTCTTAAAAAAGACCTTTCTCCACTGCCTCTGGAGAAGTTGCTGAGGTTAAGCTGCCCTCTTCAAACAAAGCATCCCCAGAGCACAGAGTGCATTTGTCCTCAATCTCTGAATTTACACAAACTACCAAAGACTTGTGAAGTCAGCTGGAGTTAAGAGCCCCTCAGCAATATACTAAATCAGTTCCACACTCACCCTGGAGTCCTCTACTTAGAAGCAGCTGTTTTTCTACTGCTTTTGTTCAGCTTGCACCCTGAGGTTGAACAGGCCAGTTATCCCCCTCACTCAGTGTCAGGTCAAGAGACAGCAACTAAAGCAGCACAGGACCCAGGAGTCATCTCACTGCCACTTTCCAATCTGCCCACAAGACCAGGCAGCTTCCTTTCCCTCTAATCTGCTATTTTGTAGACAAATTCTCTCTGTACAACAGATTTTGAAGAGCTGACCAGCTCTCTCCTCACTGGTTAAACCAGATTTAAGGGCAGCGTGATCCTATCAGGATGTGAAGCTGTGCAATTTACTGCTATAAATCAACTGCCTCGGTTCAGGTTTTGAAGGCTGGAGCAACTCCATCTGAGGCAGTGGGGAGCTCACCCGTTCACTGACATCTGACACCTTGCAATGGTTTAAAAGTATGTTCTGAAAAGCAATACCAATAAAAATGACAGAATAGAGCTCCCATTTTATTCTGTGATGCCAGATCAAATTTTCTGAATAGACACTCAGAAAACTAATAAACCCATCTTCAACGTATTGTCTCTTATGTCACCATCCACAACAGACATTCTGTTTTAGGAACATAGCTTGCACTACTGGTGCAATCATGATAAACATCCTGGGGGGCCCACTATATCCCTTGCTTTCCAAAGGCTCTAAATCTAATCTTTTTGAGAAGGATATAAGTATTACCCAAATAGCTATCTTGGAACCAGGTTTGTCTCATCTGTGCTTGTTTTCAAATATGAATCTTATCTTTTTTAACAACAACAACAAAAGAAAGAAAAGGAGACTAATAACATATATTTACATCTGACTGTTCATCTGTAGAAAGAAGATATTTGTATGCCCAGACACTTCTCAAAATCACTGAGGAAGATGTTAAGTTGATCATAATTGAGACACCATGTAAAATGCAAAGTTAACTTAAGAATATTATAGCAGCTTGATAAAAATGGAAAGTGTATAGAATTATTTTTCATATCAGGTATTTCGAACACTTCAGCCTTTTCTCTGACATTTGTCTGTATTTGTATTGTTTGAAGGAATAGGCCAGGATTTATTATGATTAGAAAATTGCTCAACGCTATTACACTTCCAAATATTTATACATTTTGATGAAGAGGATCTTTTTCCACAATGTTTTCAATGATTCTGAGGTATCCTAGTGGTACAAGGGGCAGCTCAGAGAGATTAGAGGCACCAAAGTTCAAGGCACAGCACTTACAGAGAAAAGAATAACAGAGCTGGTTGAAACAAATGAGATTTTAAAAGAGAGTTCAGGATCACTGTACGGATTGCCACAGAAGCAGCTTTAAAAAAAAAAAAGCCTCTCCTGTCCCATGGGTCAACTCTAGTGACAGTGTGTCTCCAGCTGGAACTTGCCTTGCCTGACTGCTGGAACTCTTGCCAGTCCAGCTTCACTGTGATCCCTCCTTTGACCCCCACATAGACACTTCAAGGTTTTCCTGGTTCTCAGACACCAGGCATGAGAAACAACTACAGAATTTTAAAAATTACTAATAATTGACTCTACTGAAATTTTTCTTTAGCAGCTTAAGCAGCGAGAAAACACAAAACCCAGCTTGATGCCAAGGAGCCCTGCACTCAGACCATCAAAAGATCACAAAGGCTGGGAAAGGTAATCTTGCAAAACAAGCATGGATTTAGGAGCGCACCACAGGAATGAGTCCAGTTCTTCAACAGATTCTTTGAAATACTGGAAAAAGATATTCAAGCATTTTGGGACAAATCTAATGATTTAGTTTTGTTTATCTAGAAAGATAATTATGTGTGTATTAAAAGTCATTGAGCATACAAATGCCTTTAGCATCAATGGGAAGCCAAATTCCTCATAGCGACTGCGGGGGAAGGAAGGCAGATGAATCAAGCTTCTTACCTCAATGCATAAATTCAAATTCCTCACATGTGAAAACTCTGTCCCTGCATTTTCAGGAGAAAGTGTGGATAAATAAATAATACTGGATAATAGCTAATTCTTCTCAGCCTACTGTGGTTTTGGCTCAGCCCTGTTACAAATGATTCTCACTCATGTAGCCAACTGTGGCCACAACCCCATCTGCATCCAAAGATGCCTCATTCTACTAATTTTTACATCTCAAAGCACTGCATCTTATTGCACCCATCAGACTAAGCCCTGGCTGTTGATTAATCCTTAGCAAAAACTGCTATAGCCCAGTTTGGCTATAGGCCAATAATAACAGATTCCCCAATTCCTTTTTCTTTTTTTTCCCCCATTCTTATTTCTTTTTCCTTTTTAATTTTTTTTTTAAATCATTAATTAATTAATTAAGTGCCTGGCAGGCCCAAGGCCCTCCCCACAATCTCCCCTTTGACTAACATGCCAGAACACCAAAATGGCTCCTTGTAAATCTAATTGAAACAAATGCTATTGACCCTGACACATTTGCAAGTAAATCTGGTTGGAACCTCAATCAGAGAGCATGTGTTTGACAGCAAATTATGCTTAAGTGCTGCAGCAAGAAAAATGGGAACCATGCTCTGGCAGATAGAGAGACAAAGGGAGGATTTAATTAAAGGACTGAAACACACACCAGCAAGTCTAGCAAATGAGATTCAGAGCGGAAAAGAAGTGCAGGGCTGCCTCTTATTATAGGAATCTAGCACTAAGGAGATTTGTTGCCCTCCAAGAATGCTTGGGCACAGAAAATGATCCTACACTGCTGTGAAAAGGGCAACAACCAGAGACAGAGGCTAAGGGGAAAGTTAACTACGTTGCAGGAGACCTGAAAATGTCACCTTGTCTTTTGATTAGGGGTTTTTCAGTCTAAAGTTGAAGATGAAGAAAGCACAGTTTGCAACTGCTGCTCCGAGAAATTATCTTCAGAAAGGCCACAGCAATGCTACAAGTCAGTGTAATGCAGCTACCAGCCCTGTCCTCACCCAGATAATAATCTGCCATATATTACTGAAACAAATACGAATTCCAGCAGAAACAACTGCAGTAGACAGCCGAATCGCCTGTGCTATAACCTCACACAGCACAAGAAACAAGGAGATCCTGAGGGGAAAGGTAAAATGCCTCCTCACGCAAGGAGAACCACAACATGTAACAATCATTGCTTGCTACAATTCAACAGAAATAAAAACATGGTGTCCTAGAACAACCTGGAGGCCAGAAAAACGCATGACTGTTCTCAAAAAAAACCCCAAAAACAAAAACAAAAAAAACCCCAAAAAAACCAAACCCACAGAACAACTTCATTCCCACCACAGAGGGGCTAAGACAGCTCATAATTTTTATTTAACTATGCTCATTTAGGTGTGATATATAAAAAAATAATTATGCCAATCTAAACTCTAGTTAAAACATAATTCTGTATGTTGGCACAGTAGCCGTGGCAGAGACCAGGATCTCTGACCCTCGTCTAAAACTATTGTGGTCTACATTTGATGTCTTCTTCATGCCTTTTCCTCTTTATCCACTTTATATCATGGTGAAACGTCACTGTTCATTATAAATAGATTAACTAGGTTCCAACACCTTTCAGAGCACTCCTGAGACTAGGAAAATAACCTCCCCCCTCAAGGTTTAAATAAACTTGATGAATGGACAACCAAACCTTATAGGCTGGCACATCCCAAGAAACTTTTCAGACTTAAATCCTCCGATCGAGCCTTCCTAGAAATCTGTGTATTCTCTGCCTCTGTCAGCTGGGTTCCCACCGAACAAGGCAGGCAGTCTCACAGATCAGTGGGCAAGTTGTGCCTCTGATGTATTTGACTGTCACATTCATAAACACAACAAGCTATGCCAGCAGCAATAGCAAGGCAGCGTGGTGGGCGATTCAATACAGCTCACAAACTGCAGCGCGCAGCATTCGTCAGTGCGAACAAACCCAGTCCACAGCTCTCCAAGCTCGCTTTCACAGCAGGGACACACAGCTGCCAATGCTGCCCAGTGTCCTGCCTTTGCTTTCTCCTCAAACCCTGAATCCCCCGAGCAGGCACTATTCTTCTGTCACTGTGACCTACGGGAACTCGTGCCTACAGACGAACAAACACTGACCACTCAGGACACTTTTAGAAGCATCTCAGAGAGACAGCCCATCACTTTCTTAAGGGGAATTGAGTGACCCGCCTTTCTCTGAAAAAAGACAAGTACACAAGCAACATCGAATGCCTTGGATAATTATATATCAGATGCAAGTAAGTATTCTGGTACCTGACCCTGATCATTGTCTATCAGGCCATGATCTCCATCCACATACCATCTCATTCATCATATGAAGAGAGGTGCTTTTTAAAAATAAAGTGGTAAAAAAAATTTGCTGTGATTCTTCAGTACCAAACAACTTAAAAAAAAGCATATTTGGGATCATTTCTCTCTCCCTGAAAGGCTATTACTGAGATGAAACTGGAGTATTTAATAGCACACTGAATTGTGCAAGAGAGATCAAGAAAAGGATTCTATATTCAAATTTTAAAATAGAAACTCAGGAAAGTAAAATCTTATTATATAACATATAGTTTAGAAGGGTAAAAGATTGTTCTGGCCAAGAAATCTCCAAGAAATTCATCCACCCCTGGAGATGAGACTCTTAGTTTCATGCTTGATAAAGAATTACACCACCAGTCCCTGGTACGCTTGGCTTCGTGCTGTGTCCTAGGTCAGAGCTGATAGGAAGCAGACTGCTACCTACTGCATTGCTCCAGCTCTTGTACTCTCCAGACATCAGCAAAGATGAGAACCCAATGGATGGCTGCTGGGGAATCTGAGCTATGAAGGGAAAGAAAGCAAAAAGGAAAGAAAAAAAGGAATTGAAAAGAGAAAACTACATTGGGCACCTTGACAGATATTGACAAGAACAGAAACAATAAAAAAGTCCCTGCTGTGAAAAACTCGTCAAGTAGGGGATGATGCATATCATGCAGACCTCATGCAGTGTCCTCCCTCAAAGATGTCACAGTCCTCGTCAGCTTTGCTACTGTAATATTCCTGCAGGAGAGCAGAGCTTAGCTGACACCCTGCCAGTCGTCCCAATGACTGCTGACAGCCTCAGGGAATATAGGGATGGGAAACTGATGCCTACATTCAAAGGCTGCCGTCAAACCCAGATAATAACCCATGCTGCAAGGCAGCATTGCCTAAGCGTGTGTAAATACCTACAGGATCCATACGTACACACACGCATTTACATATCCACGGCTGTATCCGAGGCAGTGATGAGAGAGAGGCAGAGTTGAGTCTGCACGATTCAAGCAAGCCTGGGGTAGTGTTGTGAGGCACAATGTGAGCTTATCCACATGACAGCTGCACTAATTCCTTTGATCTGCAGTGACTGGGTTGCCTCGTTGCTATATTATATAATAATATAAATTAAGATCAGCTACAGTAAACAATAATATAGCATGAAATACAGTCAGTGTTTGTTCAGTGGACATTACCAAGACAGATCCAGAAATAGTACAGCACCTGGAGAGAGAAAATACTGCCCGAGGTTTTGACATGAAATTACTGAGCAGGACCTACCGGATGCTGCTCGCCTCTCATCCTCAGAGTCTGATTTTCTTGCCTCAGTTTTGGACAGGTTGCATAGCAGCAAACTCTGAGCCTGTCCCATTCTTGCCTCACCTCAAAGCTGTAAGATAGCATTAACGCTTGGAGATTTGACTCCAGTCAAAACTGCAGTATCAGTTTCCTACTTGACTGAGCCCAAATGGGCACCTATCTGCCACACCCTGCCTGCAGGTGTGGCAAATCCTAAGGACATAGTAAAAACATTACCCTGTATTCCCAGTGCCTATTAGATTAACAGCAATAAGGAAACTCAAAGGAAGGAAAACGCAATATGACATAAAAGTAGTTCAGGTTCTATACATACAACTTTTTTAAAGTCTGAAGGAATGGATATCACTTGTTTTAATTCTCGGCATTATCCTATTCCTGAAGATGTTTCTTTAACATGTGTCAGTGGCAATGATGAGGGCTGCTAACTTTGAGGGATGCAGTTAGTTGGCACTGCAATATTAAAAGTATTCCTAAATTTTTAATTTCATTCCATCTTCTTTTTTTTTTCTTTTTTTATTGAAGGAATAGAAAAAGGATAAAAGACCTAAACTCTTCACAATCCAATCCAAACATTAATGTTTTATAAAGGAATCCACAGGAATTTTTGTGTTTTGTTACTGTCCAGGGCACTGTGGAAGCTGACAACCAAACTACCAATTTATGGGCTACCCAGCCTTAATCCAGCTAAGCAACAATGTATTTCATACAGTACAGATCTAATCAAATATTCATCGCTTGGGCTGTAATTTGGTCAGATAGTGGTTTACCAAATAGGAAATTCTGCCCACCTCTCCAGCAAAATATAAAACAATACTCGAGTTTAAGTTTAAAAAAGGTGACAACAGTTACACCATTTGATGGAGGGTTTTCCTCCTACTCTGTCTCTTTATTGCACCATCTGGGTTACCAGGACTTGATACCTACAAGAATAGTTCATTTCATTCCATTCCCAAAGCAAAGCACCAAAAAAATTAGACCATGAGCTACTGAGGCCATGTGATTTACAGTCAAGCAGCTCTGATTCAGTCCAGAGTCAAGAAAATCAAAGAGAAATGAAACCAACAGCCACCACTAAAAGTTGTTTTCAGCATGCCACAGCACCAATAGCTCTGAAGAAGAAAAAAGTGTTTCTCCAAGAGTATGTGGAGCAGTCACCTTTCCCAGCACTGACTGTGTGCTATTTCCCAGATCATGACAAGGAATTCTCTAAAACAGAAGAAATCAGACTCCTCCTTATCAGGTTGCTTAAGTAAAACAGCATTTGTTTATCAAAATCAGCCACATACCAAAGGAAATCTCAGTAAAGAGAGTGAAATTAGAAATTTCACAATCAAGTTGCTGTGGGCTGAATGATGGATATGAGGAACTTGCTCCGGCTCAAGTAAAGGCTTGTCAGTTGACACACTCACATGGGCCCAGACTTTTAGTTCCTGGTACGGTAGAAGGCAAATCCTGAGAAACATGCTGAGACAGCTGCTGTCACAGCTAAACATCATTGTCTTTTAGAGGAGCACCTTTCAAAAGATGGCCTGCTGGCAACACTTCCTTTGATGCAGCCCAGGATACAGTCAGCTTTCTGGGCTGTGACCAAGCATTGCTGGGTCATGTTGGGTTGCTAATCCATCAACATAGCAAAATCCTTCCCCTCAGGGCTGCTCTCAGTCCATTCTTCCCCCAGCCTGTATTTCTGTTTGGGATTACCCCAACCCAGGTGCAGAACCTTGCACTTGACCATGCTGAATAATCACAAGGTTTGCACAGGTGCAGCTCTCAAGCCTGTTCAAGCTCCTCTGGATGGCATCCCTTCCCTGCTGCATGTCAACAGCACCACTTAACTTGGTGGTGTTGATGAACTTGCTGAGGGTGCGATCCATCTCACTGCCCATGGCACCAACAAAGATACTGAACAGGCCCAGTCCCAATAACAACCCCTGTGGAGCATCACTCATCACTGGTGTCCACTTGGACATGGAGTCGTTGACCACAACTCTTTGAGTGCTACCATTCAGACAATTCCTCATTCACCAAGTGCTCCACCCATCAAATCCATGTCTCTCCAGTTTAGAAGCAAAGGTGTCATTTGTAGCAGGGTCAAGTGCTTTCCACTAGTCCACGTAGATTACATTAGTGGCTTTTCCCTCATCCACCAACGCCCTAACCCTGGTCATAAAAGGCCACCAATTTTGTCAGGCTCAATTGTGTAGCATACATATTTACCAGAAGAACAGCACATGGGATTCCCATCCCTTGGCTTTCAGGGCTCCATAATAAATGCCTGGTACCTCCACAAGAGATGTCAGAACTGCAGACAAGCACAAAGCACATTACAGACACACAGAGGTTAAGTGGCTTTCTAGCATTTTGGTTTCAAGGTTACTATTATTTCCAACAAAGCTGCTTTCTTTAGAAGAGGCTCTGGATGGCAAAGCAGTTTCTGAATCAAACTGGAGGAAAAGACAGTTATAGAACTCCAGGAAACCCTGGAGTAAATGAGAAAGCTACAACTGATCAAGTTTAGAGACCAAAAAAAGTATCAAGAAAATAAAAAGCAGAGTCCCATCACTATTTTTTTAGAGGAATTGCTCAGCATCCCAAAAATGCTAAATCATAGCTAGGACTGAAGTGAAAGACTGCAAAGCAGCTGTAAAGGGAATGTTAAACAAAGGAAGACTTTGCTGCTTAGCCAGGATACTGATGCTAATGCCACTGGCCTAATAAACCACCAAGAACAGTATACAGCTCCATTCTAAGGAAAAGCATACTAGAACTTCACAGGTGGAGGTCAGTCTCTTTTCCCAAGCAACTAGCAAAAGGACAAGAGGAAATGGCCTCAAGCTGCACCAGGTTCAGGTTGGAAATCAGAAGGAATTTCTTCACAGAAAGGGTGTTCAGGCATTGTGATGGGCTGTCCAGAGAGATAGTGGAGACATCACCCTTGAAGTGTTCAAGTATCAACTAGACATGGTGCTTAGTGCTGTGGTTTAGTTGACATGGTGGTGTTTGATCAAAGGTTGGACTCACTGATCTTGGAGGTCTTTTCCAGCCTTAAGGATTCTATGATTACCTACAGGTGCACAGGATTCAATGAAGCCTATCCCTGTGGTGCCTTTGACAGCAGGCACTCTTCCCTTCAGCTCTGAGGAGACTCACCTTCACTTCACTCTCCACCTCCAAAATAACACAAAATGTAGACGGGATCACAGGCACTACCAAAAAGCTCATGCCTCTCTGCAAAGCATACTCAGTATTCTTCAGAGCTCATTCACCAAGGAGCTGACCCTGACCAACCCTGCACAGAGGGGATCTTTGACTGCATGATCTAGCTATGCCACTAGAAAGAGGTATTACTGTCATATCCATTTACCTTTGCTAGCTCCTGGCAGCACTGGTAGGCTGTCAGGAAAAGAAATGAGCTAATGTTCACCAGCAGACCCTTGCCCGCTTCTGCTCTCTGGACATGACAAGACCTGTCATTTCTCATATGTGAAAAATGGGAATAATAATGCCTCTCCCCTCTAGGATGATGCAGTGGTGTCTGCACAAATAGAGAAGAGCAGCAGAAACTCTGGCATTCAGTACAGTGTGCAGTATACAGATATCAAAAAAACAACAAATAATAGAAGAAAACTTTTTTTATGCCATCTTTGATCGAAAGAGGATTTTCATACATGGGAAATTGGCTCACACTGCTATTGAAGAAAAATCCATTGAAGCTGGTTCCTCATTGTTGGTCCCTTCAGTAGCTCTGCCTGTACAAGTCAGCGCTGCCACATTTGGCACGTCCTTGTTTTCTCCAGCTGTGAGCCTGGTAGAGGGAGCTGGTGCTCACACTGCCTGTAATGCAGACCTTCCCCTATTGTAAGAGTTGCACGGGCTACAGGCAAAGAGTGCTACTGCCACTCAGTGCTGAGACTGGCGCTGATCACTTCAACCAGCTGAGGAAAGGAGAAAGCAATGTAGAAGGTTGAGACCCCAGAGGTCAACTCCTCCTTCCCCTTGTCAACAGGGCTTTTCCATGTGAAAAGCCATTATCAAATTTATGCCCTCTTACGGTTCAAATTCTCTCAGAGACCTCTACCCACACTAACATCTAAGAAGGAGTCAGACATTGGGCAGGACAAGCTATATTTCCACCCCGAGAACAAAGCTGCAGAGGACCTCTCTTCCGACTTGAGTGCCCCCTATGCATCAAGCACCTCTCACCTTGACCAGTTAAGATTATTGAGGAATACCATCTCTTTGCAAGTTCATCAACAGTGTAACACAAAAAATATTAATGGCATTGAATAACCCTAAAGCCTATCAGCAGCTGCCTTAAGAAGATGCAGAGAGTGTTTAGCCAAACTTATGTTAAGTGCTTATGGACTACTTCTTGTCACTGCTGGTTACAAGGAATCTTCTTTTTACACTCTAGTGCACAGGTTATTTTAAATAGAACCCAAAAGAAGTAATGTGATGTACTGAATAAATTGTGCAAAATCTCTGAATGACTCTGACATGTGCAAGAAAACAATCACTCTAAGGGAGCTTTAGCCTCCCCAGAAATGTGTGCATGTATGAATGTTTATGCATATTTGCAAGAAAAAAATACAAGTTTAAACACCAGGCACACCAATTTAACAAACATGATCTAGTAAGTCTGTTTGTTGCATATCTCAAAGCAAACAAGGGTAGTTTATCAAAAGAGAATTCAATTCCTGTCATGATCCGGAATCCACACCAGAGGATAAAAACCCCCACAATAACAAAGAACTCCCAACCCTAATAAAACCATTGGCTGATGGAGCATGAAGGAAATCTTTTCTCACCATGCCCCAAATCATGCAAAGACAAAGCACAAAAAAATTCACCTGTGCTGTCACCTGTTCCTCTGCTATACTTTTCTTCAAACACATTGTATACAAATTATTGCCCTCAAGGGCGCAATATAATTTTGCTCATTTCAGAACTAGCCCAGTCGCTGATTTCTACAACAAGGCAAATTTTCCCTGCAAGAATTCGTAAAACCTGCAGTCCAGGAATTTATCTGGGTTCTTAAACTGGTAACCGCACTTACACACAAAGAAAAAAGCAGAGAGATCAGCTTAAATGAATAGGAAAAGATTTAGAACAGAAGGAATGGTGAACAGACAGTGGTCAGCAGACAGACACCAGTAAAAAAGAGAGGAAGAGAGACAGGAAAAAAAGGAAGGAGAGAGGGGAAAGAAAGAACAAAAGTGCATTTTTATTACAGTATTACAAACCCTCTGATTGCTCTAATTACACCTAAAGGAAAACAAAATTTGCCTGCTGGTACTAAGTCCATGAATAATTAACTGAAAAGGAAGGAAGGCAGCAAAGCTGCGAAAAGCCCAAGCAATTTTAAGCTATGGGCAGGTTCTCTGGAAAGCAGGCAAACATTTCATTCCTGGTGTGTGGTGGTATTTTTTTTTCCATTTGCTTCCCTTCTTTATGTCAACTGAGCTGCTTTTCTTCTCCTCCTCCCCCACCATTCTTGGTCTGTGGTAAGCTACCTCACCCTGAGATGCTTATACTTCTTAGTGTGACTTAGCACTTTAAATGTAAGTTGTCTGATTCTACAGACTTCTTGGGTGAGAGCATCTCCTAGGAAAATCCAAGAGAACACACAGAAAATGAATGCGTTTTGGTGTTTTGCTTTTATTTTGGAAAGAACAGCAGTTCATTAGTAGTCATCCCTAAGGTGTACAGTAATATCTGAGGCTTCAGTAGCCACTAAAAACATACTTAAACTCTTTAAATGTTGTGGTGCCCCCTCTCACAGCTCTTCTAAACAAAAAGAGTTTGGGCCCAAATGTCTTAACCTACCTCTAACCTTCTTAATACTTTATACAAACAGATACCATAATGAATTGAAGCAACATGATGGTATTCTTTTAGTTTTCTCCCTAAACTGGCCTTTAATTTTGAAAAAGTAACCCTTAGGAGTTTTTCCTTAGCATATAAAGTGAAACTGAAGTGTTTGGCTTTGGAGTTTGTCATAAAAATACAAACCCACCTAACTAACCAATCACATAGGAAAGAGTACAAAATGGTTTGATCTTGTACAATGCATACCTAGTAGACAGGTGGGACGTCAGTGGGAAGTCTCTGGAATTAAAATAAACAAATTAACCAAAGTTGATCAAATAAATATCTCAGATAAAGCTTTTATGTTCAATAGAAACAAAAAATTAAACATTTCTTGAAATATTAGTAAAATGTTATAAAGGAACTAGAGAGGGTAAGGGGTGGGTAAACTTATGATATTATTAATAACTACAGAGAGAACCTCAGATGATGAAGTATTAATCATCATTTCATCTATTTTGCTGAAACATCAAAAGAGAAAAAGAATAATCAATTCCAACAGAAAGTTACTAATAGGACCTAGCAAAGGTTGTATCTTTCCATCCTGAAGCAATGTCTTTGCTGATCCATAGAAATGAAAACATTTGTTTGCAATTAATCAAGGAATCAAAAAAGAAATCTTGACTTTATTTTCTGGCATGCCAGAATAATGCTGCTATCAGTCACTTCATGTCTGCAGTGGGCTAAGTGCTAAATAAAGCTATTTTCAAATTATGGATATTTACCAAAATAAACAAACGTATTTATTACACAGCAGGCAAGGAGAAGGAAAAGAACAAGAAGAAGGAAAATAAAGATTGAGAAAGAGAGGTCCTTACATCTATTTATTTATTTAATATCTGGAAGTAAAAGCTTTTCGGAGCGCAGAAATCCAATTGCTACATGCACCATGATGGATTAGCTCTGGTAAGATGAAATAAATAGCCATTCATCTTACTGCTCACATCAGCACTGGGTGTACCATGTACAGAACCAAAATGAAAAGCCTACAGACAGCCCTAACCTGGGGACACATGCAGTAGGAACATTTGCAAAACAGCTTTGGTACCAGAGCTAACTCTGAATGCCCTTTTGGAGTCTCAAACCAGTCATATTTGAATCAGCCATTCTGTAATTCTCCTCTCTCTCTATGGATAGTCACACAGAGAAAAGCATGTACACAGTCATCCATCCTGGAACTACTGAGGGCTTTCTCTCCACTCAAAGCATCTCAGGAGGTGTGCTCTTCAAAGACCTTTTGTCTACTGCTGTAATACAACTTCCACGCTACCACCACCAAATGCTGCGGCAGCATTCTGCTCTCCTCACTTTTAAAGTCTCTTCTAAATATGAAGATTGAAACAAATGTCTTGAAACAGCAAGTATCTAAGTGTCCTCTCACATATATTTTATACTGCCTCAGTTTTATTGATTAGAGATATATTACCCTAAGGAAAAACAGAATTTCTGCATTTATAGCAAGAGAGTTAAGAGAAAAAAACTAGTCTTCCTGGAATATGAACTTATGCGTCCAGGATATTCTCCATTTTGATGCTGAGAGTATTGAGTGATGATCGTCATCTTCACTTGGAGAAGAAAAGGCTTGAGAAAGTCTTGGTCTTTAGCATCTTGTGTGAGGGCCTTTAGAAAAAATTTGAGCACATCATCACTAGCAATGAAGCAGGTGCACAAAAATAGGGATTCAGTTGAACAGAAAGTTGAGTATGGATATTGAGAAACACAGGCATGGCAACATATTTTCTCTCTGGCACATCCAGAAGTGACTTACTAGTCACCAAGACAGATACTCTCACTTACTGACTCCTGAGACATGCAGCAACACCACATTCCTACTTTCTTCCCCAACAGACACTAATTAAACACCTTCAGGACTAAACTGTTTTATTATTTGGTTTCTTCTTTGTTTGTTTTTCCAAAGCACCTTGTCCTCTATCTCACACTGGTTTTTATTGCTTAGGTGAAAGAAACTTAATGACTTTTCAGCAGTACAGTAATTACAATCCTGGTGGAGTCTGTAGAGGCAGGAGGTCACTAACACCTGAGCAAATCTGATTCCAAACAGCATTTCTCCATTCACATGAAACAGATGAGAGCTGCAGTTGCCTCAGGGTATTCATTCTGCACTGCCTTGCATGAGTGGAAGCATATGTTTCTCTTCCTCACCGGTATTTGTTTGTCAGAAATTCTTTCCTAAATCCCTGGTCTACAGCACCAGTGGTACAGCTGCAGTTGTTCCATCCTCCTCTCCTGTGCCCAGTGAGAGGAGGAACAAAAGGAGCTGAGACGGTAAGGTCAAGAGCTGTGGAAAGACTGAAGGACTTCAGAGAGAAAACCGTCCTCCCCCTAAGGCTATAGAAGTGTTATAAAGCCACATTAGGAAGCACTAAAAGAGACCCTTTTTGAGATGCAGGGCAATCAGAGAAAGGAGAGTGCTCTGCCTACAAAGAAAATTGGAAATGAGAAATAGCAACAGAGAAGGTTCCACACAAGCTGTGCACTTGAAAAGACAGAAGTCTGTTTTCTGTGTCTTTCAGCTCCAGACCCTGAAAAAGGTGATGCGGTCCTAGAGCCACAAGGGCTGCAGAAGCCTTCTACAGGAAGAGGAGTGCCAGTCCCCATACACACTCCCCATGACTCCAGTCTCCTGACAATGAAAAATCTAACCATCCCAAAGTGATGAAATACTGGATGTTCCCTAATGTACAGTATCCTCATACCCTTCTGTTATCCCTCCTCCTCTGAACAGAGACTTTTTAATCAGAGTGGGTTGTATGGTAAGTTTTGAGTAAGATACAGATGATTACTCATATGTAGAAATTCCACTTAGGAGAGACAGTTCCTGATAAACTTGATTAATATTATTTTAACCCAGAGATATAAAGTTAGTTGCTCTGAGGGTTTTGGTGTACATCAGCTTCAGTTCACATATTCACCTAGCACTAATTCTGTTAGAGCATTTCATCATTGAAAGAGAGCTCCAATTAAATACACCTCATGAACTGTTCCATAGATGCTTAACAAACTGAACAAGCTTTCTCACACTCACAATCCTTAAGATCTGTGCGCAAAAAGCTCCAGCAGATTAATTTCTAACATTTACCAGCCTTACAATTGAGCATGTGCCCAGCTGCTGCATCCTTGTTAAATGCTCTGATTACATGAGCTTTTGCCCAACTATAGTTTTGGGCTCCTCCCAGGAGCCAGGATCTGCTGAACAAACATTAGTGAAGCTCCTGGGAAGGAGATAATTGAAAATCACAAATCACCATAATCCAGACTATGAGTCTGTTCTTGGCCCTTTCTCTTTGGGTTACATGTCCTCTTCAAAGGGAGACATCTAAAGAGAATCCAATGGCTGTCTGCTCCTTCGTGTGACAATAAGCCTATCATTCACCCAGTAGCTTTCAGTGATTATCCAACATTTTCTGTTGTGCACCATCACATACTCGTATCATTTCAACCCAGAGGTGGCTATATTGCCTGAGTGCAGCTCAGAAATTGCTTCGGGCCCTCTTCCAGTAAAGCAGCTAGACAAATGAGAGCTATTATTAGCACAGACAGTGCCAGTATCCAGCAGCTAGGACTGGACAGCACGGGTTAGCTCTAGGCTAGCACTTCTGACTATCAGGGTCCTCCCTCTACCACACTGCAACACCACATCTGCTGTAAAACAGCAACAACATATCAAGCCATCATGTTGCCACTGAAAAATTCAGTGAGATGACCAAAGAGCTCACAGATTTTGCTGGGACCTAAAGCACACCCAGGAGCAACAATAAAGACACACTGAGCTGCCTCATTAAAAAGAGGGATGATCTCAGAAATATCAACGTGCCAGACAGCTGCTAGCAAGCACAAATTGAAGGGTGGCTAGATTGTGCCAGCTGTCTCCAAAGCAGCTGCTTAGGGTAGGACACAACTTTCTGATGATGGCAGCTGGGAGTAGCAAGTGTGGCCCAGCAGCCTGGCAAGTATTGCTTTCTGCAGAAATGCCTCCAAGTGTACAGCTCAGTCTACTGAACAAATAAACAATAATCCATAAGAGAAATAGACAAATCTTCAAATCCAAAGGACATGATGAGAAGGCTACAGTAAGTTCTTGCTGTTCACAGCATTTCTCTGTCAGAAGTTCCCTAAAACAATCAGTGCAGAAAAGCTGTTTATGTTCCATCATGTAACTTTTCTTTAGATTGGATATTCAACTCATGACTAGCAAAGCCTGTTTTTAAGACATGGAACGCTTATTTAGCAGCACATAACCCTATGAGCTGTCAGGGCCATCATATTCCTTTCCTATACAAAGCACTTGACAAACAGTTTATAGAAGCATTATCCCCATATCACAGCCATGCAAATTAAAGATCAGATTACTGGTCCAATATTCAGGGAAGCTGGAAAGGTATATTGTGCCAGGGACATCGACAGGACACTGAAATCCGAACTACAATGAGGAAAAAATCCTTCCAACAAGAACATGCAGAACTTTTATTGTCCTTTTTCGTCCAATGATTTCCAACAAAATGATGAGAAAAGAGATGCAATTTTATATGATGGCTAATGGGAAAAAAAGAAAATAAAAGAGAGAAAGCAAATTGGTATTCCTAGGTCATGTAAAGAGTAAATGGGAGTGTTAATAATAAGCAATATGCTCCCAAAATATGTCTCAGGCTCTGAATGGATCATGCTGCCTTGCTTTGACCTAAATGCTGGAACTAATTTTTTTTTTTTCTCACATTAAATAAAAATCAGAATATGGGTCCTTTTTGGTTTGTTTGGTTTTTTGGGTTTTTTTTAATCATAGCACTTGACAAGACTTCAATCATTGCTTTTACAAACAAAATTACTGCTCAGTGATATGTGTCAAGCCAGAGTGGCTGCCTTTGAAGTCCATGGTTCATTCATATGCTGTGACAGATGAGGAATATATAGCTATAATTTGTGACAATCCCTGAAAAAATTTATCATTTGTAAAGGCACAAGAAAACTCTAACACTAATGAATGGAGACCATATAACACATCTATTTCACTCATAACTGTTAACTTTAACACTGTACTGTTGGCCAGCTGCATAACAAAGAACTGAAAATAACAAAGTAAAGGTGCCAGCTACAGAAGCAATGATTCTTCATCTCTGATTACCCCCTAGAACATGTCATTCCAAAAGCAGACCCACAGACTTCCAGGTGCCTCCAGACTCTTGGAAGCATTCAGGAGATGGCATTTCAACTCAGAAACACATCCTAGCAAGACAAGAAAATAAAGCGGGGGGAGAGGAAGGTAAAATTCAGGCAAATCAAACTTCCAGGTTTTCAGGTTAATCTTCATACACATTAGTTATATGCAAGTCTCTGTGTAGCAAGACATAATGAAATTGATATTTAAATAAAGTTACAGAAAAAGAGACAACCTAACACTGGTATATCTAATGAAAATTCTTCTCTGTTATAAACAGAAAATAAAGGTGTGGAGAAGACACTGCTCTGTAAAACTGCCAGTGAAATGCTTTCTCTGCACATAGAAAGCTATAAAGTTCTATAAATTTCACGTGGGTGCAGCTTGCCTTCATATTTGAGGCAGCCTCAAACAGAGGACACATTGCATGACCTCCTAATATAACCTCCCTTTCATTCTATCTCATTGTCATTACCCCTTAGTCTTAAATGTAGGTTGAAGGAAGCAGCTGCCTTCTGCTGCCTGAAATATTAAAAACTGGCTTTTGGCAAACCAGACCACTAGAAGGTAACTCTCAAAGACCATCGAATCAAATTCCGTCTTCTGTGCTGCCTTTGGTGGGGAAACAAAATCCATATATGATTTCCTAAGTTTGACTGTTTCCAATTTTATTCTTCAAAGCCTCATAAAGACAATCGTATAGAAGCAAAAAGAGGGGTGCTGTAGGTAGGATTTAGAGTCACTTATGCTATAAATCTGGTAGTCTCACATTTTTTATTTGATGCTAGGCAGGCAACAGGAACAAGGACAACCAGTGGGGAACTCGATCAAACCTGTACTCTTGCAAAATTGCTCTGGACCTGCAATAAATGCAATGGATGTTTTAGCCTCTCTGTCACTTTCCAATTCTCAGTTGGTAACAAGATTCCAAATTCATTCCTAACCACACAGTGCTTAGGGTGGCTAATACTTTTAGCAACCCATTTCTCCAGGTCTTCGAATTTCTCCAGCCCTGACATTTGGCATACCAATTGATTCCACTATCTAGTGTTACCTGCAAATTTAAAGAGAGGGATTATTCTATCCTGTCGCCTCACTTATTAGTGAATGCATCAAGCAGGATCAGCTCCAACACTGACCCCTCGGGAACACCACTGCCCTATGCCAAAACACAGGCATTTTCTTTCACCTGACAGAAGAAACCGCTCTACATGTGGAAAACATGGGGGCTGGAACTAGATGATCTATAAGGTCCCTTCCAACCCAAGCTGTTCTGAGAAACACCAGTACTGTGATGAAGAGATAACAAATTGATTGGCAGACAAGTTGGAACTCATCACACCTTTGCAGAGAAGAAACAGCATAGTTCAGATGCCCTTTGTAGGTTTATTCGTTATCAGACACCAGCGCCTGCTGTCTCTGGCCACATATTCCTAAAAAAAAACTAATAAAGCTTTTTCCAAAGAAGTAATGAGGAAATCTGGACTCTGACATGAGCCATTACTTACAGAGTTAATAAAAAGGCCCCACATTATTTATTCCAAGATCGGCAGCAGAAGTACCACTTTCTCAACCAACATGAATAGTTTTTCCTTAAAGTGAACACTTGCCACCACAATATCCTTATTATCCTGAATAGATGTTTTGCATTATTTCTACATTTTTCAAAGGATATTAAAATGTAGTTGGAAACATCAGCAATCAAGTGTCCCTGTGAGGTAGATTTGTACTGTTAGTTGCAATTGATAAAGTGCAGCCAGTTCTAGGGTTGAAAATAATTTAATTACGGTATTCACACCCAAAAAAGCCCTGATTTTACATTACACTGTCCATCCAATCCAGAGACTTGTTAAAAAGCTCTGATATTTGTATTTAATTAAAGCAGTTTATAGTCAGACAATGAATCTTCCCACTAACTGCTTTTGAACAAGTGAGGAAAACAACTAGTTGCAGGATCATCTTGTCAATTACTGCCCTGCCTGTGGATTCTTTATACTGGGAAAGAAATGGGAAAATTTCATCAAGCAGAAGCCTTCAAGTTATAGTTCAAAGGCCTGAAATTAATATGCAGTATCATTAAAAGAAAAGAGACTATATCTGATCTGTACTTGGGACAGGGATAGAGCTGGACTATGGAATGAAGTCTGAGAGCCAAGTCTGAGTTCAGAATACTCTCTGTGTTAATATAGTACATGCTTGACCAGCAATTTTGGCAATTTGTGATGCATTTCTTGCATATTTACTGTTCACATATAGCAAGTGCTGTGGATTTATTTTGTTATGTTTCTGCTCTGAGAAAACTGGAAGCAATAAAACATGATTGATTGACATTTTGTCTCCATGCCACAACACTGTGCCACAGAGCTATGCCACCTGTCACCACTGCTGGCTGCAGGAGGCTGAGCCCTCCACTAATATTTGCCCCGATTATCCATGGCTCACTGGTCAAAGCCCTCTGCTTTTTCAGTTCCACTACGGATAATCTCCTCTATAATTGTACTGATGGGAAATGACAGATTAGAAGGGAGACCACATGATTTTCAGTCTGAGTTCTAGCGAGCTCTTGCTGGATTGTTCTCAAATCTGCATGCTCTAGGCTTTCCTGGCAGTGTTCTACAAGCCATCTCAACATTCACACTGCAGGAGATGCCTGCAATTTAAGGCTGCTGAGGAATAAACTGAACCAGAAAAGAATAGTGACCCCAATCCGGTCACTCATTTACAAGAAGTAGATAAGAAAGCTATGTGAAGGAAAAGGCTGATGCAACAGATTTGTCTCAAAATAAAAAGTCGAAAATAATTTGTCGGCTATCAGTGCTTTCTAAAACCATATCCTTGCTTAAAACACTGGATGCAGCAACAAATATGACCAGAAAGAACAATGTCATCTGTACCTTGGTGAAAAGAGAGACAGACCAATCTTGGGTTTCTGACTCACCTCTCAGTTACATGGCAAGCAGACTTAGCCAAGCGTCACTTTCTGTTCCCCACCTCAGCTTCCCTGAGCACAATTAGGAGAGTTAGAACAGTTAGCAATTTCCCAGCAGCACTGGAAATTTATTCACATATAAAAGAAAGCTCCTCAAATTGCACCTGGAGAAGAACTGTACACAGCTATAATCCTAGTGCCTTGCAGAGCACTGACTCAACACCCACATTGAGCCCAAGGAAAGCTGTAAGCCCACAACTCTCTGCTATAAAGGGCTGTATAGAAATGTTCTCTTAACATAGAAGGTAGTGACATGAGCTAGCATGGAACAGCTCACTTTCTTTAAAGCCCTAAAGTGATCAAAAGATCTGATGGGCACCACAGAGCACCTAAAAGGACTGAGAGCCTTTGGGAGCAGCTGGGTGCCAGCCACTCTGCAGGCACAGCTTGCAGAGCCAGCAGGTTTCCGTTCTGCACAGCCTCCATTCTCAGCCCTTCTCTGTCAGACGTCTCACAGCTGGGGGGGAAATGCTGGCTCAGACTCACAGGGGACACAATGGCAACACTAAAAAGAAAACAAGGTATTCTGCTTCAGAAAAATGTAATTAAACAATCCTCATGCCAGCCACTTTTTCTCAAGCTCTGCATCCATTGTACAAATAAAAAACAAGAAAGAAAAAAACCCACCACAGACTCTTAACACCATATTAAGTTTTATGTCCATTAAATTTTACCTGCAGAAAATAAAACAATTTGTCTGTTTTCTGTCTTTTCATAATGCATTTTTATGCCTCTAGGTGTCTGCCTGTTTAGACTCTAGGGGCTGTAAAAAGTGTTCTGTACACTATTACCTGAATAAACACTCTATAAAATACAACTGATATTTATCAGCCTCATGGCAATTTCACTACATTAGAAATAGTACAAGACTGTATTTAGATTGATAAGATATGGGTAAAAGATTAGCATACAGAGATATCTAAAAAAAAAAATCCATGTCTGCTATTCTAGACGAAATACATACACACGTTACTTTAATTAACTTCCCTTGCATTTGGAATTCCACCAGGATACAAAGCTAGCTGGATCACCAAATGCAATCATATTTTCAGCCCAGCCTGATATTTCACCAGAACCATTCAAATCAATTTACCCAACAGAGACATTTGTCCCTGGCCTGTCACTATGGCCTACATTGAGCCTCCTGCACTTCTTTATCTTCTGGCAGACCCATCATAAGCAAGCGACACAGAGGGTGATGTATGGAAACTCAAATAAGTTATAAATCCTCCATCCCTTCATCAGCCATCAGCCTGAGTGAATTTACTCCAGTCAGCATTGGCAAAGACTCTCTCGCTGCTCTCAGGAACAAGTCAGCTATAAGATGACATGTTCTTCAAGGAAAAGCTCCTCATTGCTTTTGGGAAAAGAAGGTATTGCAACGGGAAGGAATGACCAAAGGCTGCATCCCTAAAAGGTAGTGATGTGGCTCAGTATCAGCAAGTCTCTTCCATGTATTCAGATGTTTCTCAAATGTTTAGAAACTCAAACTAAGAATCTCTCTCAAAAAAAAAAATCTAAGAGCAGAGTTACCCACTGACCAAACCTTGCTTTAAAGCACTACCATTTTAAAACCATACTAATAATACCACTACTACTGATAATAATAATATCAAACCAAAACCCTAAAAAAGCCCAACCCAAAATACCCAACACCCAAACCCAGAAGAGTGGACAGTCACCAGCAGTTCAGGAGAAAGAGAAAAAATATTGAGGGCTTAAAATAACTCAGAGGAGCATTGAAAGATACGCAGTGCATCACTCTCCTTTTTCGTAACAGCTACCTGGGGTTTCTTGCAAGGTCTTTTTGAACACCCTTGAGGATGTCAGAGGTATCCATTTCCCTTTCAATAGCCAAAAGGATGGTAACTGAAGAGCTGAGTAGCCATTTAGATGCCTAATGCAAGAATCCTTGACTGGCAGGGTACACAGGTAGCCAGCTGGGTCAGACTAGTAGAGACATCTTTGCACAAAGCACTTGCCATGTCAGCATCCAGCCCTGTAAGTATGCACTAAACACAGGTCCGTACAGGGCTTTCAAAGAGACCTCGTTCCGTCCTCCCTGCCCTGGCATCCACCTCCCTTCTTCTGCACCCACTCTCAGAAGTGCCTGTCAGGCACACTCATACACTCATCCCAGTCATTTCATGCCATCATAAAAGCAGCAGTCTTCTTTTCCATGCACACATCTCATTACCCATCCTTAGTACACATCTTGAGCAATGCAATTTAGTTCAATGTCACCAAGAGAAAGGCATTCCTCTGGGACTGTCATTACCATAAACCACAATCTGCTGCCACTTTATATGTCCTTATCCACCCCTTGTTTCAACTCCTTTATAAAGCATAACCAAGTGTTTTGCACTCTGGTGTTGTCACTTAGATTCAGAAATCTCTTCCTCTCCCCCCCAAAATCATGCTTTACATTTTGCCTCGCTGTACATCCCTTAATCTTTCAATCCCAGCATCATGGCACAGTTCTGTTGCCCTGTCAGTGCCCATCTGCTCATCCTGGGTTGATTGCCACTAGACAAAACAACCTCCCCAGCCTGTTACAAGTAAATTGACCTCTCCAGTCCACGTGAAGCTCTGGCCAACAAGCTCAGAGGGCCTCATGCTACTGTCAGGTGAAGCAGGACAATAGAGTGTAACCATAGCTGTCCTGTATTAATAAGCCATCTCAAAATATGATCCTACAGCAGCTCAACAGTTGAAGAGAGTTAAAGCTGTTCAGGAGATTTTAACATCTCTACAGCAGAGACTCTTTTACTACTTGCCTGTATAGTCCTCTAGCACTATTATAAATTTACACATCATTACAGATTATGGAAAGATGCTGGAGTCTTGTAGGGCAGATCTCTGCAAATAACCAATATTTATATTTTGGTAAATAAAAGGCATAAAAAAGAGAAACTACTAGAAGGAATTACAAAGCGTTTTAGCAGTAGATTCAATAAGAAGACAGTTCGAATCAAGTGTACCCAAATCAAAACATGATCTCTGAGGTGGTAGTTAAGTATCTGGACAATGAGTATTGCTAGTATATGAATGCACCCTATGTCTATTAAGGATAAAAACTGTCTTTTTCATTAGTAACTTGAGAAAAAATATTTGGAAAAGAAGAGCAGGAGTCCCTTGTCAAAGGAGACATTTCTGGATTTAAAACCAGAAATACATAGGACTTCAAAATCCTAGAAAGAGAACTTCTATTTACACAGTGATTGAAGCTGGTCAGAAAAGCTAGAAGAAAAATTTCATAGAATGCAAGGAAGTTTTTGCATTATGCATATAGAGAAAAACCTTTTTAGCTTATGAGAAACAGCTACATCTATATGAGCTAATACATTTATTTGCTTTAATTATGTTACTTCATCAGTTTTAATAAGGTCTCTGCTTCCCTAAGTTTCTTATCCCAAAGTAATTTCATGGAGATTTTACCAAAAATAAGACATCTGAAAAGAGGTGCTGAAAAACAGTCAAGAAACTACTTCTATTGCTCAGTTAGAGGAAAAGTATGTACTCCAAGCAGACTGTGCTCCTTCCAGGATGCTTTACATGAGCCCAAGCAGTCCAGGTGGTGCTGATCAGATACTGAGCTGTTCACTGACAAGCCAGCACTGGAGATGCAGCACTCCATTACTCTATCAGTCTTCTGAAACTTCTTAGGTTTATGTACATTTTTGTCATACACTGTTCACATCAGTTCATTGGACTTCAGGGTGAAAAGGCTTTAAAACATGCCTTAATTATACAACAACATGTCTCCTTAACCCTTCAGAACTCTGGGAAAAAAAACAAAAAAAGCAGGGCATATACAATTCTAGCATGACCAAATCCATTTTGCTTCCTTGAACTCTTCTGCTTTTAGCATGAAGTGGAATTTTCCTTCATCTATTTCTTTAAATGGTGTGAGTGACAGTGCTACATGCTGTTGAAAATCACAGTCTATCCCAAAGTTGTGGAGCATTATCCTGGTACGCAGCTAATACCAAAAGGACTTTGCAATGAAAGGTGCTGCAAGAGCACAGGTGCCAGTGGTCACATGTTACTGAAAGATTCATGGAGTCTTTACAACACTTTACTCCTTGTATTTTATGTCTCTGAAAATGAATACACCTGCTCATTTTTTGCTAAATTTTAGTTCCATGTCTTGTAAATGTAAATGATAATGAGAGTTCCAGAGGGAGGAAGAGTCAGGCCCTAGAGTGCATGCAATGACCCCAAATTTTAGTAAGGCACAGGGACTTGGGAATGTCATTCCTTTAGTGTGGAAAATTTCACAGCGAGAAAGACACCCCAGAGAACAAAAGCCTGGTGTACCAGAACAGAACCCAACTGCTGATTACTAGCTCCCCTTGCACAGAAAGGCCAAAAATGTCACATGACTTCAGCAGTCAGATTTAAATCCTCCAAGGACGACAAAATAACACAAAATAGATTGCTAAAGGGGGAAAGCCAATGCTATAACTGTAGTTGAAAAGAGTCATTCTTTGTACCAAGAGATGTTTTGACAATAGCATTAAGAAATAAATCACTGTCACTTTTTTTGTTCACCAGTGACATTTGTCTGTCACTGCTTTTAATTCAAATTGGGCTGAAAAACAAGACTCATCCATTTTGAATCCTGGATCTCATGTAACAGTAAGGGGAAAGCCACACAGTTATTAACAGCCAAGCAATAAAGAAAAAGGAACTTAATAAAGGTGGTACATTGCAGGCAAAAAGAGATCATTTTGCTACTTTGGGATTTCAGCAATGTTGTGAGAAAGCTTATATATTAATAAAACATGATTATTGACTTTTTCTAAGACTTATTGTTAGGGCTTTCCATTTTTCTTGTATACTTGTACACTTGTACATATTTATCACAGTCTATAAAAACCACTCATGAAGTGTAAAAATGTTAGAATTACTTTATAAAGGGTTATATATCTATACAGTCTAATTCTGCAAACAGCTTCTCAATATCTCAAAAGCATTATATATAAGAAACGGCATCCTGTTCTTTAGATTGAGGTCATACTGCCATTTTTGGTATTAGACAACACCATAAAGGCCTTCAGACCTCTCATATTCTACAGCATTCACATTCTTTTTCCTGTTCTATGGATTAGGTTATCAGGAGATTTTTTCTCCTAGGCAGGAACATTTCTACACTCCAAAAATTATAATCTTATCACTTGATCTGAGCCCCATTTGGGCAGACTAGAGAGAAAAAATCAAAGAAATCAAGCAGCATGCCTACTTACTTAGGCCCCCCACTCCTTCAACAGTTCAATGATTCCCAAAACTTCTTGCTTTCCGTATTTGTTCAGGACTTTAAAGACTGAGGAACCATTTACAGTCATGCCATATGTTGCTCACTTTTACATGTCACCCCCAAAATACTACTCATTTATACCAATAAGCAGTGGATTGGCTAGTAGACAGTTCCTAATCAGTCCTCCTTTTCATTAGCATCCACATTATCTGTTCCAAAAGATGAGGGTCCTTTAAGAGACTTCCCTTCTTTCAAATCAAGTGGCTGATAAGTGACCTTTTTCTGTTTCTGTGAAATGGTATAGGGCCAATACAAGGGCACATCAGCTTATCTCCTAGCTTGTTTCCTTTATCTGTTTCTCCCCAGTAACAAAAAAACCCAAAATCTTGCTGTGCTGCTGGGAAGAACCGGCTCCAGTTGCAGACCTGTTTCCATGCAACAAATTCAGCATTAGAGCAAACTTACGAGTTACCCTTCATATGTCAGATTTCTTTGTATACTCTTTCAGAAAAGAGACCAGAGCCCCTAACCTGCTGAATCTGTTCTGTCTTGGCTTGCTACCAAACTTGCCAAGAGGAGTGATAACCACTTGATGCATTTTAAAGAAGCACAAGAAAATAGGTACTAAAGAAAAGGGAAATAGCTATTTGTTCTACAGACACTGCCTGACATTTCACCAAGATTCCAAAAGAGCACTCTGGGACCACATCCACCCTGGAGTCCTCCAACCCCTTGAGCTGTTGCAGGTTTTTATTCTTCATTTTACTTTTTTTTGCCCTTTTTCCTCAAAGCATGCCTTCAGTTTCCAAAAGAGAGAAACTGAATAACCTCTTAGTAGCTGACAGAAACAAGATCTTCCCACAGGCAATCATTCAACCAGAATATAATTTATTCTCTGCTTTTTCCCACCTATCATTTTTATACATTTTCAAAACCCTGAATGGCCTTGGCAGTCCTTTGTGCTTTTCCTTACCACACACCTGAAAGACATGGAACTGCTATTAGCTCCATTCTGCTAATATGGGCTACCAAAACAGTACAAAGGTGGGTTTAATCTAACCAAATGCATCACCCTATTTACAAAAATGCTCATAAGCAACAGACAGTAAAAATCTTTAAAGATATGTATTTTAGAATGAGATGATTCAGGTCCTGGAAGATTCCGTTGTTTTGCATTGACCATAAGGCGAGTTTGACTAGCTCGGCTATCCCTGTGTGGCAGGCACCTGTGTAAGATAAGAGCGAGTCTACAGTGTAACCGAATGCGCCAAGTTTCACTAGGGTTTGTTTACCAAGAAACAACTCTGCCAGCCCAACCAGGCGCCACAAAGCACCTCTGAAAAGGATAGCAGGAGAGGTCTGCAGCTGCTCGTGTCAATGCTGGCAGAAAAGGACATACCCCAAGGCTTACAAACAAGTCTCCATTTAGTCTTGGGCCAGCACTGCACAGACATTACCACCATCATTCATTCCTATTTCCCAAGTATCAAAGAAGGCAAAACTTGCGAGGAAAACCAGTAGCATAATTCAGATAAGAGTCTCACTTTCACATGATAACCAGTTAAAAAAAGACAAAAACTTCTTCAAAAATTCAGGACTGTGCTTTCTGAACATGAATAAATGTCAATGTACAATACTGGTCAAGGAAAAATAACTAAAACAGATGCTGAGGAAGGCTATCAGGGGACACACAAGCCTATCTGGTAAAAAGAATATTAAAAGAGCTTGGCTTGTTCAGACCAGCTAAATAAATGTTGAGAGGAGACACATTTACTGTGCACAAACACCCAGGGGTAGAAATAGCTGAGGAGTGGAAATGACTATTTAACTAAGGACAATACTGGTACAAGAACAGATGGTTATAAACTGCCAAAGAATAAATTTAGACTGGAAATTAGACAAAGGTTTCTAATCAGCAGAGCAATGAAGCTTTTAAAAAGCCTTTACAGGGAGCAGGGGCAAAACGCTGCTCTAATTGAGGGATAAAGCTTCATGTATTTCTGAAAGGTATTATAAAATATGGTTCCCTACCAAAGCACAGTACTGGAGGCAAAGGCTCCTGAGGACCCTTGCTGCCTTCTGCTTCTCTGCATTTCACAGTAAAATCCACTCATAGCAGCACCAGTATATCAGAAGTACAGTTCTGAAATACCGCGACCTCCCAGAACAGCAACATGAAGAACTATTCTGGCTGGACTCTGCTGAAGGGTGAAACAAGATAGCTTCTAAGGGAGGGATTTCTGGCACAGCCAAACCTGGGAAGCAAGCCTGAGCTGAATTTTTACATCGTCTTATTACAAAAGCCACAGACAGGGGGCAAGTGAGACATGTCATCTCCTTTAAAATTCATAAAACAAAACTCTTGAAAAATCCTAGGGACTCCTGGTACAGAAAAACTTCTCAACGCATTGCTCCGTGCCAGACAGCCCTCCTGATGATCACCAGTCATTGAAAGATGCAGTTTTGTCTTCTGACCATACAATATTTTTATCAAAAGACCAATTATTTTTCTCCCTCTTTCTTTATTTTTATTAAGGTTTTCCATAAAATACAAGGATGGAGCTCAAAATTATCATTATGAATTGTGTCTTTGTTTTCTATGAGTAGGACACAGTCAAGTCTTTTACAGACCCATACACAATGGTAAATATTTGATCTTTTCAACAGGTGTCTGTGCCAAAAGTGTTACAGTGTGTCAGGAAAGTAATTTTCATGGACTGAGAAGTACTGCAGAATTATATGGTTTGACCTGCTTGCTTCATTCCTTAGTTATGGCTGCATCATGCTTAGTGTCTGAGGACACGTCACATACAACATTTTATCATTATTTCAGGACCAAAAAATCAAAAAAAACTCCAAAAAATGGGAATTTGCCACAAAGACTGTATCTCATTCAGCAACTCCCTCTTGACAGCCATTCCTATAGTCCATATTATCAGGGCAGCTGAAGATATTCTAAATGTTTCAGGCAAAAGTGCTTGGAAGGCCCTAGACCCTCAGAAGATATTTCCTGGGATACTCAGCCAACAACAGGCCACGGATGAGTTATCTGGATAAGACTGTTCCTGGTGAAGTGAGGAAACACATGAGGTATTCTTGTAGAACACAAACTTCACTGCTTCTTCAGAAAATCTTCAGCTAGCAGATTTAAGATAAGAGTATGGGGGTTTCAGTTGCAAGCTCTGTCCCCTTAGGCAAATTACAAGAGCTCCTAAATTTATATAAATAACCCTAAACTGACTGTTACATGCATGCTACCTGCAGAGGTCATATCCATTACCACTATATACCTCCTTCCACAGAATAAGACCTGCTCACTGTGACTGAATCCTGTGATGATGGGAGGTTTTCAACTGCACGCCTGATTAAACTCTGCCTTCCAGAATTCTTGGATAACAGGAATTAAATTTTAATGCCCTTAATCTAGTTGACACTTTTTCATAAGCTCTTCCTCCCCTCCTTCCCCTGTGTTATAAATGACCACTTACCTAATCTGAGGTAATGCAGGCTTTGGTCGAGGCTAATGAAGATGCGGTGGGTGAGATCCCGCTTGCAGCAGAGTCCCATTAGGAAAGGTTAATCACCTCCTAGCTTACAATCCCACATTTTAGCTCCAAACAGTGAGGAGGCAGAGAAAGAGGCATCCATCACATTAACCAAATAGTACAGCAAATGTCTGGCACTTGATCAGCAGTAAGGTGCTCTCCTGACAGGAAGAGGAAGACTACAAAACGAAGACCAACAGTGACTCTCCAAGGTTGCTCAGGGACAGAGATCCCCACATAAGTAGGGAAGGGAAGCATCCCCAGCTAACACTTGAGATTTGTGCTTCAGAAGAGAGATTTGCATCAGCCCTGAGAAGGAAGGGCATCATGCTGTGTGTGATGTTACCTTTCCAATGAATCAAAAATCTTGCCTCAATGAAATGTGCCTAAGCAGCTGAAGGAAACCAGAGAAGAATAGTCCCAGCCTATGTAGAATGAAACAAACCTTCAGTTACTTATTGTTATTGCATAATTCCAAAGCCCCAGGAATAGCCTAGGCAATGGTGTAGTGCTGTCTTCTCTCTAGAGACTATCCATTGCTGCTCAATGTTCATCAACAAAAAACATTTATCTCCAGTGAAGTCAGAATGCACATGTAACATTAAGCCAAAGGGTTTATTTGTTGCATCAACAAGGCCTAACCCTGTGTGGCTATACTGCTTCTAGAGATATCTAGAACTAACCTTCATGACAGCAAGTTATTCCATTACTAAGTCCTTACTCAAAGAAAGAATAATTTCTTTTGTAAACTGAGGCAAAGGGATTGTTGGTCAGAGGAGAAGAGACATTCCCAAAATTTTTGCTTTCTGACTACACAATAATGTTGGGTAATTACTAGAAAAAACAGATAAAATATTTTTGGGGGGTTTTGGGGTTTTTTTTTTGGGGGGGGGGGATTTGGTTTTTGGGGGGGTTTTTTTGTGTGAGTGTTTTATTTTGTTGGTTTTTTTAATTCTGAGGGGTCTCTTCTAGAATTGTCTTTATTCATTACCATAGTCCATGACCATTAAATTTCCTGCACACAAACAGTGAAAATCCTTCCTCCTCACCCAGAGATGCTCCCAGAAAAGTCAGAAATACTTAAATACTTCAGCTGTGAGACAGAGGGATTGCCTCTTTTCTGTTTTTTTTTTTTTTTTTTTTAATATATATTTATTCATGTCTCCAAATAATCTTCCCTTGCTGGACCTTCTCAGCTTTTAAGATCCTGTAGTGTCCTTACCCAGATGATAGATATGTTCTCCCTTTTATCTGAGTTACCTTACAAACCCTATTCATGCAATCAAGAATAGATCCCATGATGTCAAAAAAAAAGCTGAAATAGGATCCCCTCAAACTGGTAACATCTATGGTAGCAGACAGAAAACAACTTTTTTCAGCTGTGTTTAGTCATGATCAAATTTAGGCTTTTCATAGCTCTGGAGCAAGCTGACATCAGTGAGTGCTCCATTTAGTTTGCAAAGTAGGAGGATGTTTCCATGCAATCTAAACTTAACCTTACTTAAACAATTTCCGCTGTATTTACCAGGCTTCTCTCTACTCCCCATCAGTAAATATTCAAGTGAAACTTTCCATGTTAATTTCTTCTGAAGCAGAAAGGCAGACAATGCTAGCAAAAGAATCCTCTACTTGGAATCTGAACAGTGAAGCAAATACTCAGATAGTGATCCTCTGCAGCTGCCTTCTGACGAAAATGCCTACTTGATCTGCCACCAACTCTAATAGCTAAGGAACAAATTGGGAAAAAAAATGAAAGGAAACCCAAATAGACAGCTAAAATGGCAGGCAGAGATTTAAAATTTGATCTGAGTGATCTCTTTGCAAATCTGCAGAGTGTAAGACCAACATTAGGCACAGGAGAATAAGAAACTTAATTCAGGAGTATGAAATTGCTTTTTGAAAGGGTTTTGAGAAAAGCTTAGAAATTAGCCTTTCACAAGCTCCTGTCCCAAAATTGCTTTCAAATTCTTTTCTAAATACTTAACCTTTTATTTTACAAGAATAAACTTTATTTTTTCTTCATTTTTCTTAAGCCTTATTAATGTGTGTGTCTTCAGATTAACTAGCCAACACCGAGGATGCTTGTTTTAAGAACCAGCGATAAACCTGCATTTTATGCCCATCTAACTTAAAACATGTATTTTCAGGTTCTCAAGCTATGTCTACACAGCTATACTTATCAGGCAACATGCAGAGACTCAAAAAGACCTACAGTTATACCTACTATGATACAAACCAGTGTAGTTCAGTGAACGGATGAATGGATACAGCAAAGACATTAACTCACAGATCGCAGCAGTCCTGGAGAAAGCCTCCACAACACCACATGGGTACTAACAAGGAAAAATCCTGGTTGGAATTTGCTTCTTAGAAATTGCAGAGGAAAGGTTCTGTATCTTCCACATGGAAAGGATGCAGTTAAATGAAGATCAGCATTAATGTCACACTAAGAGATAAAACCTAGGTGTCCTCCGAGAGTTCCAGCAGAACTCTGCCACAAGTGTTTTCCTGGATCAAAAGGAAGAAGACAGATTTACTGCCCAGGCCAGAAGGTTCCAAGCGTAGGAGGACAGCGGGCCTTGCTCTGTCCTGATTCTTCAGGCAGACAGTCATTTGCTTTAAGAAGGCTTTTCTTTTTCTTTGGTGTATGAAACAGGTCCGTTTCAGATGGATTCAGAGTTATCCAGAAGTGTATTTGGATGTTAAAGCAGCTGGTCACTGTGCTTGCTAGTTTGTATTGTACTGGTGAGAAACTGAAATAATAGAATTTCTGGTACCAAGGACTTTCCTAATACAATTAGGAAAATTAAGAAGAGATCCTTCCATTAACAGGTTTACAAGTTTTACAGGTTTCTGAGAACATCTGAGCTCAACTTCTGTTTTCTGAGAATTAGCACTGCCAAAACATCAAGTCAAAAGCTGTAATGGGCAAATGCTAGAGGTCATGAACAACATCTCAGTCAAAATTTCCTGCTGAATTTTCAATTAAAAAAAATACAGTTTTCAGCATTTAGTCAATAGCAATCACTTACATGGACAACATAAAAATCTTATTCAGCTTTTGACCTCTCTTGTCTGACCACAAGCCCTAATTAGAGCCAAAAGCAGGAGAATTGTTCTGATGTTGAAAATTTTTCTCAAGAACTTTTCAAGATCTCCTTCCAGTTCTTCAAAACATCCTATAAAGTAAGCTATGCACTTGTCATCAAAGTAGATGGCTGTTATTTTCTCAGAGCCTGAGCCATATTTGAACCAGAAGAAATACGTAACTAATCCCAAACTATCTCATCCTACCCGCCATCTTTCAACTGTCTTTTGAAGAGGAAGCTCCCTTTGACATGAAATAGTCTCACCACCTTCTGTAGTTAGCAGTTCCTAGATTGAAAAAATGTATACAACAGCAGTAACAAATGCCAAAGGAAACTTGGAGTCATTAGAAAACAAAACAAAACAAAGAAGCGAACAAAAAAAAGCCACAAGGAAACAAGGAGCAAGAGAAAATTTGCTCCATGCTTACTAGTTTAAAAATTCTGTCTCTGGAGAATTCAACCCCTTCTGCTCTGATGTGTCCTCCTGCTGTTTTATTGCAAGCTCTGTTGAATCACAGCTGCTGCTCTGCACAAGTCCTGGGCTGCCTTCAGAAACACATGGAAAAGACAGAGAACCACTTCCCCCACTCAAACAGGAAACCCCAAGTCAGAGAGAAGACACCGACACACAAGTCAGAAGTCTGCATTATAACAGTGATGAAGGTGAGCCAGGGCAAAAGCTGTACTTATCAAACTAATTAGAGTCAGCTCTTTCCCATAGAGAACAGGCCCTGCTTTGAGCTAGGCTACCTCACCCATGTCCCTGCTTTCACATCCAAAATGCTCTCAAGTTACTGGTGCATTATGACCCAGTCTGGTCTCCAAAGCTCAGTATGATCTATATGTAGTAAACATGAATCACTTAACTGGAACAGCGAAAAGAGTTCAGTTATTTGCTAACATGAGTACATTTGAGGAGGGCAAAGCAAGTCTCACATTGTATGCAGCAAACACCCTCACAGTTTATTCATAAAGTCTTGATCACATTTTCAATGCCCTATGCCTTGAGGCCATAATTATTACATCAAGATAAGACAACCCCAGACAAGGATCTGGAGAGGACTTAGAAAAACCCATCAGTGCAGCCTCACTGTTATTGTTTGGTAAATTTTCATGGTAGCAGAGACAGGACACTGATTCAGAAGTGGTGAGAGCCACCACCTTTGAAGTTAAAAGTCCCTCTGGTGTATATCTGATGATACTCAGAAGCATTTCTGAAGTTGTATCTGGGAATTTAAATTTGAGTGAGAAATCAGAGATGAGCTTTGAGCATTGGAACATTTACTAGCAACTTTAAAAACTTGCTAGAGGTATCCAGATAAGAAGCTTCTCTCGCCCTGGAGAACACGCATGACATGGAATTTCCATGCCACAGCTCTTGGGGATTAATGGCTGCTGGCAAAAACTACTGCTTATATCAAAAATGTGTCCTGAGCTAGGGGAGTAAGAAACAAACTTTACACAATGATGCCATCAATGTAGTTAGGTCCTGAAGTTCCCAAGCAGAGTGAAACGCAACAGCCATGAAAATTGTAAGATCTGCATTAGGAGTCCTGCTGAAAAGCATTTAGGTATTTGAAATGGAAAACTCTTACTGACTTGCCCTGGGGTTGCAGTTGTTCCACATTAATCAGGACCAGTTATAAGGAGTTAAAAAGTGGGGAGGGTCTCAGCCTCATTTAGGCACGTAAAGATTTTGTACCTCTTCTCTACTAATCATCTCCACACCACTTACGGGGATTTGAGACTAGAAATTATAAATCAGGAACCCAGTCTCAGTCAGCATAAAAACAGGAAAGTGCAAATTCAAGCATTTGAAAACTGCTAAGAACAAAAGTGGGAGGACAAGTGAGGTCAGACTGTTCTTTATGGAAGCATGAGGAAATGAGAGGTAGAGCTGTGAAGATGCTGAACACACATCTACAAGACACAAAGAGATGAGTGATAATCAGGAAGCCAAATGGCAGACTCCAGGGACATACAATGGATGGAGAAAGCTTACACCTCACATTCCTGTTTCTGCAAAGAAACAATCTGTTCTACAGAACAAAGGGAAGTTCTCTATCCACGACATCAAAAATAACTAATAAATTGCTTCTATTACTTTCCACACTGACACAAAATTCACCTTAGAAACCCAAGGCAGGCTAATACCCTGGAAAGTCTGTGAAAACTGACTTTTCTTCTTTTTCCCCCAGAAGTCTTTTTCCACCTTGAGGCAGAAGCTCAGCTGACTTCAGCCATTTCAAAGACAAGCTTCCAAAGTTCCCTCCTTGCAAGGACAGTACCCCTGGTAGTTCTCTACTACAAATCTAACTAACAGTAGGAAATATAAAACACACAGTAACTCCCAAAAACACATAAATAGGAAAGCATATTGTAGGAGAATGAGAAGAGCAGAAATTTTAAGTGACAAGATCACGTAATTCAAATTTCCAGGGCTGAAGCCCTGGAACATTTTGCACAAGACCTAAATAAATAAATAAATGTGGAACTAGGCAGACCCCTGCAACACGCAGACATCTTCCTGACTCAGCAAACTATCCACAAGGAATGACCACAGACAAGAAGACACAATCTCAGCTCTTCTGTTTGCTATTCAGTATGGCTGCTCTGAAACTATGGCATCTGGAAGCAGCCTCCAGAAGGTTTCCTAAACCCTCAAGTCATGGCAAAGCTGCAGGACTCAATAAATATCAAGGAAGACATAATCTCTAGAGGACCATACAAAGCCTTAGGTGATTTTGGAAAACCTCTTTTTGAGATTAATTTGGAGAGGAGAAAAAGACAGCTGGAAGATAGAGATTATTTCTAACTTCATTTCAAGTTTTCATAATCCAAATATCCACCAACGACCTGGGAAAACTCAAGCAAAGGATGTCTGGGGTCTGTGGGTACACAGCACCATCTCGTGGAGTGAATGGAAGTACAAGGAATAAGGATTCCAGCACTTGAGACGTCTGCAGCTTGGCTTTTTGACAGCCTGCTCTTCTAGAAGGTCAACAAATCTCTCTATCGAATTTGTGCTTTGTAAAAAAAGTTCACTGCAGATCTATAAAGAACAAATGAACAACAAACAACTCCCTATTTTTATCTCTCAAACTCATCACCGTTAACATAAACACTGCAGGCCTCTTCATAAATAGAGTGTGGGCAGACAACCATCTGTACTGAATTTTATTTGCCAGCAGGCCTAGCACAGCTGTGAGCACCCTTTTCTTGCAAGTCTGAATCTCCTGTACTTAAGGTGGGCAAAGAAAATAAGTCTACGAATACTAAACTTGCCAGGACTAATGACCTATACTTCTCTCTATTTAGTACTGGAAAAGAAAAGAGCCCTTTTCCATTCAGAAAAAGAAGGAAACTGAGAAAAACAGCTATTCTACCCTTTCCAGTATTTGCTCCCAAATATGGAGGTATGCTTACAGAGTGTCTGAGAAGGAACAGCTTAAGTTACCCGGATGGTTCACATCTTACTGGTAATAAATAAGGATTTCCAGGCACCACTGAAAGCATGAAGACCTGATTAGTTTCTACTTCACTACAGGCAGAAATTCATCTCTGCAACAGAAAGCATTTAAGTGTCCTGACTTCTAAAGGAGGTAGGCAAATACAGGGGTCTCTGTGCAGGAGGGATGTATTTGGTCTTACTTTCAGCTCCATCTCAATTATTGTGTTATACCCGCATCCACTTTAGGAACTACTTCAAAGTTTACTCTTGGCTCATCCTGGTCTCCAGGATGAAAGTTGTTTAAAACCAGAACGCACTATGATACATTGTCTATGCATTTTGAATAGCTCCCATAATGATTTTAGTACAGGTCTCTCAAGTGTGATATTTGGGCTAAACAGGTTCTCTGGTATGCCTAAATTAAGTTTAAATTACTTGAACTATCAATATTCCATGCACATAAGTCACCAGTAGCAATTCCACAGCCAAATGGGGATTTCATGAGGATGCTTCCCTTAAGACAAAGCACAAATTTGTTTCAAGTGTTCATCAGAAGCATCTCTGTTTCAGCAGCATGAGGTAAGGGAATTAAGCCTCTAACCTCTTCCAACTGGGACAAATGCCCCGGCAACAAGTGCAAAAAATGGAGGGGGGTGGGGAAGAGAACAGGCTGGTGGGTTTGGGTTTTGGGGTTCTGTTTGTTTGGGGTTTTTTTTTTTCTGACAGTACAGAACTCTTATGATTTGTGTTTTACCATGTGAGGCATAAACAATTCTGTCTGATCTCAGTTCCCAGCATTCAAGTAACTATAACAAGATGAATTCTCAGGATATTCTCCATGTTGCAGCACTATATGCTTCACCATCATGTAGAATATAGGATTAACATGGCACCCTACCTAGCTCAACATATTATGTAAGTGTGCACAACTCAGCAATAGTTCAGACAGGTATTTCAGATACCTATGCATGGCAACCGATCTATTAAATATATATTCTGCACAGCTGACAAGTTACCAGACATCAAAATCATGCCCTGTTGGGTAACTTTGCATGTTTCTGAAGTCAAATATTATGCCCCTTGACCCCAAGGTAGATACTGGTATCTCTGTCTCTCACACACCTGTACAGGCACTAGAACAGATTTTCTCTTGTCCCGTATCACACAGCAGGAGTGCCTACAACTGTTTGCTGGCAGTCAGATGCACAGTCACTGCTTCTGAGAACTTCTGCTCATTCACATGGAGCAAGGGCTTGAAAGCCAGGTCTGCTCAGTTCATTCTGCATTGGTAACACAACCAGTCCAGTGTTACAACAGCAAAGCAGGAAAATGAGTCTTTGCTGATGTCAGCAATAGTGCTGCCCTCTGTAACATGCAGTTCTTGGATCCGTGACTTAAACCCTAGTGCACAGGCACTTCTTGGGACAGTCTGCATTTCCAAGTGAAAGACACCTGACGGCTGAAGTCTTCAGTAATAAAAAATACTAGTATTAGCCCTCTCTTCAGCATTTTGTGGTGTTGAATTATGAGACTATCTGTGACAGATGAACTGTTAAAGGCACAGATGCTTCTAAGGGACCTACAAATTGTATGATAGATGGCTTGTGATATTGCTATCTATCTTCATCATTTGCCTGAGATCAGAGGGCAGAAATGTAACAGACAGAAGGTCATTTAGTACAATCTGAAAAAGAAAAAGAAAAAAAAATGAAAGAAAAGAAATATGACAGATGTTTATGGGAAGCCAGCAAACCTAACACCAGTTTTGCTGTGGTCAAGCACTGCAAATAGGTTTCAGACCAGAGACAAGGGGAAGAATAGAGCCTCAACCACACTTCCTTCAAAATAAACATTAGAGTCTCTCTGGAAGAAAAATATGCTTATAATTTGGCATTTGTATTATTAAAGTCAGAGTCTAGTCAAGACACTCTGGTCTAGAGGTCAGTTACCTGAGACAGTTACTCAATAGACATGAGAACAACTACTCTTGGTTTAAGGCTAGAAACAGCTAAACGAAAGCTACAAAGAATCAAACTCTGCTTTCTTAGGGATGGAGTAATTTTCTATTTTCTTTCCCCATCTGGCTCAGGACCACACTCTCAAGCACTCTGCTGGGAATGTGCTGAAAGGCATATCCTAGACCAGGGAGGCCACCACCAGCCCATGCTGCTTATCTCCAACACAGAGCTCTGGGGAAGAGCCTCAGGAAGTCACAGTAGTTTATTAAATAATAAACCTAGGCAGAGAAGGATGAACCAACTTAAGTCAATGCTTTTAAACTAAGATTAGTTGTCTTCTTTCTTGGGTTTTTAAGTGTTTTCTCCTAAGTTACATGATGAATTCATCCTTTTGATGCAGCCAACGAATACTGAGCTTTGTTTTGAAAATTATGAAATCAACCACGCCCTGCTTTTTTATTCCTTCATTTCTTTCTGTTCAAACTATTCTAAGACTTTCACTGAAATATACAAAGTTTTGCTTGCCCTAAGTGTACAGTTTTCACTGATTAAACTACCACCCATGAAAAATTTTCACCAGCTCTGTATGCATCCAAGAGATTGAAACGAACTAACATTCACAGCTTTGGAAGCTCTTTCTTCTGTGGATAGCTGTTAGCTAACTGGGGTTTCAGTTAACACTTACATCCCAATAGAATTCATGTTATATGAATATTCTTAGGGTTTTTTACTGAAAAGCCTAATTACTCCCACAATCAGAGGAGCTATTTCGTGTCACAAAACCTCTAAGGACAGCAAAAGGCAACAGAAGTCCCAGTCTCCACTCCCAGCATTTGCCAAGGCCTCAGACGTCAGTACACAATGAAACACCTCCACAAAGATAAATGAAATCCACCAAAACGCGCTCCCCTGCGCAAAGCTTGTTTCACAGGTACCCAAGCAGCCAATTTCAATCTGCCCCTCAGGGATCATTATTAAGATAACTGTAATTAAAGTTTCTCATCTAATCCCCAATGTTCTACAGCTGAGATTATTATACCAGCTCCTGGGTAACAAGATTGCAACATAATAAAGCTATGTCCCTATATGCAGCTAAACTCCACTGGAGATCAATAGCAGCCTTCTGTCAATGACAGGAAATAATTAGTACATTAGGCAGCTTGGGTAGTGAACAAAGAATCTCCTTCAGGACCTCTGACTCCTCCTGCCTTTGTTTTTCTGTTAACAATTTCCATTGCAAAAAAAAAAAAGAATAAGCGTAAAAGATCTGTCTCTCGATCCCTACTGACCCCAGCTTCCTCCCTTAAGTAGCCCCAGACTTGCAGGCTCAAAAGCCAGGAAGAAGAAACAAGTTTAAAAATTCTAGCACTGCCTGAATCTCTCTGCATGTTGGCATTCTCTCAGCTACCCACACTGTAAATATTTTATGACATAGATTTGTCCACCTAATGACTATAATCTTAGAGGTAGCTTTTAGTCTAAGGTATAAAAGCATTACATATAAATCTTAACTACAAAACAATTAGGTATGTTTGATATGTGGACTGTGAGAATCCCATGCCAGATTTTGGCAAATATTGGCATAAATCAAGAGTTACCTCACTGAACTAAAATAATTACTTTGTACTTCAAAATGTTACTGCAAACAATGTCTATTCTGTAAATACAAAAGGTTGACTTCAATCCTCATCTCACCCAACAATGTAGGCTCCTCTTTGCAAACTGTTCTCTGCGTAGACAGTCTGGGAAATTAAACAATAATCACCTTGAGGACCCAATAGGAATAAGGAGGCAATACAGTGTGTGCTGTGGCAAACACCTCCCTGCTGTCCGGGAAAGCACTAAGTGAACCCTACCACATCTCATTAACACCATTACACTCCACTTATCACACATCGGGTTTAGATCAATGCCTTAAAAGCACACATATATAACTCAGTTGTGTGCTGCGAAGATGGGAGAGCACACAAAACCCAGGTGGGACAAAAAGTAGACTAAGGAGTATTGCAAGTCAGAGCTTCCATCCAGGACAGTAAGCCCAACATGCAAATCATATTTTCGTAAGCCACAGTGCCAAGTTACAACACACTCACAGGGGATTGGAGGCAATGATCAAAGCCAGCTGTGTGCTCACCTGGACTAGTCACTCGGGTGTCCTGTTGAAGATCAATAGCAACAGCTAAAAGACCAAACAGATTTTGCAAGAGTTTTTTTTTCTCTTCTCTGCAAAAGAACTGGTACTATCTGCATACCATATGGCATTCAAAATACCTCATGCTGATGAAACCATAGTAGGTGTGAGATTATCAAAGTATTTGCACAATACAGCTGAGGACAGAAGTTTCATTGCATTGTGTAGGAAAAAATCCACTTAAAAGCCCTCAAGCTCAGGGTGTTTTCTGCCTATAAAATCCAACTTTACATAAATTTTTCATCATCTTCCAAATTCAGTTCTGTACTATCTTCTGTGAAGAAGCTACTATAAGAAGAAAATAATCTTTAAACAGTAAAATTGATGACTGAAGAATGTTTCAGTGTTTTTCTGAGTTTCTACATTTCCTGCTTCTTAAAACAAATACAAACATGTGCAGAACATTACAAAGAAAAACCTAAATTTAAAATAAATCAAATCCTTGTTGCACTTGACAATTTAGAACACTTAATTTATGATCATACATTTAGTCAAAAGATGTGCTTACAGATCGTCATCAACAAATGGAGCTTGGGGTGACAGAACAAACAGAGACTCTTATTCTGCTGTACAACATTTCTGTTACATCAGTGTCTTATCAGTGATTACACCCTGGGTGCACCATTCCTGAAGGAACAGTTTCGGAGGCCAAATCTTTCATGGGCAAAATATGTCGGACACAGTACCACTTGCTCAGCTACTTTTAAGATGAGAAGTGATAATTATTGCCATGACTACCAAAGACTATCAAGTTTTAAAAAACACTGTCAAAGAGAGCAGAGATCAAAAGGAACAAAATTATGGCAAGGGCCTTCTGTGACACACTTATGAAAATGGCATAGCTGCTGAGCAGCATCAGGAAGAGAATTAACTGCTTGAACTGCTCAAAGGTTGATAACAGAGGCTGTAATCACTCCCACCTGTAAAAAGTCTCTCTCCTTCCATGCTATTGAAGTCTGTAGCACGGCTGGACCATAGCTTATGTGCTGACAGCAGCCAGGTGTGCACAGATATCAATGAGTGATTGCAGCACTCATTCTAAATGCTCCTTCTGCCAAGCTGTTGAAGCAATCGTAATTAAATTATTCACTGGAGACCTAGCTGCATTTTGGGGATCACAAAAGGATAAAGTTGGCTGGGTTTCACAATTAAAAAAAGGAAACACTTTCATGTCAGGGCACCTTGAGAAGCTGAAAGGTGCAGAAGAAACAATTTCAAAAAGCACCTGTCACTCAAATTTCCTCTTTCTCCCCCAAAACAGGGACAGACAAATTTTTCCCTCTAATGTTGACAGCACTACCCATTCCAAATGACTCCCAAAGGGAAAATGGGGCAAACAAGCTCTTGATCTGCAGTCTGATCTGATGTTTTACAGCTGTAACTCAAGGGAGGGGAAATGCCTTTCAGCACACCGAAAAGAATGAGCATTCTTAAACCACTGAAGAGCTAAGGCAATTATGTAGTGGGCTATTACTGAGCATCAGGAAAGTGCATGGTGCTTTAATAAGTAGCCCCAGATCCTTGCCCTAAAGATGTTACATTTCTTGGAGCTGCAGGGCAAATGAAAGTAAACAGTGCCAAGAAGGATGAAAGCAGGGTTCATAACCCAGATCACAGTGGTACAATTTACATCATGTACTAAAGTACATAGTTGCATTTCCCTTCTTTTTTATCCCAGTTCTTAGAGGATAAGGTCATTCACTGTCACAAGACACCGAAGGCTTAGGTTAGGCAGTGAAAATGAGCCATCTGCCAGAAAACACTAGTTATAACATGTGAAAGACCACTAAGTAAGCAAGAACAAAGCATGAGGAGAGAACTACGAAGTAGGCAGAGTGCTTGACCTGTTATAATGAAGTATGATTCACTCAAGATAAATCAGAGGTGACTCTTGTTTCATGTAGGATGGATGTCTCTGTAGTATCAAAGACAAATCCCCAAGCATGCTGATATTTAAACAGCTGACTGGTTTAGCCATGCATGACTAATGAAGTCTATGCAGATTTATTTTCTACACACTAGCAACCTCTTGCTCTCTGACTCAGTGAGTGAGTAAGCTGGGCACATTAGAAACGAATGGGTGATAATTAAACATGAACAATGAAGAGGGTTTCTGAAAGTAAATCAAGCTGAGTATGTTGGCATTGACATTAAAGGAGGTCATGAATTCTGGACAAAAATTTGTCCAGATGGTGAAAAACACAAAACACTGATGGAGAAGGAACAGGGTTCTTTTCCCTACCAGGGGTCTGAATCCTGCCATGGAGAGTATGAGCTGTAACTGCTCAGTGACAGACAAATTAAGTTTGGGGTGCAAATGGCTCATGAGCACATCACCATAAAGGAAGGGGTTTTAGCCATTTGCCCTGCTAGCAATCTCTTCTAATGACTATTCTGCCATGCTGTTTAAGCAGGTGTGAGGGAAGCCAGTTCTGCCACCACAACATAGTTTACAGACGATGCTCCAGAAGCATCAATTCACTTTGGTACTCATTCACTTACTTTTAAGGAGCAAAAAGGAAGGGCATTAATGAAGAGGGATGGGTCTGCTCTGACAACTTTGGTATCTCACACACATGTGGCTAAGAGGCCAGCTTCAGTCTTCCTCAATCAATCCAAAACACTCTGCGCTTTACTCTAAAGTATTGGTCTTAGACTTTTTTTGCTAATTTTGATATCTTTCCTTTTATGTCAAGTGAAAAAAAGATTTTGGCTAGTAAGCCTCACTCACTATGATTACGTAACTGAAGTTAACAAAAGCTCTTCTTGTGAGAGTGCTAAATTAATGAACAAAGGACCAAAGTCACCATAACTCCCTTTCCCTCTAATCCTTCCCTCCTCCAAATGTGATTCACATAAAGACAGTAAAAGAATATAGGTTATGCATCACATGGAAAGGAGTTGGGAAAAAATATAACTTATTGAATGAAGAAAACCCCAACAGACCTGTATATTACTTCTCTCCCAGACAAAAAGCAAGCATCACTTAGCCAAAGAATCTCTCATTGGAAGGTTAGAGGATTGCTTTACTCATCAACAGGATACTTGAAAAGCATGGAGACTCAAAACATAGAGAACAAAAGAACAGAACACAGAAGAGAACAAAAAAACTTGGGCTGCCTTTTCTCTTTACCAATCAAATGGAAAACTTGGTTTTAAACCAGGTGGCCATTACAACCGAAAGTTTATAAATAAATTAATAAATAACCCCTCTAAAAAGCCAATCAATAGTCAGCAGACGGATTTAACTGTTTCATCAACAGCCACCTGTTTGAAAAGGTGCTTTATACTCTGCTTGCACTAGTCACTGGTGCAAGTCATTGATCTTTTAGAGACAAACACTTCCATTAATACATACTTGTGTTAGCCTGGCAACTGCTCTTGGAAAGCTTGACCCTCGGTGTTACTCATCTGCATGAGGCACTGAGTAAGAAACAGTGTTTGCTATGATCTAGTTTGACATCCATATACCATTTCTATCAGCTAGATTGCCAATGCCCCTTTTTATGCATTTTCATTCTGCAGAAAAGAAAATGTTATTGTTTGACTAGACAGACAAGAACATGAATTAATTAAAGAATCTGTAAAGCTGTTCAGAGATAACAGTTTAAAGACAAGTCACATCTCAGGTAGGCTGGAATGCTTAACCTACCATGTTTTCATCTCAGATCACAGTTAACAGTAAGAGGATGGAGTTCACCCCAGATGCAAGACACTTCACTAATGTTATAGGTTGACTTCTGTTGCCTTCTTACATGCTTAAAGCTGCACATTTGAATAGTCTAAGCAACAGTTTGGCATGCCGGGGTTGTATAATATTCCAGATATCAACTGCAATATACTGGCTTCCTACACCTTAGAGTAATATGTAAATTCTGAAAAGAAGTTGAAAGCCCATATTTATTGAATGTGATGCTGAACTGATTAAAACATCTATAAAGATTGAAGAGTGTGGAACAACTTAAAAAAATTAAGAACAGATTTTAAATGGCAAGGAGAATGGAGCCAGTATAACTCAAATAGTACCATTGCTTCTATTTCTACCTTTATTCACAGGTGTTCATACTGACCAGTGTGAAGGGCAAACCTTTAAAATTCACTTTCGTACAATGGACTTTCTCAAATGAATTTCAGAACAGGGGGTGTCTGTGGGTTATTTCTGTGTTTGTTTTAACATCGGTACAATTGTACGACTCAGAATGAAGCACATTAAAACTGAATATATGCTCCCATAGCTTCCACTGATTTCTTATTATGAAGAATCTTGATTCCTACAGGGTAAAGAACATCTAAAACAGAGCTACAGAACAACAGCTAAAATTAAAGGCTGTATCATAATTTCCTCTAGGAATTTAAATCCTTATCTTGCTAAGCAACACTGGTGAATGGGTAAATACGTCTATAGGTGTACAACATGCATCTCTGCCACTTCTGAAGGGCCAAGGGGAAGCACAGGTGCTTCCCCTTCGCCCTTCAGAAACAGCAGTTCCAAGCCAGTTGCATCTGAATTAGGAAGCTTAATGTCCAAGTCCTGGCACAAAAATTAAAAAGGAAGAGCTTGGTGTACCAACATGTTTTACTTAGTATTGATAAGACTGAGTATCTTCGCAAAGTTTGCTCTAGCAAATAATAAAAAAACCCAAACAGAAATCATACCTATCAATAGTTACTTTGGGATAATCTAGGAGATCATCAAGAATAATTGAAGAGAACACCATAGTGCAGGAATTATTTATCTGTCTCAGAGGCACTGATATATTCTTCGTCAAATGCATGAAAATGCACATTTCCAGTGTGGACACTTGAGTTGATTTTAGCAGAAATGGAAAGGCAAAATATATACTGTAAGTCATCCTTTTGCTATAATTTTCATCGTGTAAAACTCAACCTGTTTTATTTACTTCAATACTCCATATTTACACCAGTGGGAGACCACAGATTGCTCATAAGGTAGAAATAGCCACCTACTAAATTAATAGAATGGACTGCTGTAGGCAAAAAAAGTTCTACCAAAGAGTCTGATGCATTTCTAAATAAAAGGCATCAGGTTACACAGAAGGTATCTCCCCCTGCCATTATTTGCGTTAAAATCCAGTCTAGAGTATTTACTTCAATTGATATACTGATGACTGTACTTCCATTAGACTTGGGTACAATAACAACCATAGCTAAAAGGTAGGAACAGGACTTAAGCCTTCTCTACTACACAACCCACAAGGTATCCTAATTGTATCATGAAGTCAGGAGTAGAACTCTCTTTCCAGTGTCTTGATATGTGACAAAGACAAAATCATCAAACCAAAAAAAACCCCACAAAAAATGTTATACGTACTTTTTGAAGGTCCAGGATGAAGTCTTGTCATGTTCCAGAAGGAGTCCACACGACTTACCTTTCCACATCGTTTTGAAACCCACATCCATCTGCGAGCATTTGTAAATTACCAGCCAGGCATGACAACTGTAGGCTGCTTGCTACGCCGCCCACAACACCCCCACTCCTTTCAAACTCCCTTCTCTGCATTGTTTCCAGCTGCCAGCTCTAAAAAGCAGCAAGAAGCACCCAATTACAGACACAGGAACCTGGCTTTTCCTGATGCTTCAGGGCCTGTTCTAAGTCATTAGCAATAGCTTAACAAGGGCACTGCAACATTCTGGAGGTGTGAAGCCAAACAAATTAGAAACAAACCCCACAGTATCAATAATAGAAGAGATTTCCTGGATACGTATTTAAATGCAGTCCAACGGGATTCAAAGTAGTGTTTCTTTCACACATTTGTGGGCTACGCTTAGCAAGTCTAAAATGATTGACTGAACAAGTAGTTTGAGAATGGGAAAGTGGGTGTCCAATTGATAAAAGCAAACCAAAACAAAAATGCAGAAAATTGGTATCAGATCTTGTGGCTCCAATATGAAATGCTTCTTCTGGACCGAAAGGAAACACTTTGAATTCCAAAGCAACCCAAAGCCAGACACAGCATTACAGTCTATAAATCTGTGTCAGTAGTACCTTTTTTTATAAAGCCCCTGTCAAAGTATGAATGCTGATAGGCCTTTCCAATATCTGTTTGAGAGAAATATGCTGGAAGACTAACACAGACAACACTACATATTATGAATGACTCAGAAAAGCAGGCTTTTTGGCCTTCAGCAGAAACAGAGTGTCACCATGTGCTAAACAGCTTGTCATACGAGCATCAATTCAGTCATGTCTCAGACTTTAGGGGAAGAGCTGCAGATATGACAGTGCTGTGGCACTAATATTGCATGGACCTTGCTGGTACCACTAATTAAGTCTACCACAAATATCTTACTGAAAAGCAGTAGCTTTTAAGATGCAGGAGGTCAGAGTAAGCTATAGGTTTTTTCTGGGTTTAAAATTTATATATACAGTGAACCAAATTATTGAAGCCTACTATTATGCTTACTACAGCACTCATGATGTGTTCCTTTGTTCCCTGCCTTGGAGCAGTGAGGGAAAAGGGGGCTGTCACCTCAAATAAGAGAAGCAGGCAGACAGTAGAGCTGAAGTGATCTGCTCCCTCCAGGCAGGAGCAAAGGCCAAATCATGATGAGCAGAGGGAATGTCAAAAAGCTGATTATCTGCCCCCTAAAGGCAGACTTAAGGGGTTTGTTCAATTATTTTATCAGAGATCTTAGTAGCAATTTGCCAAGAACATCCAATGTTTTGGGACGAAGCAAATCAATACACCAAGAAGCACAACAGTGCTGCTGCATATTTAACTGATCACTGGATTTAACCGAACATTCTTACGAACAGTACCCAGCATCTAGAACACTACTCATTTTACATGCATTCCATGTAATTTTCACTGAGGTTTGAATGAAAATCTCAAAGCATAATTCAGTACATAAAACCTAGACATTTTTTACTTTTTACCTATACAAATATTACATACAATATCTGCAAGTCATTCCTGGTGTCTCTGAACCAGAAATTCCATTAACATTTATTATCACCATTGGCCTGGTCAAGTTAGCTTTCAAAAAGAAGAGGGGGGAAAAAAACCCCCAACAACAAGAAACAACCAAGCAAAACCAATACATGCCAAATTGCATATTTTCATTTTAAGGGAAAAAAATAACCTGCTATAGGCTTTAAAGAAATTTCCAAGAAAAAAGTTTGGCTTTGACACTGGGAAGTTGTATTAAAATTGAAAGAACAACTTATCATGTGTACTCTGTGCTCTCATACATCAGAACTCACAGCTCACCAACGCACTGAAAGGTCTACTTACGATCATTACACTGGCTCCCAGAATACGAAGTCATGGAGCAATCACAGGTGAAGCCTTCCCACTGCTGATTACAGATGCCCTGATTCGCACAGGAATCTTCCTGGCAGGTAGTGCTCGGTCCTGGGAAAGGGATGACACGAAAAGGATGAAATAAAACTGAGAATCACTTTGGTCAGGCCCAAAAAAGCTTCAATTAATCACTACCATTTCCATCAGGAGCCTCATACAGAAAAGAGAAAGCACTAACCAAACACTGCTCCATTCCTGGACGTGCAAGCAACTCAGGTAAAAAGAACACAAAGACAAGTGTACACCTCACAACAAAACAGCAAACTGTAACACAGAGCAAGAAGGAAGAGGGAACAACGACATATTCCCTCTTAGGCAGGCCCAACTCATATGTTCCAAACTTGCTCAAAGAAATTTACAGTAAAATAGGGTTTGATGCCAGGTCAGGCCAACAAACAGGGCCAGGTTGTTGTGCTTCCCTAGAAGCACAACACTGATCCCCTTATAGAAATGAAAGCTATGAAATGGGGTCATGAACAATGCCCCATCACACCCAAAGAGCCCTGATATGTAGATTCAAACTGAAGTTTTGAAGGCTCGGGCGGCTACAACTTGGCTTTACAGTTTAGTAAAAATCAACCAAACAAAAATCCAAAGACTCCGACCTATTACATAGGTGCCTCTGGAAACATGCTAATAAAGTCCTCAGAAAGGCATGACAGTAGACCACAACACTTCTCCTTCTAGACTGCTTTCCATGCTTTTGGTGGAAGCAGAGAAGGAACAGCCACTACTAACAGAACAGCCTTTTATTGTTCTGTGATTTGCAGCTAACGGTTGCTATCCTACTCAGATAAGCCTGGTAAAGACAAAATCCAAGCAATGAGAAAAAAAGTGATCTTCAGATCAGAGGGACTCTGAATGACAGCTACTATGTCATCCACAAAGAGGTAGCTGGATTCTGAAACATCTGAGAGTGGGTGTGAAGCTGCAAGTTGTAGATGACAAGAACATGACTTCACAAGTTACTTCCTGGGAAAGTATTTTATCTTCAGCATTCAAGACAGAGGTATGTTGCTCCTGCTGTACCGGATTTTAAATAAAAAGTACACATACACTTGACATACCTACTATGCTATATCCTGTACATGTTGGAAAAGAAGAAACAAAAGAAATAAACCAGATCAATTGGCTAGGCTCCCTGAGATCAGTTCATTAACCAATTCCAGTCTAGGACAATACTATAAGGACAAAGAAATAACTGTTCCACTCATCACAGCATCTTTCTTCACAGTCTTTGGTAGCAATAGCAATTCCACAAGGCTCAATCCTACTCCTCATACTTACTTCTTCATCACATCAGCACCACCATCTATATTTTATAAATTAAATAGGACAGACCAAAGTGGAGACATACTTTTAAAATATTTTAACATAAAATGAAACCCTTCAATCTCTATCTGATACTATCCATAGTGATTTCACTAAATCCCATCATTATTCAGCATCTCTGAGATTGACACAAAACTTCTGGGCACTTCCATATTTACAAGCCCTGTAGAACCCACATGCAACTGGAAGTCCCATGTCAGAGCATGACCCTCCCAATAATTCAAAGACCAAGCCAGGAATGGACCCTTATAGCTTTGGTGCAGAGTTTCTGCTCTCCCCACCATATCATCTTTCCTCACTGCAAGAACAGAATGGGTGAATTTCAGTAGCTTTTCAGCTATCTGCATTTCTTTACATCTCTCCTGCAATGAGGAGGAGCATGTGACTCGGTAAGCACAAGAATTTGATTGAATGTTAACAAAAACCTGAGCTTCTTCCAAAATACATTACGCTGTTTTAAAAAACCCCAAAAAACAAAAAACCAAACACAAACCCCAAAACCTCTAGGTAGAAGCATAAGTGTGGTTTATAGAAGAAGACAACAAAAACCCTGAAGGGAAATTCACCTGTTGAAAAGAAATGGCAGCAACAGCCACAGCAAGAAAACCCCTTGTTGCCATGCCGAAGCAAAGTTGAGCAGCATTTTTCAACACTTTTCTCCTCCCCTCCACCTCTTCTTCCCACCCACCTGACTCTGATTTGCAGCCATATGAATCCCAGTGGTCTCAGTGGTACAGTGTGAAATTAACAGATCACTTCTAGGATTAGAACAGAGCTGACAGACTGTTCAGCGTGGGCCGGTAGGCACATGTATGTACAGTAAAGGCTCCTGCCTTTACTCTTGTAAAAAAACATGGAGATAAATACATATACACATGCATCAGGTTGTGGTCTGACACTTGCTTCGGACTTAGTCCAGCCAAGCAAAAGAAGGGATAACATTTAACAATCTCAAATAGAATATTAGTTGTCATTTTGCCTAAAATGTCCAAATTATCTGAGGATAAGGGACTGATACCTCTCCTGCACATCACGATCCCATTATCAAACCTCTAACACCAGACACGAATGCCAATACTCCTAGAAGAATAAACAAGCAAGAGATCTATATCTATATTTTTTAAATTAAACCAGAAAGGAATGGTGACTCTATGCAAATTTGTTATAGCATCAACTATAAATACCATTACATAAAAGCAGAGCAGAACACCATGTTTAACAACTTTTTTCCACTTTTCCTACATTCCTCTGAGAACAGTTTAATTAATAACTGGACTTGACAACGGACATATCCTTTGTCTAGCTGCCGCAAGAGAAAGGACTGTATTCAAGAAATAAGACTGCATGAGGCCCAGTACCTGTGGCTTGAGGTGTTCATATGAAAGAGCCCAGAGAGCCAAAGTACTTGAATTCATGGCCTGTACTATGGTATCTGAACTGCACTTTACAGAAACTAGCTGTGAAGATGGGAACAGCTCTTTCAGCAGCCAGAGGGGGAAAAAAACCATAAAAAGAAAAAAACAAAACAATGAGGAGTTTTGAAAGCCTGACAATACCACGAGGAAGCTTGAAGTCTGATCTGCCATCTTTAGAGTCAGTTGTGACAGCACACCATAGATGCTGGGTACTTTGCCTCACTTCTTAGTACTATGGGCCATTTGCATCATAAAAGGATCTTTGTCTCAGAGAGTTCATCTACTCCTGCTGCTTACAGTCACTGCCTGATGTCATAATCCTCCGCGGCAACAGAATTTTGTTCAGAGCAACTAATAGGGATGTCACAGGGAATTAGGATTTTGGATTAGGGTGCAAAATGACAGAAGCACAGGAAGGCTTATAAAACATGAAGATTGTGTTACCACGCACATGCCCTTTAGTGCTAACGAACAAGGAAAGAAGATGACAAACAACTTATATATAAAGCAGTAGAATTGTTTCTAAATTACCAGTGCCATCAGGACTCAGGTCTATTTTTAATCTCATTCCTTTGGCAACACTTCGAGCAGTCAAAGTATTTAAAAGCAAAGTTTCAGAACTAGTCTTCACATAATAATCTGAGATACCTCTGATTTTATTGTCTGTTTGTAGCTGATCTTGGTACATTGCCTTCTTCGTGCCACAAGCACAGCAGAAAGAGGAGTGAGTGGGCAGTAGATGGCAAGTAAAAGTGGAAAAGTCCCCAGTGCAGGATGTAGAAAAGCATCCCTACTAGCAGAAGCATGACTTGCTGTTTCTTTTCCTGTCCAGGCTAAGCCTACCAACAGAGATATCTCCTTTGGAATGTGAAATGGCAAAGCAGGATCCTTCAACAATGTCCTTTTTATCTTTATGTCTGCATCTTTAATTTTTATTGGAACAGCTCAGTATCTGAGGACTTGCAGGATCTGATCTTTGTTGGATCTCCCTCCCTGGAAAGGAGACCAGTACTACACTTTTCTTCAGCTGCCTATCCAGATGTATTGCTTGTTTATTAGTTTTTCTACTATTTGAAGAAAATAACCTTAGAAGAGTATAATAGCCAGATCCCTTATCTGTAGTCTGCTTAGACAAATTATTTTGTCTACCCAAACTCTTTCCTATAATTTCCGTTGTATGGTAGGTTGCTCTTTGCCTGGAAATTTTTTTAAAAAAGTAAAATTCTACTGCTGCATGTTGCTAAAACTTCCATGTTTCCTCCCACAGGTAGGTGTGTTTTACTGACAAGAGAAGTAATTCCTTCTGTATCTTTTGAAATCTCTATGCAGGAATAGGAACTTGAGGAATAAAAGACAGTATTGTGTTTATTATTCTTTCAAGTTACCAGTGGAATCAGTCTCCTTTTACAGCAGCTGCAGGATTAGAACACAACTGCTTCATGCTTTGATCACAACTAGCAATAAATATTAAGATAGGCAAACCATTATTGGTCTTGTACATAAGACCTTCCTCCACACATCAAAAATTCACTCTTTTTGAAAGGAATCAACCATTTGTGTTAACATTATTGTCTCAATAAAATGAAGATCTGCAGCAGGTGAAGTTCAATGACAATATGGTTTCATTTTCATTCTCCATCTCCCTAAATGCTCTCACCTTTTTTCCTTGTATCTTCAAAGATGTTAGGAAGCAATAGGAAAGTAATATACACACGACATCTTTACAGCCTTTGCAGAATAAGGTGCTTCTATAGTCCTATAGTTCCTAAATTACAAATGCCATCCAGCACTGAAATATCTCTACCACTACAAGTCAGACGTTACAATCAATTTACACCTTTGACAAATCTACACTCTACTTCTGTCAGCATTCCTCTTTCATAACCAGAGATAGTCAGCCTTTTTTAATTCAATGTGCAGTAGCAGTTCGGCTGAGAGAGGCATCAGGTCTTGGAAACCATATGCACCAGGCAGAAAATAAACCTGTTCCAGGACTCACTCTTCTCACAGGTTAAGTAGGAAACAAAGTTAGTCCCAATAAGTTTTCCAATTTTAGAATAATTTGGGAAAAAAGGGTTTTTTTCTGAGTAAAAAGTGAGCAAAATTAAGTCTGAATCTCACAGAACCATCACTTCATGGGATGGGCCATACCACATATACAGCAACTGTCAAATACACATTGGTGGTATGTCCACACTTACTTTGCACAACTGTAAGAAACTATAGTCAGTGCAGGATTCAGAAAGTTAGATCCTGTATTTTGAGTCACAGATAGCAGAAAGCAGGAATGTCACAGACTAATATAGCAAACGAGAACCAAAACCCAAACAGATTTTCAAGGACTGCAAGGCCAGCTCTTCAAGCTCTCAGTTTCATACTTTGTTAAGAACTCATCATCCCTTTCATCACCTAAATAAGGTTAGGCATCTGTCAGGTTCCATATTTAAAGTTACTCATTGTCAGAAATAACTCAAAAGCCAGCATTCTTCAGTCCTCTGAAAAACGCAGCCATTTTTTTTCAGTGCCTCAACAGAGCCTGAACACTTTATTCACCTGATATAAATTACAGTGCTGAGTCCTTCTCTTCCAAATAAGTGGCCAGTCTGAAAACCTCAGGAACTGGGACAAGTTAAAATAATAAATACACACAAATATGCTTTCTCCCACAGAAAGCACATTTATCTCAAGGTGACAGAAGAAGGGAATCAAGCAGCAATGGCAACCCATAGAAATGGATCTGCAAAGTGGTAGGACTTCTTTCTCCTCCAGGACAGCTGGCATATATCCATCTTCCTCCCTCTTGTCACCCTTCCACTCTCCATTTCTAAGTAACCTAAAAAGTCTTGGATAACATGCTCATACACAGGCAGGTGAGGGAAGAACAAAAAATCCCCAAAACAATAAAAACCCCAAGCACAGAACAAAAACATCAACTGCATAAAAGGGAGTATGCCTGCACACAAAATGCAACAAGGGACAGGGAGATGCAAATGAAGCAGAGGAAGTAAACAGCATTTGGATGTTCGGACACAGAAACTAAAAGCAGAAAGGAAAACTGAAAGGGCTGAACACGAACAAGACGAAGTCAGTTAGAAAAACACCCTTCCCCACTGCAAATCACAGCAATATAAAAGAATCACAGAATAGTCTGAGTTGGAAAGGACCCACAAGGATCATCATGTCCAGCTCTTAAGTACGAGGCATCGTGGCCTATCCTGAAATAGCAAAACCTATTTAGCAAAGGTTGGTTTCCTGAAAAGCCAATAATCCACTTTATGCACTCAAGTCAAACATTTCCCCTTAGGCTTCAATGTAATCAGATGTCTCTATGTGAAAAGCAAATATTCCTACAGGGTTAAGACCTCTTTGAAAAACTGAGCTTGAGATGGAATAATCTTCACAGTTTTAACATGTCTTTGGTTCTGAGGACTCTAGAAATATCAAAACAACAAATCTATTTGTTGCCAAACTTCTCATTCCTGATACATCCACTTCAATAAACATCAAAAATCAAGTTCAGGAATTCCTGAACATGCATTCTGAATTCTGATAGACACATAACTGACTACAGAGAGCAACAGTGGCTGTGGCAAGAGAGACACAATACTTTCTGATGGCTAATGTAAGTCCCAAAATCATTGCCACAATTTGAGTGGATGGCACAGAACACCTTAATCCTAAACTTACTTACACTTTTTCTCATCATATCAGTCCCAGCCCACATATATTTCCTATTTTGTCAAATCTCCTCTTTTACCACTTTCATTTACATTGAAATCCTCTAGGGACAGCACCTCTAAATCCCTCACCTCTGTAAGACAGAGTACTTCAACTTTTTACAGTTGGGAACAGGTCAGTGATGCCAACAAAATGAAGTCACAGTCAGATGCTCCACATGAATAGAGCAAAATACATCACATTAACTTCTGTCTACCTCTAGGCTGTCAAATCTTTCAGATTCAATGTCTCTATGGATCCAATTGCTAAAATTATCTCAGACTGTCAGTATCATTATCTGTTGGGTGAGAAGATACCTTTTAATATGCTTCTATCTATTAACAACTGCTACAGTGATAAACTGTTTACCCATTAAAATATTCTTATTCCTCCAAATTTAATTATTTTCTACTGAGCCACAGAACACTAAACTACCTAAAAACACAGATGATATCCTGAAGGAAAGGTAATGGCTACCTACCTATACCTGAAATGCATAACATTTTAATTTGAAAATGGCATCTATTACATTAGATGAAGTCAGCAATATCACAGGTCTTCACAATAAATGCAATGAATAGAAAAGGAGTTTATGAAGCACTTGATTAAAGCTACAAAAATTTAATTCCAGTGATATGTAAAATGTTGGGAAGTCTCTATCTCAGAGGGTGAAACAGGAACATTCTATGTTTTGTTTCACAACAGAACCTTAGACATAAAGTGGCTTAGACATAAAATTTCAAGGTGACTAAGATGATCCCATAACAGATGCCATCTGTGGCTTCAGAACTGTTAAACAGAGACACACTGTTCAATGCCTCTGACTTCCCCTTATACCTGAGACCATTAACTCTTTTTTCATTAAAAAGGAGGAGCAATTTTTAAACTTTCATGATATTCAGGAATAAACTAATTTGTACTCTATATTGCAGTCTTTAGAGCTGAGTTGAGAAGTATACTTTCATTATATTTAAAAGTATACACTTTCAATGACATGGAAACGTCTCTCTGGTTATACTAGGATCCAAGATCTATTAATTTCTAATAGGCATGTTTCCTCACTTATGTCCCAGGCAAATAGCCTGAAGAGTCTCTGAGAATACCAGATTTCCTCCTTATTTCTTCTTATTCACACAAATGCTGCTAAACCTACGTACTTTCTCAAATAACTCCTTGACCTGGTGACACAGCTCCTCGACAAGGACATACCTTCTGCAGGGGAGATGGCTCAGCCCCAGTCTCTTGGACAGGCTCCAGGCACTCTGTAGCACCAGGGGCCTGCAGACTTACATCTACTTGCCAGAAGGCCTGTTTGGGGGGAAGCCTCTGACATCCCTGGTGCAGCGACAGCCACTGGGAAAGGAGCTTTGTGGCACAGAATAAACGTAGTGCTGGCAGCTCTGACTGCTAAGCCTCCTCAGCCCCCTCGGTGTTAACAGCTGCTCCTATGTGCTGCTCTCTGGTTCTGCTACTGTGCTGACCGTCCTACAAACAGGAACCCTTCCTGCCCAGATTATGGCTTGTAAAATGCCATTCTAAATATTAAGGGAGTTTGTAGTCTAGAGATTTTGGGGGGTTTTGGGTTTTCCTTTCTGTTTTTTTTTAATTGAATTTTGAGGAAGTTCTTTCTGTGGGGTTTTTTTTTCAAAGTCTAAGCTAAAAAAAAACACAACCAGATTTTAACCTCCTGATCTCAGTCCCCAAGATCAGTACTAAAGAAACTGTCATCTTTCTGTTTCGTAAAGCTCTGAGGATATTCTATGTGTCTATACACAGCAGCTATTTATGTGATCCTTAGGCTTTTCAGAAAATCAACTGGTGATTTTACGGCTATTCAGAGATTGATGCAGTCAAACCCCCCAGGTCAACAGAAGTGGCTCCATTGTTTGCCATGTCCTTCTTCAACCCAGATATCCCCCTCCAGAGAGGCTGTGGTTTGTCATTCTGCTCCTGTCTTAGAGGTGTGACTGCATCCAGTAAAAGGCAACAAATGTAACACAAAAGCATCTTTCAGTTCAACCAGTAATGGGGAAGAACAACCTTCTCTACCTTGCAGGTCAGCTTTGGTCAACTCAACTTTGTTAGCAAAAAAAAAAAGAAAACAAAAACAAAACAAACAAACAAAAAAAACCAAAACAAAACAAAAAAAAAACCAACAACAACAAAAAACCAAAAAACAACAAAAAAACCCAAAAAGCAAAAACAATAAACAACAGGTTAGTATAAAGGGTAACATCATTTTGAATAAATAAAAGCAACTGGTATAACAATCACAGCCAACACGCATAATCAAAACATGCAGAAATGACAAGGTAAGCAACAAGAGTGCAGAGGAACAGTGACTACCATAATGCAACCAAGAGATAACAAAACCAAATAAAAAGAGAAGAAATGCATTTCATTCATGCACACACAAAATCACAAAATTTACAGATAATACAAAGAGAAGAAAAAACATCACATTTTTAAACCCATCTCTCAGCATTTACCAATAATTTTAGAGAGATTTTGTCTTGAGAAATACATAGAATCCCTTTAAGTAAAAAGATCTATTTGACTTTCACTACCTCAGTCAAGCATATATTCAGTTTGTTTCTACATTTAGGCTCTGGATCTGAATTTAAATTCTCTGTCACTTATAAAATCACAGATTGCTCCAGCTTTTTTGTCCAAAGTGGATTTATTGCCAGAAAACCATAGGGGACTGATAACTCTATAAGACAGAAATTTCTGTTCATCTAAAGAACTGAACTTGACACTGGATATAAGTGACAGTAACACCTTGCCTCCTCACAAGCTGTCACCTGCTCATGGATTTCAACACATCCTTAAAAAAAACTTGCATCAACAGGCAAGCAGACAGCTCAGGCTTTAGACCCATATAGTCTTAATCAATGTCATCAGAGCAATCAAAAAATGAAGAGTGCCAGCTCATTCTTTTACCTAGGTAGGAATGATCTTGTTATCTGTGGACGAATCATAGTCCACACGGCAGAAGTGAATCATAGATCTACTAAGTCTGTCTAAAGATCCAAACACACTTTCTGAAAATTGAAGAGCATTAAAATTGAAGAGCATTAAAAAGAAAACAATATGCCTTTTTGTGCTTTTGTCCTGTGTAGGCACAGGATTTCTTTTCTTTTTTTATTTTTGTTTTTGTTTGTTTTGTTTTGTTCTTGGTTTTTTTGGGGGGGTGGGGTTTTTGGGGGTTTTTTTGTCTGAGGTTTTTTGGGGTTTTGTTTTTTTTTGTTTTTGTTTGTTTGGGGGTTTTTTATTTGTTTTTTGTTTGGTTTGGTTTATTCTTTTTTAATGGAGCTCAGTCTACAAGTAAGTCACATAGATTTTTTATGTGTTATACCTTGATTCTGTTTTCTCTTTCAGAATGGAAAAGGTAGACAACGAAGATGGGAGCACAGACAGCAGCTCCTGAATCCCCTGCCACTGAAGGTTAAATATTTCTATTACACAGCACAACAGGAACAACAAAACACCAAATCACCGACATCATTGGTAAAAGGATGGTTATTTAAGAAGTGCATACTTACCTTCTTAACCCTCTGTACTTAAAAAGTTCTAATATCACAGCTGATACTGCAGAAAAATTGGCAGTTCTCCTTTCTCCATTGACTTATTTTACATTTACAACCCAATAAAGTAGAACTGACATATACAGATGCCATTTCCCATGGTTCCTAAGAATTTTAACATTTTGAATCTTTGCTACTGTTTCACAGCCTATGAATGACTCAAGATGGCAATTATCCTCCCTTTTGAGATAGTCAGATTTTTCTTCCCACTTTCAAAACTGCTTTACTGCATAGAGATACAAAGCCCCCTTTTTCCTTAAACAAAATTCAAAAGAAAAGGGAAGGAGTAGAAAGAGTAGGATGCATTTCTACATGCATAATTTTCAACACTTTCTCTATAACAAGCCAGTACTTTTCCTACTGCCCTGTTCCTCATTTTCTTTGTAGCTGAGAGAAAAGCTCATATTTGTACCATAAATCCAGTAGCACTGTTAGAATAGAATACAAAAACATAAGGAAAAGGAGAGATGTCAAACCATCATGGAGCAAATTAATGCTCCACTCCTCGATGGACAACCTTTGATTCAAGAGAGAAAGTGAAGTATGGCCATATTTGAAGTACTACTGAGCAGATGAAGGGTGAAATCCTTTTTGACATTATCCTGCTGTGAGATTTTAAGCATGATATTAGATTTGCTGTTTTTCACATACTGCTTATTATGCAAAAGGTGTTTCTGATTATCCAGCCCATATGTGTCACTCATGCTTTTCGTGCACCAGTGAATTCCAAAGGTTAACTATACTATTTCATGGAAAGTAGCAAAAGATTATGATTTTACTCAGGGATCTGGAAAGAAGATTAAATTAGGACAAAAAAAAAAAGCTCCAAAACATCTGGAATAGTGTCAGCCAGTTTAATAATCATCAGCTTCCTTTGTGAGAAGCTGTTAGTGGAATAGATGAGGTAGGAGCAACATCTCTGAAGCACATAGAAAACTCCCTTGTAGAAGAAATAAATGCTCTTTAGCAACTGCTGTTAGGTTTGTTTGGCTAGGGACAGCATGGGGTGAAAATATTTAGAACGCGCAGCTGTATTTCAAACAGCTCTAGTGCCCACGGTAAACAACATAGGGATGTCCAAATGAAAGAAAGGAAAACACAGGAGAACATATGGCAAATTAATAAAGAGGTGAAAAAACACCACAAAGGCAGAAAGTATTCATTTATATTGAGGGCATTCTCTTTAAACTACACAAAAGGTTGGACATCTGCTTAACTTTTTCGAGGACCAGTGAGAAAAAAGCAGTGAATGACTCTGTCTAGATTTTTGTAACTGGAATAAACTGATCCATTCATTTAGTACTAAGACCAGGAATAGGAGTTCAGCAAGAAGAATTTATTTTATAAGTCTAGAAGTGAGAAAGAACTGAGCTAGAGTTTAAATTGTTTACTTTAAAGAAGGAAAAGGAGGTCACCTGGTACAACTTCTGTCTACCAACTCTTGCATATACACCATAGTGCAGACATCTTTTCTCTTGAACTGTGTATGTCTGATGGAGAAACAGTCTGTATTACTCAAACTCAGGAGTAAAAAGTTTCCAACAACCCCTCATAGCTGTTGAGTTGGAGACTGGAGAAAACTAAGTCCTGATAGAGGACTTCTTCAGTTTCTAATGCTTTGCTCATGTCTAGGAGCATCTACCCTCTATTTCAAAGTGGTTTGCACAACACAGATTAATTTCACACTTACATCACAAATACATGAACACCTGGCAGATGAATTTTATGGGTGGGGAAAGCAAGGCCCAAAGCAGGTGGCAGATCTGCCACAAGCTTCCACTAGAAGAGGCCCTCCCATTTGAAGTCCTTTCTGAGAATTCATTTTGTTTCTTCAGAGCGTTCAGTACCGTGATGGAACGCCAGCACAAGGACCATTTAAGTCTTAACTGCTTCTCTACCTTTGGCAGCTTTTCTCTCAGGCCCTCTCACCAACACCTTTTTTGTGGTGGTGGTGAGGGGAAGGGCCCTCTTGTTACATCAGAGATGGTGATGAAAGCTGCAGTTAGCACAAGAGCTCAAGAAACTGTAAAAATGAACAAATATATCAGGATCATGTCATTCTCTCCAAGCTTTATTCTCCTCAGAGCTGTGTCTAGCACACCTGAACACACCAGGCAGCAAGGTGGTTTCTGGCTTTGCCAAATCCCTTCCAGGGAAACACAAGCTGCCGCTACAGATCTGACCAGACCTTCAAGATCTGTGAAGAGCTGCCTGTTGTTCCTGAAAAATCAGAAATGCAGAAATTGCAAAAGAGCAATGAAAATAAACCAACCCACCCTATGGAGGGAGGGAGGAAGGAGGGAAGGAGGGAAGGAGGGAAGGAGGGAAGGAGGGAAGGAGGGAAGGAGGGAAGGAGGGAAGGAGGGAAGGAAGGAAGGAAGGAAGGAGGGAAGGAGGGAAGGAGGNAAGAAAGGAAGAAAGGAAGAAAGGAAGAAAGGAAGAAAGGAAGAAAGGAAGAAAGAAAGAAAGAAAGAAAGAAAGAAAGAAAGAAAGAAAGAAAGAAAGAAAGAAAGAAAGAAAGAAAGAAAGAAAAAAGATGTATGATAGGGAGCTTCAACTCCACAAACTCATTTGACATTTCAGACACACTTGGGTTCTCTTCTTCCAGATAATCCCCCTCAAAATCCTTTGCCAAAAGCAATGGTACTACAGGATACATTGAAACACAAAACTTGCCAGTGTCTTAGCTATCATCTTGTCAAACACACTGGTGATTGAATGGTAGACTTCAAAAGCTGTAACCGTAAGTTTGTACAGCACACATGGAAGATGCATGATGCAAAAGGGAAGTGATATGTCACCTCACAAACATGATGAGGAGGATTTTTAGTTGTGCTAGCCTAAACAAATCCCACCATATATAATTCAAAGAAATTATAGGGATAGAACAGACAAGACATCAGAGATAAAGTAATTCTTGCCTTAAGTCTTGAACTGGCTTTTTTTTGGCGCTATTATACACTGTTACACCAGCCAATTTTATTCTCAAGAATGCCTGCATTTCAAGAGTGACTCGTATATATGACTAAGAATGTTTTGGAATTCTTCAGATTCCAAAGAAAAAGATGTCCTACAAATACAATTTATTGAAAGTGCTTCCTGCTCAAGTAGAAGCCTTACTCATCACTGGAACACAGACAATTCTATACTGTGGTAGGTTTGTGCTTTGGTGCACAGGGAGGCTGAATCATGCTTAAGCACATGAGAAGAACAATGGAAATTCAAGGAAATTCAATGGCTTGCTCAAATTGAAAAAAGGAGGTGGCGGCAGAACCAGGACAATAAGGAATATTATTTTCCTATTAAAACTTGTGAATCTTAATTGGTGGTATGAAACAGCGTACTGAAATACATGAACAGAGATGACAAACACAAACAGGATGCCATGTCACCCCTTGGTAGCAGCACTGGTGCATCTTAGCCAGGACAGTGCTGGCTGCTGTCCTACATCTGCTATTCTGCTATTCTCAAGGCTTCCTTTCTCTACACGTTCTTTGATTCTGTCTTGAGATCAAACTGACAGTTTCTGAGAAAACAGCTGCCACCTTGTAATCTCTGCCTCTGAAAGCAAAGGCGCAACAAAAGACAAGCATTAGCAGAAACTTCTCACGTGACCTCTGAAAGACCAGATTCATATGAGGGAATGGAATGACATTTCTTTAAGCATGTATGTTCTCATCACAGATGTGGTCCCTCTGCCCTTCATGATAAAATACACAGATGTCCAGCAAATCAACGCACAGCACAGCTAGTCAGACAAAAGGCTGGCAATTGTTTATTTAAAAACGTATTTAAACATCATGAGGCAGCAAGGACTACTTGGGTCTTCTGCCCGTAAAAACATTAACACCGCACTCAAGTCATTTCAGATAGAAACAGACTAGGGAGACATAAAAAAGGACTGAACACACTTAAGAGTTTTGCTTTCCTCAGAGAACGGGAGAGAGGGGTGAGTTTCACTGGCAACTGTAAAAATAGGCACCAGCAGGCAGCAACAAAGATCTGAGATGAAGCCTTGGGGATTGCTATGATTACAAAAATAAGAAAAAAGCCCAACAGCAAATGTAACACCTTTATGGTGACCAAATTCTCAGGTTTTTTACTAATTCTAAATATGTTGGCAGAAAGAATGCATGCCTTTTCAGCAGTTTCCTTGGTCCTGAACGGAAACCACTTGGGAAGCTAGCATGGGCACAGCTTTCCAAAACCAAGTTCTTCCAAAGGCAGAATGAGGACCATTACTGACCTTTTTTTTAGGTCTCTTTCCAATTTTGAGTTCTGTTTGAAGGACTTTTGAAGAGAAGGGGAATTTGCATTCTGGAAAGTGAACCAATCTCTACATTCAGGCAGCAGCTGTGCTGGTACCCCTTTGGCACACAGACAAGGCAAGTGCCACACTATGTGTTTTGGGAGCGGCACCAACATTACACAACCTCAGCAATACCACACTAAAGCAAAGAGCTACACTGGGTACAGGAGAAGGAAACACCACAGCTCTAATAATGGGGCAGAGTCTTCTGGGAAAGCATCATGGCTCTGTTCCTGAGCCACACTCAGAACAACAGGATAGTCTAATTGGAAGGTCCTCTGAAGGAGGAAGGCTAGTAGAGATCACATACCAGCTAAACAGCCAATTGATTAAGATAATTTTAAATAGAACAGTTATCAAAAATCACTAATATTCAAGAAGAGCTTTCAGTGCATCAAGGACAAATAAAATAGATGTTTTCAAAAATCTCAAATGCATGATTTTCCTTAAACTTTATAAACAACAATACAGAAAAGGTGCACTTCATATGGCATGTTGACTCTGCCACAAATGGGCAAAGACACAAGTTCTGCTACACTGGGCTCATTTCCACAAGGAACAATATCATTAGGAGACACTACTAAGAAAAAGAGAGAAATACAGATAAAAACCAGCCTACAACAATGTGGTACCTACAAATGCTGTGAGATGGGAGCTGACATGGAGTGAGCTCCTGCGAGAGGATGCAAAATTCTCACAAAACCAGAGTATTATTGTGTGAGCATGGAAGGAGGGCTGGGGCACAAAAGCTCCCAGCCAACCAGAACATTGAGACACAAGCAAGGGACCAGATCTAATTGGATAGTCAATTTGGTGCTCAAAGTGATACTTTCAATCCTAAGAAAGGAGAGTTTGGATAAGTGCCAAGGCTTTCCCATGATATAACCTGTAATCTTCACACAGTAGGGAAAGATGATCAGGGAGTCATTTCACTTTGCGAAATTCTTGAAGGATCCGTTTGGGCCATACACCTTGTCTTAGCAAACATACATACCAACTTTACAAGAACTATCTTCCTCTAGTGGCTGGTACACAGCAGACTGGTATTGAATGATCTCATGATGGTGATTTGTCTTTAACCCAGACAGCAAAACCTTAGAGTTTTGGATGGTAAATATCCCAAGTGCTTTGGGAATTGAAGTCATATGCATTTTAATGAGTCAGTGATGCTGATGTCAATATTTTTTTAACTAATGGGAGCTTACAAGAACAGCAAATTATTTCAAGAGGCTTAAAGAAATCACTACTATTTACATGTTTTAAAAAGTAACTCATCCCACTTAGTTCTAAACTGGCTGGAAAAGAGAAAATACTGAAGATAAATGTTTTCCAGGCAGAAGAGGCAACGCCTCCAGTGCTTTCACTGGAGGCGCCCCTCATCAAAAATTAACTCCTTTTTCAGTCCAATCTTTACCCTTCAGCTCTTTCTGCCTTCCATTTCCCCTACCTCTATTTCTTTTTCAAAATATTTACTTCTGTGGATCCCAAGAAAGGGTGCTCTGAAGCACAAACGAACTTAATGCTCAAAACATCTTCCAAAGTATTTTAAAACTATCATAATGCTAATAAACCACCCTGAGAAAACTACTAGTAAGTAGTAGTCCATCCCAGCACCATCCTTTCCCACTACTGAAGGTACCAACTCATAGGGGATGGAACATATAAGAAGAGAGCTGCTAAGCCATTCACAGAAACTAGCAATCCTTAAGCTGCATTTGGAAGACATGAGTTTAGTGACAGATATTGTAATGGAAGCAAACTAATGCAATGGACAGTAAGATAAACAAGCAGATGCACAGAGGGCAATAATGAAGCAAGAAGTGAGTGCTGGAGAGTGGAACTTCTCTGAAATCAATTATACCTTCACATCCACGCTCAATCTGCCCACTGCGGTGCAGAGCATCATTGATAAGGTCAGGCAGACGCCCATTCAAGTCCACAGATGCCAGACAGCCCTGAAACCCATCACGTGAGGCCACAAGCTTTGGGAGGTTGCTATACATGCCTTGAGCTAGGCCAGCAATATAGAGATCACCTAGAGGAGAAAAGGGTAAACACACAAGAAGAAAATTACACACCTTACAGAGTCCTTTTTCTTGCCAATAAACGTGAATAAAGTGAACACATATTCAGAAAAAGTTAAAAACAGAGCAACTTACTGTGCAAGAAGTCATTTCTGCTCCTTTTACTAAAAAAACAAAGCAAACCTCAAAACAAAACAACAACCAAAACAAAACCAAAACCAAAAAAAAAACCCAAAAAAACAAAACAAACAAAAAAACCCAAACAAAACAAAAGGAAAAAAGACACCATCACAAAACCCCCCAAATAATCCCACTTGCGATTTCTCCCTAACTAGGAAAAACCACAAAATAACAACTTCTGACAAAGCAAAACACGTCAAACTATTCTACTGCAAGAAATTGTCAAACAAAAAAGAGATAAATTAATTTGAAAGCCAAAATGTGCAAAGTCCAGATTTACTGTTCTGCAATGCATGGTTACTGTAAGCTTTCTCTTGTTTACTAGTCAAGCTCAGAAAGAATAAAGGGGGAAACTGTCAATCTTGTAGAGTTTACCTTTAAGATCCAGATTTTTGGCACCGTTGATAACCTGAGTGACCACCTTAGTGTCCACTTTTAGGCTATGTGTGTTACTGTTATCTCTGGTAATGACAACATTGTGCCATTGGTTGTCATTAAGAGGACGATCACTGTTGCCTTTGATAACATTAGGTCCATTTCCAAGGTCAAACACATAGTGTATATACCTGTAAACACAGCAAAAACTAGTTAAAGTTCTGGAAGAATTCCAAACATTACTGACCCTTATTCTAGCCAGAGCTGATAACTTTTAAAAGTCATGAAGGAAAGTATCTTCGTATTATAAAGTTCTAATAAGCCAAAACATTAGCCACTGCTTTGAAAGAATATAGTTGTTTCCTTTCCACCAAAGTGTAAGGATTAGTATTTTGAGTTGAAAACATTTGAAGTAATCAAATTCTAACCATAAAGCATTCCTCTTACTCACAAAGCTCTCGCAGCTCCACAAAAAGACTGTCTAGATATGATTATTTGGGGCATATATTCCCCAGATTCATTCTGAGTTTTGAATAACTCCCATAAGAAGTTAATTGGGAAATTCACTTGAAATATTGTACTAAAATTCACACGAGATTCTAGGCTTATTCAAACAGCTGAAAAACAATTAGCAATGCTTTTGGCAAAAAATAAAGACCCTAATGAAGACTGAAGTCATGGGAGTGTTACCCTGAATTATTTATATAGTTTAAACACAGAAATCCACCTGAGGATAGAAGTATTCTACTTAGAAAAGGAGGAAAAAAAAAAGACAACAAAATTAAACTCTCAACAGAGTACCAGGAGTTCGTGACTGTTGTTTTTTATATTACTCAATGTCCCACTTACAGAAGTATGTGCAAAGCTAAAAATGAAAACAGATTGAACAGAAATAAACAGGACTAGTAAACTGTGGAAAACACCTCTACCATGACTAAATCATAAGAGATCAAAATTTGTTCAGCTAACAAAGGATTTTTTTTTAATAAGCTATTGGTCTTTTGAAAAGAATATAGCAGCTCAAAAGCAAGCTGAGTTTGCTTTTTGTCAAGCATCACCAGCAGAAGTACAAATTCAGCAGCCCATATGCTTTTTCCTTTTCCTTCACTGGAGATGGCAGAAAAAACGAGTATTACAGGAGAAAAAAAAAAAGGGGCAGGGGGAGCAGGGAAGAAGAGAGATACAGAGACCTCAGCACATTTCCTCCCCCTCTGTGCTAATCTGCAAGGTTGACAGGACAAAACATTAGTCTAACTATGTCCAAATGACTTAAAATACTAATGTTGCACACTGTAAAAATGTCCTTCCCACAGCTACAGGAGGAAGTCAGCGATAAAATCAGGAGTCTTAAGCTTCAGTGTTTATGTTTAAATGCTTTCTCTTTGTCTTACAGCTCAGCAAACAGAAAACACGAGTATAAGGTGAATTTCTCTTCATGAAAGCATTATAAGCTAACCTATAAGTAAGTTTATCTATAAATAAGCTAGTAGAAAACAACAGAAAGTCACTTACCCCTTGACTAGTTCAACTGCGATAAAGTCATTGCCATCACCGCTGTTAAAGAGGATGAAACCATCAGCTGAGGTGGTCTTGAACTGAAAGAAGAGGTGCATGGATGTATAAGCCTGCAAGGTGGCCAAGCTCAAGTAGCTGCTCTTAGTCTTGAATGTCACGGGGTCAGCTATAATGTTACGGAGACCAAAGCGTGCCTTCAGCTCGCAGTAGTCAATGTCACCATTCTTGCAGAGGTCAATGTAGAGCATCCCGTTGAACATGAGGCTCTGGAGATGGCCGATGAAGCTGGAGGGGATCACAGAGATGTAGCGTTTCTCTGTCATGATCCCTGTCTCAATGTTGTGGAACTCCAAGCGGGTATGATCACCAACCATTGTGCCTGAAGGACAGCAACAAGGAGGAACGTTAGGGATCAGCAACAGGTTATATGGAGCCCTTCATGCTCCAGTTTCCAGACAAACAGCAGAACTAAATCCTATCTGATCACTGTTCAGTAGCTTGCATAAGAAAGAATGTATAGCATCTTGGTAAAAAGTCTTGGTGGAGATGCGTGAGTCTAGCAGTTACCAAAACCTGGCAGAAAAGACAGGCTGCTAAAGGGCCATGGGCAGCAAGCTCTGTACTTTTCCCTGTGCTTCACAGACTTTCTTGTTTGTGAAGAAGACCAGATTTCTCCTTTAAAGAGTACAGTGATCCATTTGATCCAGCAGACCATCTGCTGGAAAACTAAGACACTTCTGAAACAACTTTTCCAAGTATGCTTCCTGAAAACACTTGATAAACATAGATCAATATAAATGGAGCAGTGAGAGAAGTGAGGACAGTCATAAAACTGCTGATATTTATTCCATTGTTCTCTCCTGGTACCTGATGTTAGTCCTCTTCTTTTAAGAGCATGGCAGGAGGGAAACACACAAAAATGCAACAGGTAAAAAGTCCTGCATATATTTAAATCATCAACCTACCACTTAGGCTATTTACCACATCATGACAGATTTTAACCTCTCAAAATATCCAAGCTATTCAGTATACCAAATACTACTCTCAGACCACTCCTACAACATATTTAAATGTTTCACCAAGTGTGCTAGGCACCAGTGCAGACATAGAACCCATACAGACAGATGAAATAAAACAGTATGCTATAAAGACAAGTTGGGCAACATCAGAATGAAAACCCTTTCAGCCAATCTTATTTCAGCCCTCCATAGTTCTTCATTAAGGTAGTTTAAACTATTTGGTCACATATGCAAGTATCTTTTCAACATGGGCCTTGGTCCATTTAGGAAACAACAGGAATTATTGAAATACTAAGAATTCACTTGTTTTCATATCATTCTCTGTGCAACCACTATTCAAATTCTGCTACATATAAGCCGTTATCTTTTCTCTCATTAAACTTTCTGCAGTTCTGCATTGGATTTAGGCAGCGTGGTGCTGGCTGTGGGGTGGCTGCAGGGAGAGGCCTTTGTGAGGGGGGCCGGGGCTATCCCGAGCCTGATGCGGCCTGTTCCAAATGGCTCCAACCTGCCCACCACAGGGCACAGCTGAGCCCCTTGGCCAAAATGGTGGTGCCTCGGGGAAAACTTGTGTAAGAAAGGACATAATGCTTCCCACAAGTAAGAAACAAAGGGAAAAAAACCCAACTCAAACTCCTGTGAACACCAAGGACTTGAAAAGATGGAAGGGGAATTCCAGGGGCCAGTGTGGAAATTCTCCAGCATCCATAGAGAAGACCATAGCAGTGCAGACAACTACAGTGCAACTCACAGAGAACTCCTGTGCTAGAGCAGGTGGATATTTCCTGGAGGAACTTCAGCCCCTGGAGAGAATACACTGGAGCAGGTTTTCCTGAAAGCCTACAGAAACCACCCATGCTGGAGCACTTCATGAAGGACTGCATTCCATGGGTAGGACCCACACTGGAGCAGGACAGAAGGGTGAGGAGGAAGGAGCATCAGAGAGAAGCTGCTACAGGCTAACCATGGCTGCCATTCTCCAACTTCCTGCATTGCCTAGTGAGGGCAGGCGGGAGGGTCAGGAAGAAGTAAACCCAATAAAAGAGAGAGTGTTTCTCATCATTCAGCTCCACTTTTAATTGGCAGCAAATTTAATTAATTTTCTTCAAGTCAAGTGTGGTTTGTCCATGATCATAATTACTGCACAGGGGAAGAGTTCTCTCTTTTAGAAGGTTTTCCAAATCAAACAGATACACTACGTGTTGGTCCCTCTCATAACATTTTAACATGCTGGTCAAATTCACCAGGTCTAAAAACCAGAAAGAACAAAGATATCTAAAGTCACACCAGTTTTGTGAAATTTGACAACTGGATAAAGACCTGAATAAATGTTTCCAGGGTGCTACAGACAGACGAAGTTTGGCAACAGTATCTTACTTGACTGCATCTGCTGCTTAGCAAGCATACACAACTCTTGGCCAGTCACTGCAGGAGTTATTTCTGGGATTATACCTGGGAATCATACCAATCACCATAGCTGAATCCAGGACAAACTCCTCCAATTCCCCTAGGTTATATCAACTGGGATTTATAAGATTTCTCATATTCTGTGCTATCCCCTGCAATCTCCTAGCATTTCTCACCTAAAGAGTTTCCAGGCATTAAAAAGCAAAAAAAAACCCCAAAAAACCCAACAAAACCCAACCAAACCAAAACCAAAACAAACCCCCCACAAAAAAAAAAAAAAAAATCCACCCAAGACCAAAAAAACCCATAAAACAAAACAAAAAACCAAAACAAACAAAAAACCCAACAAAAACAAACAAAAAAATCCCCTAGTAGTCCTTTCAAGAGTTTTTCTACTAATTTTAACTTTTTTTAACTTTTTTTTTCTGTTGCGGATAGAAGGAAAGTTGAACATATTTATAAAGACACTTGGATGATAGATCCTGGCTTGTAGTGTATAGATAGTCAGATTAAATTAATTGATGGTCATTTTCTTGCTTAGACCTTCAGCCAGAAACACTGAAATATTCCTAACTCACCTCTCATGATCATGTACTAACTGCGATTTTACAGTTTATACTTTGTCCAAATGTGATCAAATTTTATCCAAAGACAGCAAACAAGCACAGTTGTTATTAGAAAAAATGTTTTCAACTACCTATTTCAAATAAGAAGAAAAAATATGACACAAGCCAATTCATCTTTCTCACTTATTCCAAATTTTACAGTGGATCTAAATTTAAAGGCAATTATACAAAGACCATGGAAAACTTCATTCCAAGCAGATACAGCTGATCAAACTTAGAAGCAGCTGAAGGCAGTCACAAATTTCTGACTATTTAGAAATTCAAGTGTCAGGACCAATGCAAATGTTTTTAAATCCTGAAACAGCTCTTTACCAGAAACAATATTATTTTAGTTTGAAAAATGCCAGTTTCCAGAAATTGAAATAATACATGGGGAAATTTGTTTAGACAAACTTTCTCATTTCCAATATTGTGATTCTTAGATGCTCAGAGTTTCAGTTTCAGTGTTATCAAATGAAAATTTATGATTTTTCCAAACCAGAAATGTATTTTCTTAAAATTAGAGCTGTCACTTAAAAAAAAATAATAATCCTGCTTCTTTACTTCAAAAGATTAGAAAAACAAAATTGAGATGTCAATGCTCAAAGGCAAGAAAACTCCTCTTTCGTCATTCTACACTTTAAAAAATTGAAAACAGTTGTGGCCTGAGCAGGAAAGAAAAACCAAGACTGGGAAATCTGGAGTACACTGGGACAGGGAACCCAAATATAGGCGGCATTAAAAATGAGTGAGGGAGTTTGGAGGAGCTGAGTCCAGAATCTAAGAAAAGGTGAAGAATGAGAAAATTGGGGCTGGCTTAAGAAAAAAGAAATACCGTTAGAAGCAGTAGTGTAGAAAGTTAGGAGTAGCTCAGTGAAAAGCTGAAAAGGACATGGCAATGAAAGATCAGAACCAGGACAGAGATGTAATTTCCTGGGAAATCATGGAGTGCAATCCAGTATTTTCTGATCTCATTAGCTATCAGCCTCACTTGCAGAGTTCACCTCCAGCTCCCCCACTGTGGTCTGTAGAGTACTGTACCTACTACAGCAATCAGAAGCTCTCTAGTTCAAGTGGTAGCAGACAGAAAAAATTCCAGCCTCCACTGCGGTATTTGGGTGCTAGCAAGATGTCATAGGGAGGAATACATCTGCTATATTTATATCTCATTTATCACTGATGTTCTGAGGTCTGTTCTGAGGTGGGGAGGAATGTGGGACGAAAGTTTTGCGATGAAACAGCAAAATGCTGTCCAGAAGAACTGGATTCTAGCTCTCCGTTAAATGTCCTACAGGAAACCAAGTCAAACACTTTAATACAAATTTTTCATAGGTGGTCATTAATTGTCTACATCTAATTCTCCAAGTAGCCGGGCTGAACTAATTTACAGGATGTAAATTACAGACATGCTGAATCTTTCTGAGGCAAATGACTAAAAACACATGCCAAATTGGTACCAAATACATCCAACTTTAATCTGATGCCTTGTTTCCAAACCTGTAAAATAGGAAAAAGATGCCCACTCACTTCGCATAACACAGACATGGGAATAAATCCAGTTAAAACGTCTTAGTCCTCTATAAACATATTGATGAGCAGCACACAAAACACACACAAATTTTTTTTAAATTTTTTTTAAAAATTAAAATGCAGCTCTAAATTTAGAGCAAAATCTCGCTGGCGTGCATTGTTCCAAACAAGCAATAAGAAGACAGAAATCAAATAGGCTGTTTATTTATACTGGGGGCCCAATTTAGACTTCAGATCTATGCCTAAGACAGCAAGAATCCTGTGGAAAAATCTATGTGACCACATCACTGAAGATTGTTATGATCTGCCCAAGGAAGTGGGATGCAGATTGCACAGAAAATCTTAACTCTGGCTTTTCTGACTTTTGCCTTTGCCGTGATGGCGTTCTTTTAACAGATATTTTTAGCTGTAATGCATCTTTAATTATGTAATTCATATACATGTACATATGCGTATCCTATTTTAGAATAGGACTGTATCATTATTATTTATAAACTCAGTTTCGTGAAAAAGAGACTTCAAAAACAGATGGCTTTGGGGGATCAATTCGGTAATGCAGAGAGTGCCACCTCGTGGTGCTTCCTTAAAAAGCATATCCAGAAGAATTGCTCTTAAATTTCGAAGTTACTGCGATGAGGTGTTTGCCAGCATGTGTCACTAACTCAGAAAGTTCCCTCTTAAATAAAAATATATTTTTCCTATAAGCTAATTCTGACCAAGCTGCAACCACCAAGGCTGACTTCCAACGAGGAGAGGGAATGATTTTTCTTGTATATGTTTCTTGTTCTCTCTTGCAAAATCAGAGCCTATATAGCCCAGCATATATTTACTTCAGAGGGAAAATGTATCTCAAACCATTTTCCTGTAAACGCACTTCTTTGGGCTTATTTCAGATTTCTGACTCATGGCTTTACAAATAATCTAAATTACCACAATACTTAAAATTAATCACATTCATACAGAAGAAAAAAACTCTTTGCAGAGACAGGATATAGTGTTTTGGCACTATGTATGGCAGCCATTCCTTCTAGGTGCATTCTGAGTAGAAGCTACTCTGAAAAGAGGATTTCAGCTTTTGGCAAAACATCACAGGTGACAACTAACAAACATACCCTCATCAGTTTCAAATCCTGGGTTCTTGTTCTTTTTGATTCTATTATCAGCCTTCAGACTGCTGATGTTTTCCTCAAAAACCCAGGTCCTAAAGTTATATACAACTATGAGAATTTTAGACCTCCAAAAGAAAAGAAAGATAGGTTTCTGGCTTTTAAAGTCATGGAGAAATTGACCAGAAAAGCATAATTTCTATCATTCTACAATTTAAAAAAGATCAGTCTAAAGTACCTGATCATTTCAATGCAAATCTCAGCCTGGGACACACCAGCTTTCCTGACTGACTGACCTTTTCTTTCCTCCCTTCAACTACATTTCTCTGTTCTGAATCATGAGCACAAGAACTGGGGAAGGAAAAAAAAAAGGAAAGAAAAAGAAAATAACCAAGAAAACCAAAACTACAAAAAAGAAAAGAAAGAAGAAACAAACAAAAAAAACCCCACAATGAACAGCAGAGACATAAATCCATGCTCTGTAACACATGTACTGAATGTAGGTTTATCATCAAGGAAAGGTCTGTGCAGAGGAATGGTTTAGAGAGCCTTGGCTTTGATTTCACAGCATTGAAAACCATCCCACCTGCAACTTGGGAATGGAGGGCACCCAGTCTACCCCAAAAAGAGCCTGGACCAAGAGAAAGTGCTGGTGAACATGTTGTGCAAGCTTATCTGTCCTGTAAACCCAAATCTCATGTCTTTACAGTTGTCACAGAAGTTTCTGATGCTGGCTAAGAACAGTCTCTCAGACCTGAACAGAATTTTCAACATAGTAACAGTAAATAATACAGGAGTAGTAATAGAAGGGGGGAGGGGGCAGGGTGGAAATACACACAAGAACAGAGAGAAGGGGAAAAAGGCAAAGATTAGGAATAGAGATACAAAGACAAAGATCAAAAAATCCTGATACATCACACTTACCCTCAGCAACATCATCATCCACCATCAGCTTGAGGCTCTTTCCTCGCCGAACCACCCGGACAGTGTGCCACTCATTGTCATTGAGTTTCTGCCCAGCATAAAGAGTTTCAGGTCCTTTGCCTGGGAAGGGTGATAGGTGCAGCAGTTAAAGACAGACCCAAAATCAGTTTAGTACTTGCTCAATGGGAAAAGTCATGAAAATCACCCTGGTGTGATACAGACCAGCAGAATGCACAGGTATATAACAACCTGTAATCAACCCTCACACCTCCACCTTCCCAACTCAGGGAATCACAAACCCTTCCACTCAGTCAGTTGCCTTCCTGCACAGAGACCTAAGGTCACATGCATTTAAAATGGGTAGAAATCTCTCTTACGCTGTGGTACTAATTTGCAAACATCACATTGTACAGCACACTAAAGAGGAAAACAACTTGATGACTGAAAAGTGGAGCCATTACAGCAGCGTTTTGCTCTCCTAAGAATCTGGATTTACAATATCCCCAAGGTACTTAGGATTCTTTTCAAAGTTAATCACACTGGCCTTTCAACACTTCAGTATCAAACACCAGGCTGGTTTCAGTGTCAAAGAAACAAAAAAAGAAAAAACAGCACCCTCCCAAAAAGAAACAATTAAAAAACCCCACAAAACTTTAAACCCCACCTACAAAAGTAATTTTTAAAAAATTAAAATCTCAGAAAGAAAACCATTCACCAACCTGGCTGATTACTTTAAGGTTCTTTGGCAAAGCAGCCTAGCTTTGAGGTGCTTACTTCACCCCTTGAATTACAGTCAAAAGAGAAAGAGGAGCCATTTCTTCAAAAGGTTATACCACAGTTGCCCTTGCAAACAATGCTCCTGGGAAAACAGCACTAGTGCTACCCATATTTGTCCAGTTTCGCTGCTCACCCATCACAGTTGACAGGCAATTACTTAAAAAATTAATTGTTCAGATTACAGGACCGGAACACCTCACTCATGTCAAATGGTAAGTGAAGTTGAATAATACGGTGTGCTAAATTAAAAACATCTATCCTCATTTCAGTACAGTACTGAAGTGGGGGGTGTTGATCCAGGTACACCAGAAAATGTAGAATGAGGACAGACAAACTTGTTGCACCATTGGGCCTGGACCCACTGCCCAAAGTGGCAAAAGGAGAACACAAGAAAGAAAACACAAGATATATTGAACATATTAAAAAAGGCGGGATAGGGACAATGAGGCCCTACAAGCTACAGCTTATCCTACAGCACCAGTAAAACAAATGTCAGACAGTCCGTAGCCCACAGGATGCACACGGCCTAATGAGCAACATTACTGGAATTGCTTCTCACCAAAGGAGGAACATGGGCAAAGACCGTGGTGTCTCATTCATAAGATACAATGTGTAGTAGAGGAATTCTTCAGAAGAAGACCAAAGCAAAATAAATATTCTGTTATTCTTTTTAAAAGATCATGCAGCTCATGTTAATAAAAAAAAGGAGTTTAACACCTTTTCAAATAAAGCCCATTGCCAGGCAATTCTATGATAAACTAAGATAAAAAAAAATGTTTTTGACCTGAAATACAAGAGTCATGCTTGGATTAAAAGGATGGGGAGTCATATATTGCAGTTAAAGGGAGTAACTCCTTAGCAGGAGAAACTAATAATCTCTTGCAGTCTCTCATCTATATGCCAAAGTCACATATCACACATGTAAATCCACCTGAACAAGGCAGCTAGATCATGGCCAGAAAGCTTAAGTTCTTTGGAACCACACAAGCAAAACTCTAAGAATCCAAGAAAGTTATGCTAGATTTATATCAGTAAGTATATTTTATCCAAGAGCAGAATTCACAAAATTATAGCTCTGGATGGCCAGCAAAATTATTGTCTGCATCAGTTCCTATAGTCCTGCTCAGCTACCTCCCAGGTAGGAAGATGAAGGAGGTCACCTGGTCCTGTGAGTTTGTATAATGCCACCTGAAAGCAGGGGAAATGGAGGGAGGGGTAGCAAACACTTTTAAAAAATCCCAATCTTTTCCATGTAACCATTAGAGCTCTGGAGGGCTCAGCCAAGAGAAGTAGTCAGGTGGGCTGGAATCTGCTCAGCTGACAATGCAACGCTTTCTATGTATCAGCGCTGTGTTCAGCATGGTTGAGTAACTTGGTTGTTGACCTTCTGGTTCCCATTTTTCGACATTAGCCTGACACAACAGGGGTCAGCCAAAACAATCTGGGGGTTGGCTTATCTTGATGCCCACTGTAGGACTTTCAAAACAAAACTGTGACACCAACAGAAATTACACGACTATATTCTCAGAAAATGTAGCTTAACTAATTCACAAATAAATGAGTAGAAAGTTTGAGCATTCCCACTTTTTCCTAATGAATAGGTTGTCTACTTAGAAGTTGCTGGTTAGTAGCTTGGACTAAAACTTTGAAAATTAAACACTGCAGATACAAATATTTTATTATTTAAGTCCATGTCTTGATCAGACAATTTTGTACTTGATCAGTAGAAATAAAAGAAGTTTTAATACTTTTGTTCACGTACCACCCTCCCTTTTGCAACAATGGGCATTGGCTTCTTTTAGTAGGGTTACCCAAATAACACTACATACAAAAATTCAGTACATGAGCATGCTTAAGAAACGAGCATATCTGAGCTTTATAAAAAACACTAAACATTATTTCACTCTGCACAAAGTGTATTAATTTCAAATGCTTTCAAGACCTTTACACAGCAGCGTGTTGATGCGAAAAGCAGCAAAATTGTGTCCCCATTTTTCAACTGAGAGTGTGCAAATGAATTGCTGTTCCAAGCTCCCCTTGAATTCTGAGTAGTTCCAAGAACTGTGTATACAGGGACTCTCACATCTGGATACCAAAATTCATTTCATTGAGAAGGATTACTACATGTGCTATTACTATACAGACATTTATGTGTGAACAATTTTTAAACAAGGACTTGAAGATTCCTAATCCAACAGTTGTCAATGCTGGGGAAAACAGACAGGAAATGGGCCACAGGTACCAGGGCCATAATGCTGTCCCTAAGAACAATCTCCTGCCTGGTGTGGCATTTCTGGGGTCTTACAGCTAAACACATAGAACTAAGTGTATAGACCAAGACCGGTGGGCGTTTTGTTGTTTTGCAGGTTTGTGTTTTTTCCTCCTTTCAAGCTATCTGCACCTACATCACCCTTCAACAAGGATAACAGACATAGGAGGAAGCAAAGCAGAAGATTAAAATGGACAGAGAAAGCAAGCTAGAGATTTGTATCATCCTTTTGTACAACACTCTTTTATGATAAAAGACAACAAAAGGCAGACAAGCAACTCTTGTAGCTATGAGTGGCACACCTGGAAACACTTTCTATTTCAAATACTTTGGACCATTGGGCATTAGGTAATTTCTCCGATGCATTTAATTTTTATGCATGGAGAGATTAAAGAACAACATAACAGTAAACAGAATAAAAAGGTTTTTACTGTAGCAATAATTTAATAGTTAAGCTGACAGAGCATCACTTCTGGTGGCATGTCTGACGGTCTTGGTAATTCCATCCCCTCTCCTAATATTCTCTGAGGATCTGCATATTCTACAGAATTGATCACTACCTTTCGTTTTCCACCTCAGATGAGGCAGACTAGTGAATATTCCTTTTATGCTTTGCAGCAGCAAACACTACTTAATCAGAAGAAATAATATCTGTCTCTTAGCCATCCCCAAATTCTGGACACAAGTTCAGCTGCAGCTCAGGCTTCTTGAGCAAATATTATTTGATTCAGCCACAGCGACTCCTCCTCATGCTCCCATGAATCCTCCAACATCTACTCAAACTTGTACGCATACTGTTCATAAAAACCAATTAGTATATGCTTTCAAACATGGAAGAACTCCATCCAATCTGCCCAGTGTCCCCAACATTATCCCTGCATCAAAGGTGCGCCGCTGTAATTAATAGCTTGGCTCAAATGAACTATATAACAGTGCCAAGAAAACACATGCCAAAGCATAAAGAATCAAAGAGCAGATCGTGCCTTCTAAAAATACCAAGTTGCTTTCCATGTGGTCCCCAAGAACCCAAGCTTGTTTAGAACAAACAAGTTCTGACAACATCTCTGAAAACACACTTGTTATCCATCCTCAGTGGCTAACAGCATATGGAAATTTCCTCCTATGAGGTAAAGGAGAAAGAGGGTTAATCTCCTCACAGGTGGATCAAAAAGCGTGCTTCTACCTTCATGCAGGCTGTTACCATCTGATCCATTTATAAAATTAAAATGACCTGCATGAAACCAGGCTATCTTCATTATTGCATATCTTGCCCAACATTACAGAAGTTGAACATTGAAGTCTACAGAACACAAGCGCTGAACAGAATGGACATTACGATATTGAGGAGAATGGACAAGGAGCTTCCCTCAGTACAATTACAACAATAAATAATTCTACAGTGATACTAATGCTTTTAAAAGACCCTCAGTAATGATAAGGTTTTATCTGCTTTTACTTTTTAATTAAAGTGCTTAGCTACCATCTCAGATTTTTCAGTGGAAAGATGCACTTTTGTATCTCTTTTATACGTGGCAACAGACTGCCAGAATGCCATCAAAATCCCAAGGCAGGAGGTGCCAGGAAGCGGAAGTTTCTTTGCCTCCCCCCCCACTTTTTTCATTTCTGATGGAGGAGGGGCATTGCTTGATTTTACTTACACCTTCACATAATGACCAGAGAAATTGCAGTTTGCTGTGTAAAATGTGTGCAAAGATTTGTGAAACATGAGAATGAATCACAAGACACCAAAAAGGGAGAAATGGGTGTAAGGACAAAGATGCTGGCAATTTTTTACACACCTTTACGGGCTCGTGACATGTAAGTTCCTACAAAGCACAGGTTTAATATCGAAACACAAGTAGAGCTGGCAGCTGCTCTGAAAATCTTCAGTAACTTTGACTCTTGGTTAAATATAAATCAGCAGTGTAAATTTTTCTAGTTTTTCCAGGCAGCACTAGTATGGACAAAGTCTTTTCCTTGACCAGGATCTGCTGTTCAACCCCAGGAGCATTGTTAATTGCTAGAAAACAACTGGCAACCCCAGACCCTGTATGTCACAGACATTTATGTAGATACCACAATCAAATCAAATCTCATACACACACACTTGTTTTGCTCATATACAGGCTTTAGAATTCCTCTTTTCAAGAACATGTTGGCTGCCAACAAGGAATAAGTAGTTGCACTTCCCTATAGATATTCAGTATCGTCACTGGCAATCTTACCTGCACCAGTCTTTCCGTTTCCTCAAGGAACAGGATCATGGCCCACACATTAAACAAAACATAGCATGCACTTAAGAAACAACTTTTCTGTGAGGCATGCAAAAAACTTTTATGTTTACGGCTTTACACTGTGGCTTTATTGTGAAAAGTCAATAAAGTTGAGATGATTTACATCAGCCTACTTAGAAGCAAAGTTTAATTATTTACATCCATTCAGCAGTAAAAAGTGCATACACAAAATCCTTAAATGCCCACAGAGTCAATTAGACTCACAAGCGCAAGTAAGAATTCCCAGAAACACCCAGACTAATATAGTGCATGGAATTAACTCAGCAACTACTGAAAAGTAGCAAGACCACCCTACTCGTTCTCTCAAACATACCCCTATCTCCATAAAAACATGACAAAAATTAAGTTAACCTAGGATTAACTATTTTGGATACAATCTTTTTTTCTTTCTTTTTTCTTTTTTTTCTAAAGAAAGCCCTTAATTTTAATATCTTTAAAAAAAAAAAAAAAAGAAAAAGAAAAACCAACCAAAACCAAACCCAACAAAACACAACACAGTTCCTTGCTTTTGCTATAAATATATGTAGCACCACATTGAGTGACTGTTACTTTCACTGCAGACACCCTGGCCAATAGCTGTAATAAGGTTCAACACAGATTCAGGCAGCATTCAACATGGTTGCAGCTTTTTCATAGGGCTCTGAAACCAAACTTAGTGCAGACATGAAGTTGCATGTCTTTCAGGTGACGTGAATATAACTTCTGATTAAGAACAAGGAGATGATTTGATTGCATATATCATACAGGTCACACATAGCACACACTGCATGTATGTTGAGGTTTTCCTGTCAAGGGCAGTGGGTTATGTTCCTTGTTTATCTCAATTTCACTGCTGCTGAATTTTGATGCTTTTAGACACTAGACTGTGTAACTGGAGCAGAACCATTTTTAACTGGAAAACATTTGTGTTAATAGAAACATGATCCCCTCAAAAGGGTTTAAATAGGAGATTACAATTTTAATGAAAGGATGATTCAGTTCATCCAAAAATAATTGTATTCTGACTTAGAAAACATCCAAAATATTTCAACTTTAAGCTAAATGAAAAAAAAATTGTTAAAAATAAAACAAAGCGTTTCTTTTTATCTATATAAGATACTATTAACTATTAACAGAAATAGATGGTTTGCTATTTTTATTGAGTGAGCTATTTCCACTTTAAAGGAAAGCTATTTTATTTTATATTCCCCACCTGTGAGGAGGTCAAAAAGGGACACAGAAGTATGTAAAAAAAAACCTCAAGTATTCACACTTTTATAATTAAGATTTACAAGAGTTTAATTAAATTAATGTCAAAGTGACTTCAGTCACACTGACTCAATGTTTATTTTCAGATAAGGCTGTCATATAAACCACTTCATATTTGCAAAAAGTCTTAAACTGCTGTTCCTAACAGATCAGGGCAACAAAAGCTGTAGGTATAAAGTAGGTATAAAGAACTCAAAAGCTGCTATATTGCGACTCATCTGCAATTCACCTAAGGAAATATTTGTACACGCTAGATTTTCAGAGAGCAAAGCTCAAGACAACTCTTAGTGTAAGTTAAGCAGCCAGGCAATCACAGTGAAGCAGCATCTATTGCAGGGAGCACCACTAGAGGGAAACCACATTCACTGAAGCTGCTGCTTAGACAGTCTTGCATGACTACAAAGGAATTACACTACTCAGTGTTGCTTTCCAGAGTTTCACCTGCTGATACAATTTGCTTTGAAGATGACTACACCCCAGCAATTACTAAAAGAACTCCAGAACTTCAACTTGGGGCTTCCCCTCTGTAATAGCAAGTACCCACTGATTTCAGGTGCATTCTTTTAATGGGTATAATTTGCCAAGAAATGAGTTTATGCAGAAATTACAAATATGCAGAACTTCATGAAGTTTCACCATAAGAGAGAATTTTAAACTCTTATAGCAACAATTATGCATAGACTTTAGTATACCATAACAGTAACAAAGAGGAAAAGATATTCTATTTTAAGAAAGCTTTACATTTTATTAGCTTTCCAATGATGCAGTGCCAATCAAAGCAAGATGCAGGGGTGACAAAGCTAGAGGTGCAATTCTTCTATTTATTCCTGTATGGATACAATAATAGAGATACCAAAACCAGACAGCTTCTCACCAATCCCATTGGTGTACCTTACTTGAAGCATAGATGAACTATGCTACCAACAGTAAGACCACTGAAGTTTTTCTTCCTGTTTAGTTTCAAATCGCTCCATAAATCCTACAAAAAGAGTGGATTAGTCATGATGGCAGTGAGAAAAAGATGCTGGCAATGAGACTGAGACAACTGGAGTGAGCCATATGTATCATACAGACAGACATATAGCAGCAATGAAATAATTTGACTGCTAACTGCCTGGATGAGATTAAAACCACTTGTGGGGAAAAATTATGAAACAAATGTATGAGTCTTCAAACCAAGAACTGTCTCCTCTCCCCCATACCCCTTCTCAAAACTCTTTGCTTTTGCTATGTTACTAAGGAACAGGAAGCAGCAGGCTGGAAAAGCTCGTATCATCCCATTTAGTGATGGTTCTGATGCTCTAATTGTCTCTCTTACCTCATTTTAAAAGATTATTTGAATTTTGGAATTATATGATTCTTATTGTGGAGGAGGTTTTTTGTGCCTTTTTAAAGTATTATAGGAGCAGCTTCTCATCTAAATCTGAAAAGCAAGGAGATCAGAACGATGGATAAATCACACAGTATGTGGAAATAAAGTACTTTATGGTAATTGCACGTGTCTTTCAGAAAAGGATCAGCAACCACTTTCTAATGATAGAATAGCATTTTTGTACCCCTTTTTCAGAACACAGAAAATGTAGCAGTTTGAAGAAAACACAAACCCCACTTATCATCTAGCAGGATCATTTTTATTAAACACACTTGAGTATTTATATGTTTCTTCCGTGTACACGTTTTAGGATCAACTATGCAGCCAGGCAGTAGGAGAGAGAAAGAGCAATCACACAAGCAAGCAGAGTTTTTTGCAGAGAGCAGATGTTTCTTGCTCTTTATCGAAAAGCATTCATTCATCCCACACATATTCACAGCCCACTTTGCTGGGGCTGTTAACCAAAGCACTCTCAAATAGGTTCTTATGGCTAGAGATGATCCTTTAGTATGAGATTACCCATGGGAATAGGGCTGTTACATGGCCAGGATGGCCAAGCAGGCCAGGCAGGCCAGCAGCCTGGGCAGCTGCCACTTCTACAGAAAACAATGCCAAAGAAAGGGTCTCCCCTTCCCAAAGGAACATTTGGCAGCTGAACAGCTGAGTCAGAGAAAAAAAAAAGCTCCTTGAAACTCCAGCCCCAAATATTGCATTAAAGTCTATTTTTTAAATGCTCCTTCAGACACTACAGAGGCCTCACCAACAGGATAGCATTAGAATAGAAGACAGTCCTGGTACCAATGCTTCTTTAAGCAGATATCAAGGGCAAAGAATAGCATCATCACATGCTCAAACAACCGAAACTTCTCCCTCAATTAAGGTACCTTCCCCTGTGGCATCCAGGTGCCTGAGGTGTTACAAACACACATAGAATTACCTTCATTGTCACTAGGAGTATGACATGACATCAACTGGCTTCAGCCTCCCTCTAAGAGCACACCAGTGCTACAGAAATTATGTCTAACTGATTACAAAGCCAGCAGGATTCCAGTCTTCTGCAGGGAGTGCAAAATACTGCATATGCTCTTTAGGTTTACCTCTCTTTTTGCTACCTCCACTCTGAATGGTGCCACTCTTTTAGACCTATGGAGTTTTTAAATTCTCCATTGCACACTAAACAGTATGTATAAGTCTACTGGGAATCCCAGGTGTACTGGTAGGAGGAACATCAAAATGCACAGAAATCATACCATTAATGAGTACAAACCAAAATTTGCAAATGGAGATCTTTTGTTTTCAGATATCACAGGCAAGTTGTGTGTGCATAACTGGTAATGCATATTGGTCCTCTCTGCCTGAAGTGAGAAACTACTGAGAGAAGGATGGTAAGTGGTACTTGGACCTAACACAGAAGAGTCTTTTTACTTCACTTAAGGAGTTATTGAGGAAGGATCAAATGCTTCTGGAAAGCTGATGGATCAGCAGGGCAGGCTGGAGTGTTTAATGTTAAAGGCATTTAAAAGCTTATCCACCTCAAAGAGTGTCTTTCACAGGGAACAGAATAGAGACCTCAGCTGCTGTTACCTTTTGAAGAGTCATTGACTATTCTCCTGCTTCTTAAATAGGAATGGTTAGCACAAGATAGTATACAGATGGCACTATTGTGGCTGAAATTCTTCCTGATATTTAATAACTAGTGCATTGGTATATACTGGTAAACTACATTTCAGTAAAGACTAAACATTTCCAGCTTACATATAAGAAAACAAGTACAACCCAATAAAAACACTTCTTGGGGGAAGTTCTACTGAACCTACCTATACAATGCAGACACAGACAGAGAAGACTCTCTCCAAATGCCCCCTTATCCTTTCTCTTCTTGAGTTGCAAGTTAAATACTGCTTTTTGGTTGCCATCCTCTAAGCCTTTCATTTTCATCTTAGTATTTTCAGAATTCCACTACAGTGCTAATGCGACCTTAAAATAGAGTTTTAGGAGACAGAATGTGGACAAAATTGTGTTGCTAGCAAAAGTTTGGACCCTCTTGAATAAATGTTTTCCTTTCCCTTTAGCAAACATTTCAAAAATGGATAAAACCTTATTGGAATTTGGAAGCCGGATCTACACTGACTACTGACTTTAAAGATTGAGGCACATCCAGCAGTCAAGCAGCTGGTTAGAAGCCTAGCTGCAAATAAATTGTTTAATGCCACTTAACCCTTCTGTTTCCAAAAACCTCTCAGCAGTAGTCACAATGCATACTCCCAAAAGAAATGTGACCCTGCTAGCAGAAACCCACCTCAGTCATAGCAACAAGATCTGTATCATTCACTGATGAAAATCCTCCTCGGGTGCTTTACAGACACCACCAATCTCCAGTCTACTGATAGCACAGACTGGTTTCTTTCTACCTAAACCAAGAAACCCAGATGAGAAAGACAAGTGGTATGTAGACCTACAGGCAAGAGACTCCTTATTTAGCTTAAGGAGCTATCAAGGAAGGATCACAGGCTTCTGGAAAGCTGAGGCATCAGACGTGCAGACTGAAGGATAGTTGAGGATTTATAGATAAAGATGACATCTGAGGCAAATATCGAGAACTCCTTTGAAATTCAGATTTTAAAAGTCACAGCTTTCATGTCAGCTAAGGAGCATGTAAAGGAAAAAAATGCCCCAGGAGAAGAGAGAATGATAAAGTTAAGCACATAGCTTTAAGTATACCCATATCTCTCTATCCTCAGTGCTTCCAATAATAAACAGTGTCTAAGATCCAAACTGATGCCATTCCTTCTTCTCCCTGAATCACTCCATTTCATCCATATACCTTCATAAAAACCCCCTATGCTTCATACAACACCCATATGTAATTCTAATATTGCTAATATTAGATAGGAGTGCAACAGGGAAATAATTGGAAGAAATCATCCTAAAACACCAACAAACCAGGAGAAAGAGAAAAGAGAAACAAAGCAGATCTCTTCCCACAGGAAGTAGACTTAATCCTGGAAAGGTACCACAAGCATTTGGGGATCTCCTTTTTGCACCCAACATAAAGAAAACTTAATGCTCACTTTAAAAAGGCCAAAGTTCTGACAGCGAAATCAGTGCACAAATCATGAGCTGAACACAAGTAAGGAAAGTGGTGACTTTATAGCCCCTGAGACCAACTGATGCCTGTGCATCTTCATCAGCCATCTTGGTTACAATCAAGGTTTATCAGTCCTTGTGCACCACATGTAAAACAGCAGTAAAGTTTTTTAAGAAATAAAAAAATCTAGTTGTATTGGAATTACATATTTGCTCTTTCAAAGACAATGTAACCAATAACATTGTTTTACTACCAAATAATAGTATATACATTGACCTCAGGCTAAGTTGTAAAACCTGCAGAATTTGATTAATGGCATAAGCTGGTCACAAACATCTCTCTATAACATCTAACTCTTTCCATTTCCCGTGGAAAGCTTAGTGACAAGCATACTTTATCTTCCATGGCAAGTTGGGAAATACATCCTTTTCCTCTGAGAAAAGCTTATTTGTATTTTGCCTTTTCAAAGATGCCCAAAAAAACCCCCAAACCTACAAAACCTCAACACAATCCTTTTTTCCCTCTCCAGCTGTCTGTTAAAAAAGGAGGTAGTGATTGTTACAGGGATGGGTAGATTATACACACCTCTCTCCCTATATATTTTTCCCCACAATGTCCTTATTTTTAGCTGGTGAACAGCTGGTGTGCTGCAATGCTGAGCAAACCAACATTTCTCTAATTGCTTTCATTCACAGGAGCACTGTGAGAATGAATCCATGCATGTTTAGAAAGCATTCAGATTCTATGCTGAACCAATGCTGCAAAACTAATAGCATTTATACAGTCCATACAATCAGCAAATGTACCATTTTAATACTATCAGAGCAGCAGAACATTTACAGATTGTTTTTAAAATGTGGATCTTCAGATTCTACCATCAGTGCAAGACAAACACCAAGTAGAAGAGACCATCAAGTCCCATGGTCAATCAGTTGAGGAAGCTTAATTCCCAGGACAGCACCAGACTGCTAATACAGGCCACGAGACAAATGATTGGCACTACTATACAGAGGAAGAGTTTTAAGCTCTCTATAGCTCCCAAAATTTCAAGGGAAATAAGCACTCCTCTTAAGAAGGTTTTTGGTTGGAGGCAGTTGTTGAGTTTTTTGCTTTGTTTTAAAATGCAAAAGGATAAGGCATTTCAGAATGATTTATTAAGAATCATTGCAGAACCAGTCAGGAAAAACAAATGCCATCACTTAGCTCATCACACCCCCAAGAATGTTAATTATGTAAGGTAAGGGTTTCATAGATTATTCAAGGCAATAGCCAAGCCTGGAGAATGAGAATTAGATCTTAGAAGACTCCTGTTTCTAAATCTTTAAAGTACTGGTTCTTCAGAAGTCAGGTTTTCATAGAAATAAATACTTTCATCTGCAAGTGTCATATTAGCCTGATCTCATTAAGGTCTTCTAAAGTAATGCACTGGGTAACACTGTAGGACCACAGGTCAAGCATGGGGTTGTGGGTTTTTTTTCCTTTTCATTTGTTTCTTTGTTCTGCTTTTTTTATTTGTTTAACTTGTATTGTTAATGGACGCTTTAGATCACCTGTTGTAAACTACTCCCCCTTACTGGTTTGTGAGCTTTTATCAAGTGTAGCATTTCCAACCTGCAGTCTGGGAAGGAGCAGGATGGCTTGCTTGAAACTCGAATTGTTTGAGTGACAAGCAATTATCCCTGGTCACCAGCCTGGGTTTACCACTGAATTGTTAAACAACTCTGCCTCTAGGCTGAGTCCCCCTTTGGTAAGAAGAGGCCCCACAGTTTCTCTCTTGCTCCCTCTTTTATTTACTCTTTTTTTTTAAGGAAGAGATGGAAACTAGTTCTGATCATTTTTCACTGCAAAGACTAATTAACAGTATCTCCAACTAACAGCAGTTCACTTTTAACAAATGCATGTGCATGAATTCAATGGCAGCTTGATTTTCAGAAGTGCTGGAAGGGAGCTATAAAGTACATCAGTCTGGAAAATCAGATGAACAGGTATATAAGTTCAAAGTTTCAAGAAATGATAGAACAATTTTACATGTATTTATAGATGTGTCACCTCTCATTCACTCCCAAGTCCAGTTTTAAAAGTTGCTAAACATTTATTTAATGCAAAGCATGCTTGATAGCAAATTGGTAGCTGAAGTTTTACCTATAAACCAAGCTATTTGTACAAGCCTGCAGGCAGCCAGGCCACATTTAATATCCCTTAACATCACTGTTGCAATTTCAAGCAGGTACAGAGTAAAAAATATGTCAAGTACTACTGAGATGAGCTGGAATTAAGGGACTTCTAATTTCTCATTGAACATCACTAGCATCACAAAGAAAACAGCTTCCAGTTTTATACCGCTGCCGACTTTTAATGAGGTGTCAAATACAGACACATGGTTTCATGCAAAGAACAATAAAAAGACTATTTCTATCAGAACACCAATCTAGGACAACCATCTGGATCAGCAAATGTACTCTTTTATATTTATAGTCAAATAAGCAATAGCCACATAGTCAAAAATGATGCACAGAACATCTGCTCTCTCACCAACACAAAGAAACATCCCTTCAGCATTTAAACAAATTCAATGTGAAAATGCACCTTTTCTGTGACTTCTCTCTTTCGTAAGCCACATCTGATTATCTACTGAAGAATGCTCGCTGCTAGAACAGAAATACCATGTATATCGGATTATGACATTAAGGTGAATATTTATACTATATGCACACACATATTTGCAGAACAAGAACTGGACCACAGAGGTGCCACAGCACAGATCATGTTTGACGTTCAAGAAATAAAAAGAACAGGAGGCATTTTTGGTTCAGTGAACAAATTGGCAACATCAGCAGAAGGAAGAAAAACTCACTTCGTGCCGATCTGAAAACGTCCTTGGTTTCTGGACCAAAAATTACCCCCCCCAAAAGCAACACAGAAACAATTCTGCATGGAGGTTTTTATTAATTTGAAGCCAAATAAGGCTGAAGTACTCACACTATGCCTTCTTTGCTGTGCTATTCAATAGCAAGGTCAGGCCTCCAAAGTTTCTGACATATATATAGTCATGGGACCAGAAAGGCTGCATCCAAATGTACCAAGGGAGCCAGCCATTGCCCGTGAAAGAACACCTTCAATCACCTTTGAAAGACTGCAGTCACAGAAGGAGGTCTCAAAGTGACAAAAGTATTTTTAAAAGCTGGCCTTGTTTTATGTAGGGAGCTGGACTGCAGACCTCCGGAGACCACTTTCCAACCTAAGTTGTTCCATGAAAACATTTTACTTCACTCGCAACCAGAAGTTTTTGTTTTCACTGACTGGGAAAGGAAATAATTTTATAATAAGTTAAACATTGAGACAATGTTAAAAATGAAAAGTCAAAATATTTTTATATTAGATGTCATGATATTTTTGTATTTCCCATTTCTTTTTTCATAAATACTTGCCAAGTTCAAACAAACTTGACAAATAGAGGCAGTCAACATAAATCTGCACGTTTCAGCTAATAATCTGTTCAAATGAAAACAGTTAATCTAGTTGTACTTGGCAGCTGCTTTCAGCAATACTACTCCTGCAAAAAATAAAACATTTGTGAGAAAAACCTCTATTCAGAAAAACTGCATATAGAATTAACTACCTCAGGCAAAGCCTATAGACTAAGATCCCTATTTACCAATATTTATTAATCTAAAGTACTGACCAACATAGATAAAACTATTCTTCCATCAGACATGAAAACGACTGAGTGCAAGTCCATATCTGATAAACTCAGGTCTGTGAACTCGAGCTGACCAGCAGCTCTGCTGCATCATGAGCAACAACATTCTGCAACACACCAATGGCAGCTGCCTTTTCCATCAAAGTTATTCTTTTGGACTTAAAATGCTATGAATTCTTACAGTATAATCCCTCACAGAATGACCCCTAAGGAAACATGTAGATTTTGCATATACTTATCAGTTGGCTGAGTCTGCCCTTATCAAATTGATTTTGATTCTTTTCATCTTCATAATGAGAGATTTGTCAAAAATGCTTCCCACACTCCTCCTCTGTGTTCATGGCAGAGATGGCTCCTACAGCCCAATCACTGACACCACACCAGAGTAACACGAAGAAATCAAGTCTGCCCTGAAAAGGCAACCTTTCTAAGTCAACCACATTCTCCCTGGGTGCCTCTCATCACAGCAGTGATTCAGTTCAAGCCCTCTTCAGTCACAGGTATTAGACATGAACAGAGCAATCCCCAGCACCTCTCAGCAGGAGGAAGCCTGGACACCTTCACTTTTCCATATGCTCCCACACAGAGGGAAATGAGCTGTATCTCCAGGGCACCTAATCTGACAGATTTCCTCTGGAAAAAAATAAAAACCAAAACAACAAAACAAAACAAAAAAAGCAGGAAGACACATTTCTTCTGCAGCCCACTCACCCTGAACAAACACTGGGACCGAGTTTTAAAGACAGACTGCAAGATTGTGCAGAGAAACACCTAAATCTCCTTACCAAGGTTTCATTTTCAGCAGTTGTCAATTTTCTTTCTGACAGTGTGAACCCCTTTATTAACATAACATGAATTATGCAAATAACCACAGCTAGCATAGGAGGCATTTATTTTGTTATGCCCAGAATTTACATGCATTCAAGGAAAGATAATTTTTTTTCTGACTAGCTGCAAAATTGCCACTAATATTACACAAACACTTCTCTGGCTTTAGGCCAGAGCCCCTGCTATGCATGTATCATATATTCAGTTAACATCCAGTTTCAGGAGGACAAGATCTACAGCTAAACGAATTCTCTGAATAGGTCTAGCACCAGCTTTCGTGACTGGCCTTTGTGGTGAAATTGTATCACCAGGCTGGCAGTCTGGGTTTTGTTAATACAAAGGTTTGTGCTAGCCACCACTCTGAAGCAAAGGAAGAATGTCCAAATGTGTAGGAAGACATGGTGGAGAGACACAAAGCAAAAACCTTTATTTTCCCAATGTGATGATCCTGAAAATTTCTCTTCCACTCCCTCCTTCTTCTCTAGTGTTAGCATACCTTTTGCAATTGGTCAGAAAAGTCCTGCCCTACAGTCGCTCTCATTCAGAAATGACAGAGACCAGACTGAAGCAGTAAAGCACCTCAGCAAATGACTACAGATTGGAAAGGCTCAGAGAGATTTTAATTCCATTATGAACCTCTAAAACATCAGAAAATATTTGGGAAAAATATTTGCATTCAGAACAACTTTGATATCTGTGAAACTTAACCACAGATAGTCTTATGATGGAAAAACAGGTCAAGAATTCCTTGCAAAGAAATGCAGATAATAACTAGGACAACGGAATACCTTGAAAATATATGGATAAGAATCTTTCCTTTCACTGATAATTTCAAGTGGAATGACACTAAGCCAATACCATACAGAATATGCATCAGCTGGATGTTAGCCACTTGAACAGCTTAAACTGCTTTCTAACTACCACCTAAGTAGATCAATGCTAAGACATTAATCACCACCAATTAGATTCCAAGTTAACAATTATCAGAATCTGTCAATTACCTTGTAATTTCAAATTATTTTAGAATTGTCTCTCCACTTTCTCGACTCACCTATCCTGTCAAAAGAATTAAATGCATCAAATAATAAGAGGGAAAAGATGTATTTCTAAAGGCTCAGAGGGAAAAACCTCAACATTACAAACAGACTGCATAAGCCCTTGGGAACATTCAAAATGTATTCAAACTTGCAAAACTGAAGAAACACACAGAGTTATTTCCAGCTGACACTTTACGCTATCCTGTCACAACAGATATATAACAGATAAAAGAAGAAATTACCTCAAAGACTTCTATACTTAAATAGCCATAGACTAAATCAGAGGCATTTCTCTTTTTCTTACAGAAGCATTACAGAACTGAGAGGTAGAAGTCTGAAGTCCTCACACTCATATTTCTCTGGATATAACAGATTAACAGTTTTTTCCTACATTACAGCAATATTTAGAGACATCTTGCAAAATATTATGCCTCTCTGTAATGGGTGTTTATCAAAAGTAAATGGCTGTTTATCACTCTAAGCACAAGTAGCTTATTTCTCTAGAGCCATCAGTCTTATTTTTCTCCACAGATAATGCAGGTAACCTTAAGGTAGGTTAGGCAGTATTAAAATTAACATGACAAAGAAATAACTCATAAATATTTTGGAAGGTTCCAGCACATTCTTCAGAGTTGACTGATCTGAATTAGTTCTTTCTCAACTTCTCGTCTAATCCCTGACACCCTTTGGGGAAAACAAGGAGAAATCTGGTTCCAAAATGATTTCTCTCATTGACTCTGTGTCACTTTCCTTTCTATGTATATGACTCTTTCTCTGCAAGATTCCTGAGGACTCACAGGTTTTACCATGCTAAGAAAGCCTGACTGGGAAAGCAACTACTTGCTCTGGTGCAAACATAAGCTTAGGGTACACATGCAAATCTGGGGAGGCCATGTAAATCAGGAAGAGCCAGTTTGTCTTCAGCTTATGTATTGCCGGAACTAAATTAATCCCATCTATAGTATCTTTGTGATCCAGGAGTACCAACTTGTCACGAAGGAATGAATTATCTAGGAAACCTGGCATGACACAAGAAAGTTTATATCAAAGTAATTCCCAGAACAGACTACTCTACAAGCGGCACAAGTGAGCTGGTGGTAAATAGTACTCAAGACATCTGATGTTCCCAAGTTTCCTGCGCTTCTTATTAAGCCTTCTTCAGACACTTACTAGAGTTGTAGTCAGTCAGCCAATGAAGCCTTACAGCAGCCTCTATAATGAAAGATCTTCCTGACAAAAATTAAAAGTAGTGCCTGCTCAGCAGTGAACACAGCCCAAACATCTTGTATTTGTGAGGAGTGCAAAATTCATACGGGGGAAAAAAAAGTACAATATAAACTTGTACTTCAAATTCCCAATCAGCTACAAAATTAAAAGCCTCCTACTATTCCACCCAACACCTCTCCTCTTCACCCAGAGAAAGTCTGCATGCAGAGTAAAGTGCGAAAGATAAATCTACTTGTCAAAAGAACTCAGAAATTAGTGATATGACAAGGAGAAAGGACAAAAAATTAAACCCCAATTGCTGGAACATCCTGTGTCCACAGATCCCTTGCATTCAAGCCCAAAAGTGGAATCTCCCACACATCCAATGTCATCAACTGTCACAACATCTTAAGGAAGAGATACAATTTTAAAGAGCCAGGATCTAACAATTGCAGAAACTTTAGGATCACGCTTTGAAATAAATTTTGAAAGTAAGGAATATGGGTACCGCTATGAAGTTCAGAGGCAGTTCTGCAATCTGGAGGAGCCACTGGTATGAGTTACAGCTGAAGAGACCCAAAGCAAATAGAAAGGCTTCAACATTTTGACTAAACATAGGCGATTTACTTGTCACTGCATGGACAGCCAGGAGGAACTGATAAGCTACAATCTGAAGAAACAATTTGGAAGAGCCAAATCTATCCTTTAAGAATGTAGCTTTTCTTCAGCCATCCTCCCCAGCTAAGATTCAAGCAAATCTCTGCTTAGCATCTAATTTTGTCAGGACACAGGAATGAAAGCTTTTTCTACCTACTATACCAACACAAATTGAAGATTTAGGTAAAACCTGGAGAGCTCTGTCAAGACTTGTATACTAAACTGATGTAATTGTGATGCTTTGCATAACAATTCAGAAATTCATTTAAGCATAGCAAACAAGTCTGGTAAGATTGAGGCATATGATCAGGCAATATTGTCCATAGTTCACATTAACTAAATATAGTTATCAATGTATTATTTAGGGATTTCATGAAATCACTGATAAAGAAAAATGCTTGCCATTTGGACAAGTCAAGTACTCCTTCCATGAGTGACTACACACAGAAGAAAAGTTGCAAAGAAAAAATTACTGAAACTGTCTACTTTGACCAAAAGTCACAACAATTCACTTTCAACATTCAGAGTACAAATAGTAGAAAATGTAATATTTTTCACTCATTTATTGCTTGAATAACCATGTCAATAAGCTTCTGATTTTGCAGATCTAAAAATGGCTGAAACACCTTCACTGAGAAAAATAACCAAAGACCTTTTAATTATTTCTTGGTTTTGGTTTTTGGCTGGGTTTTTTTGTTTGGTTGGGTTTTTTTTTTTTTTGTTTTAGGACTCTTACTTCTGATGTATTCACTTTTATTTAATACCTTTTCGCATTTTTGGTATGTGTGTTCTAACAATGCTGCATATCTTTAGTAAAGCAAAGCTTGCCTCTGCTATGTTTAATCCCAACAAACATAAGAGCAGTAATGTGTGCTGTTACCATAGACTTTCTCACAGAACAGCCAAAGAACAAAATTTCTAGTTGGTTCTAGAACTATGACTGTCAAACCTGTTCCAAGATACACTCCTTGACAGCTCCCAGCATCCTTTCATCATTTTTACGTGATGTTTACATCCAGTCCTCTAAATTTAATCTCTTACAGTGCTATTATGTTCTGCTTTGATTAGATTTTTCTCTAATAGTAATAGCAAGGTACTTATATAACTGTTGTATAAATGTGATAAATTCCTTATGAGAAAGCAAAACTGCATTAATTTTACTGGAGCTGCAAGGCATGTTCTCTCAGCTGCTTATCTCCAATTCCACAGGTAATCATCCAAATGCTGTGGAGGATTCTGCTTGCAAGGCTCTGCCACTTTTCACAAAGCTGTCTGCGTGTAGCACTTGCTCTCACACCATAGCATCTGACAGTAAAGTTGTCAAAAGAGAGAACTTTTGTATCTGTTTTTAAGGTGTTGAATAGGCTTATGATGATATAAGGGTGGAAATCACAAGTTGGTGAGCTTTTTAGTGATACTCAAAACTTTATTGGATAAGGCCCTGCAGACTAAGCTAATCAAACCTACTTTGCTTAACATCCCATATGAATGGCTCAGGATACCCCTTTCAAGCTAAATTATTCAAAATTCTCTTTTATTGTCTCCCAGAATCACAGAATGGTTTGGGTTGGAAGGGGCCTTAAAGATCATCTAGTTCCAGCCTCTCTGCCATGGGCAGGGACACCTTCCACTAGGCCAGGCTGCTCAGAACTCCATCCAACCTGGCCTTGAACACTTCCAGGGATGAGGCTTCCACAACTTTCCTGGGCAATCTATTCCAGTGTCTCATCACCCTCACAGTAGAGAATTTCTTCCTCATATCCAACCTAATTCTATTCTCTTTCCACTTAAGGCCATTCCCCCTTCTCCTATCAGTATGTGCCCTTATAAAAAGTCCCTCCCCATCTTTTTTGTAGGCTCCTTCAGGCACCAGAAGGCCACAATTAGGTCACCCCTAATCCTTCTCTTCTCTAGAGTGAACAGATGCAATTCTCTCAGCCTTTTCTCACAAGAGAGGTGTTCTAGCCCTCTAAACATCTTCATGGCCCTCCTCTGGACTTGCTCCCAACAAATCCATGTCCTCCCTGTGCTGGGGCTCTCAGAGCTGAACACAGCACTCTAATAAAACTGGGGTCTCAACAGGGCAGAATAGAGCAGCTCTGCCGGCCAGGCTGCTTTGGATGCAGCCCAGTTTGGCTTTCTGGGCTGTGAGCACACATTGCTGGGTCACATCCAGCCTCTCACTCACCAGCACCCCTAAGTCCTCAGCAGGGCTGATCTCAATGTGTTCATCCTCTAACTGATATTGGAGTTTGCCCCAGCCTGGGTACAACACCTCGCACTTGGAAAAATCACTTGGCCTGGCTAGCACACAACTCCCTGTACCCAAGACCTGTACACTAAAATGATTTTTTTTAAAAGTACAGATAACCTGGAAGACAGATGAGAAGCTGGAAATCAAGAGAGGCACAATAAGTTAGCAGATGGGCAGATAAAAGATGAGACGATATGCTGAAATTGAAAGTGGTGTAGAATGACATATTAAACTAGAACAAAGGAGAACATGCCCACAGCAAGAACAATCACTGTAAGAAACAATAAAGATAGGCTTTGAGGTACAAAAGAGATACAGAATAGGTGACAGGAAAGAAAGACTACATAATTTGAAAAGACCCTAGGGAATAAAGCACTGAAAGAATGCTAAAAATAATGGTTTGCTAGATACATGCTCCAAACATGACATTTGAAGAAGAAAAAAAAAAAAAAAGACAAATACAGAGAGGTAAAAAATTGCTTTTTTAAATCACAAAGCTGAGGAAGAACAACAAACTGGAGGCCTTCATGCTGAAGATAGCATTTGCAAGTAACCTCCAGCTTTTCTTCTATAGAAAATGTTTTAGAGTGCCAAACAACAAAGCAACAAAGGAGAGTATGGCAAGCAGCACAGCATCCTGGGCATTTCTAGGCAACTCTGCAAAGCATTGCTCAATATTCCATCGCTCTCAGATGGAAATACTGCCCTCCCACTCACACAGCACATGTAAGTACAGCCAAGTCACTGTAACCTTCTCACATGTACAAGAGCAGCCAAAGAGCAACTAAATAATCAGAAATCTGCATTACCACAAGCATGTATATTTCATTGGAGTGAGGAATGAGAGAGTAGTACTGAGAAGACTGACTTGCAGTTATAATCCTGTATTAACTGTTGCATTTAACAATATATGCAGGGATTTAAATACTTGGATATTTATAGGAAAATTGTATACAGACTTAATTGTTTTCCTAGGTACACACTTGAGAAAATCAACAAAAGTAAAGCAACTGCAGTTTTTGCTGGGGCAGTAACTTTTTTTTACCCCCTTCACAAAAGTGCTAGATGAAAAATACATTTAAATTAGCAAGGACTCCGGTTCTTTTTCCGCAAACTACCCAGTCATGAATCCATCTTCTGTACTCAGCCTGCAGAACGTAAGTCGTTTTACTGATCCCTTCTGAAACACAGTAGGCCTCTTCACAGCAAGCTAAGCAAAAATACCACATTGGAGATTGATTCACACTCCAAGAAACTTCAGTGAAGTTGCAACCAGGATTAATTTGGCTCACTATCTCTCTTGTAAAGATGATGAAATGACACAGCAACTACAATCACTGTAGTACAATGCCCCAGAGAACCATGCAGGAAACACCATGATCAGAATTCATCTGTCCTATTACTGATGTTCATTGCAGGTTCCATGGCTTCTCTAACAGAAACATAGATGTGTTGATTTCTTGGGCCACAAAGATCTGTACAATAAAAATAATTGTGGGAAAAATAGTAATGAATTTTTCATAACCCACTGTTGCTATTTTTTGTATTTGTCACATGGAAGTCACATTGAATGAAACTTCAGAATGTGAGTGGACTCACTATGGCACAGATGATTTATGAGGAACAGACAGTATGCTTGCTTAATTTGCTTCACTGAGAAACCACTGGGAGATTTTCTTTAGAGTATTGACTAATTATACATAGAAGTAAAATAATAGCAACATAAATTGGATTACACTTTAGGAGACAAAAATAAATAACAAGTCATGCTATGGGACCACTACAAAATCAACATAAAACTAACAACATTAACACTGAAATTAAGTGTTGGATTGCTACCACATTATTGAAGAGGAGTCACAATAGAATAATGTTTGAAATTTAACAAATAAGATGATTTTAATTTCACAGACTGTTCAGCACCCAAAGCTTTCAAGTCAGGCAAACACCTTGGGAATGCCATGAAGCTGACTGACAGTGACTAGTCCCATTGCATCTTGAGTTATTAAGTAGGGACTATTTAAGATTTCGTGCAAAGCTCATCAGGTCTTCTCTTTAATATCGATCTTGCCCAACACCTGCTCATCATCAGCTCTCCTAGATCTTGCAGTTTATCATCTGCCTGGTACAGAACTATATCCAGAATGGACTACAGTGTTGTACTACAGATGCTAAAATGCTCAATAAAAGTAGAAAAAGGAATTATTGCCCCTCCACACTGCAACAGAACATTTTCCCATGGAGCTCCAAATCCAAAAGGACAGCCATACTATAATGGAAGCTAAATGTGAAGGTTTTTGACACTCACATGGCAGTATCCCTTTCAGAACTTGAAGGCCACTCTCTCACTTCCGAAAGAAAATTACTAGCAGAAAGAGACATCTCTGAAAGAGAAACACTAGTGATGAAGAAAAAAGAGAAACAATGGTTTAGCAAAGGGAGCTGCTTCATGTTCACATATTTGGACATGGGAGTCCTTCACAGCAGGTGCTTTATTACATGCACTGCCTCAAAAGTCAATAGGATTCGAGAGCCTGAGCAATACAAATCTCCGGGCTTTACACAACTCTCCTTGCAACTCTCACGTTCACTCTTTGAGAGCTCTTCAGCACTTCATCCTGCAAATCTCATTTACCTGTCAGCCTCCCTATCCCTGGAATTCTCATAAGACATCTCTGATAAAAAGCAACACATTCAGCTGCACACTGAGCAAGTATCCAGTCTGCAGGGGTACTGAATGCATCCCAAGCTTCATAATCAGATCTAAGACTGCTCTCCATGGTACCTAGCAACAATAATTGGTACCAATCGTATCTTTTTCGGAGGAAAAAAGGCTGGTCTAAGATAAATCAGTGATATAATTTTAAAAAAATATATATTTTTTTAAAAGCCCAAAAACTGAACAAACAAACAAACCACCAAAAAAAGCCCAAACAAAACAACCAAATAAAAAATTCTCCCCAGCACCTTCACCACCACCACTGGTAGGGGGTTTCACAGGTTAGTTTCACAGGTTTCTACAGCACTTGTTTCACACAATGGATGGGAACCATTTTTGGGCCTTGTGAATACAATTTGAGGAAATTGAGTGGTCCTGAAAAACCCCCACACCCTTAGAAACAGAGAAACAAGCAAAGAACTGTGTGTTAGTAACAGCTGAGACTATGAGAAAGAGACAGTTCACAACATATCTGCTAGTTTGGGGCTGCTTGAATCAATTCAAAGAATTGCCTGCAAGGTGAAAAACTGATGAAAACATAATTAAGGCGTTATAGGATACTGACAAGCTCTTTCTAAATGCCTTTGAAACACAGTCAGTGAACACTGTATAGCTATTGCCCCTAAGTATAAGAAATGTAACAGCCTCAAGTCAGGACGAAATTATAACAGTTTTGAGAAAATAAGAACAACAGAAATGAATCTGCCAGCTTCATGAGAGAAGGAGAATGAATGCAAGAATCTGAAGGCGATTGTAAACAGGAGCGAAACATGATAAAGAACCACCCCTTTCCTACACATGAAGAAATGAGTCCCAGGAGAAAAGCCCCTGTGGAAGGAGGATAACCAGGGCCACTTAGAGTTTTCATTTTTTAAAATATAAGTTACTACATAAATAACTATATTATATAGCATATAAGGTGAGGGAAGGAAGTTAAGCAACCCTATACTTGTGCTGTGTTTTTTCCTTTGATTTTCTTTGTGGATTTTTTTCTCTTTTGAAATTTCTTGTAGCAGCAAAGCCAGAAATGCCTTATGCAGGTTCCCTCATAAGGTATTAGAAGACCCTTACATGATTGTATCAATACTCTGAAGTGTGAAACAAATAAGTTTCAAAATCCTTACCAAAACTATTTTTTATTGTTGTAATCTATTGAATGTAAATCCAAGTGTCTTTGTTACACAAGTCAATCCTTTAAAAAAAAATGTCATCGCTTTGAAATTGAAAGCCCAAGCTATTCTGGGATAAAACGTAAGGGAAGGGAAGCCCTTTAAGTATTACATACTTCCTTCCCAAAGGAATATAGTCTATATTCCTATCAATTTTAATTTTTGTTTGGTAATGACATATTGACAATTTAATAGAGAGAGTAAAGGAATTTATGCGTGCATTTACACACAATCCCAGCAATCCTTGGATGGTCATTTTTTGAACAGTTTTTCCAACATTCTTTTAGTGTATATAAACTCTTCAAGGAGAAAGAAAACAGCAGGGACATGTCAAGACTGCTTTAGTTTGAGAAAGAGAGAATGGCAGAATACAAATAAATCTTTGAAAAAATGTGGGCTACTTGTATGTGGTGCTTTCCTGTGTGAATAACCAATAAAATCTCCTTTGCTTGTCTGTAAATTAGCTTGGTTCTAGGCAACTCCCCAGTTCACCACTGAAGCTGTGACACTGGAGAGATTATTCACAAATATAGTACACATGGAATAGACCAAGTTAATCAGCCTTATTGTCTCTTTGATTAACTTTGTTCTATTCACAGAGTTGCAACAATACCACTACTAGTAGTAATGATAGATTATGGTATTATCACAATTACTATTGAGCTTCTGAGGTATCCCAAAGGAGTTAACATAAACTTGTATACCATGACTGAAAGGAGGTAAGATTATTAATTGATTTGATGTAAATTGCAAAATATAAGCAGCATCAATTCTTTTTACAAAATTGCATATTAACTGAATGTTTAACCATTATTTTCTTTGGGGTCTTCTGTAAATAATGATTTCTACTTACAAATTTCAAGTACTTGCAACATGATTTGAACAAAATATGGTAAGATTATCAGTATTTTGTTCAAACAAAAAATTATTATTATTGTTGGAGTTTCTGTACAGTTATAATAGTTACCATTCATAAATCTAGACTTGTTTCAATAACACTATGAAATAATAATAAAAAATTAAATCTGTATTTGCAGTAAGTTTCCTATCACTAGTATTCCAATAGCAAGTTACCCTTCAGAACATTCTCACCATATACAAAATGGTCAGCAGTTAAAGTCAGTCACAAGAGACCCAGGATCAACTCCCATTCTCTTTAAGGCTGCTTATTTGGTTCTACTTCCTACATATAAAACTTTGATCTTATTGTAACAAATGAAGGAGGGGGAGAGAAGGAATCAACCCATCCTGGACTGAAGAATCCAGAAATTAGTTCTGAAGGTTATTACCATCTGTGATATAAGAAGTGGACAGATTCTGGTAAAAACCTGCTCTTTCTGGTAAAGCTTTGCCTTTCCTTACTATCTGGCTCTCGGCATCTTCAAAGGCTGACTTAGAAGCACTGTAGGCAACGTACAGCTGACTAAGAGTGAGGTAATTTGTGCCAACAAAATAAAAGTTGTCTCTGCACCTCACTAAAAATAGTCTCTACATTTCTGGAATAAAGTTCAGAGACCATATCACTGCTGCCTGGAGACAAACCCCCCCTACCTTTCCAAAGACAAACATAACTGCAAATAAGTCCATTTCTCCTCTGCTGTAGGAAGAGTGCATGACTGCTGCAGCTCTCTTTCAGGCTACAAATTATTGTACAACCAAATCTAAGATGTTTAATCCAATTGAGGCATACAGGATACATTATATCCTTCAAGAAACATACTAGAAACTCTAGAAAACAAATGTATGTAGGAAATAAAAATACAACCACTAAGAATTTTTATTTCATCACCATATATATATGTTTTAGTTCTTAAGAGAGAGGCTCTTCAATGTCAAAAAACTGTAAACCACTAACAGCCTACTAGATTCTGGACATTTACATCAGGGACTTTATGAGTTGACTGTGGCAATTGAGAGCATATTTGAGCTGTACTTTTACTGCAAGTTTGTTCTTGTTATTAAAACAAGAAGCTACTCGTATACATATGGCAAGTAAATTCCATAAACATCAACCATTACAACATGTCTCAAGTATCTGTTCAAGGACTGAGGTTACAGGTTTTCCCCAAAATTGACTGAATTTACGTTTCCATATTCCTTAAAGAAAAGCAGAGCCCACAGCCCATATGATCCTCCCACAGATACTTAATGTCCCACATAACCTAGGATTATCCAAGGCATCAACTATGACATCTGATACTGTGAAACAACAACATTACACAATTTTTCTTTCCAAAGTTACCCTGCTCTAGTGCTACTTCTACTTTGACAGCTCACACTGATATTTGATATGCTGGGTGGAAATACTGGAAACAGTTTTTTCCCAAGGGAAGGTTTTCAAATGTCACTTCACACAAGTGATGTGCCTGAGGTTGAATGCTTTGTTTAGAGTATGTTTAAATGTTAATTTGATCAAACCGAGCTATAGAAGAAAATAGCAACATGCAATTCCTATCAATAAATTAGTATGAATGACTTTCAAACAAAGCCAGTCAGAATTTTTGTCATTGGCTTCTTTTGTTTAAAAAGCTATGCAATTAGAGGGAGAGGAGATGTAGTCAATTATCACAAATATTTACCACTCCATGACTCTGCTTTAAAAAGATCAACACAAAATCACTTCTTCACTTAACTCCTGTCTGCCAATGTAACATATAATGACAGAAAAAAGGAAAAGCAACTTCTTTCCATTGACAGCTAACAATTTTCGTTACTCACAGTGTAAAGAAAATGAAGTGTCCAAATATCTTGACAGTCTAACTGAACTGTTACAAATATGTCAAGTTGGTCACTACACATTCATAACTGAAAAGTTTTGTAACCTCTTTCTTAATGAAAATTGGCTTTCACACAAGTTTCTGGTTTAAATCTGTACTTGAATAAGGAAAATCTTTCTACTTCTTGATTGTGAACAGGTTAACACACTTTTGAAACCTTACATCATTCTTCTTTGATGAGAATAACTTGTATTATCACTAAAAACTAGACATTTTTAGTTGTCCTACTATCTCTTTCTTCCTACTTTATAAATAGTTTTCAGCTACGTTTGACCATCCCCCCGCTGAGTTAACACCATCTCTACAAAATGGAATTCAGTTGAACTTCCATGTCCCACTTCAATGCCCTATGCCATTTCCCACCTTGCCTACACTAGGTTCTGAGGGGGGATTACAGGTCTCACTGAATGGTTTCCTGCAGCACAATCTGTGAGCAGGAGAAGCCAGGCATCTCATACAAAAGCGACACAGCTTACAAGCTTTGCTTGCAGAGGGAATCACTGGAAAGAAAAAGGAAAAGAAAAAAAAACCAACAAACAAACGTGGGATAGTATCGGTGGTTATTATCAATAACAATCCAACACAAGAATATTTAAAAGCATTTGTAATGAACTTATGACTGACAGAAAAGGGAACTCTCCCAGACTAGCTTTCGTGCTTTGCAGGGAAATATTTTATCCTATTACTTCTCTAGCATTTCACAGCAACATTATTTGAATGTAAAGACACTCTGTTCCCCAAACTATATGCAAAGTATTGATGGATTAACTATTATAAAACTATTATAAAATACAGACACTAACATCTACTTTGTGACCAAAGCTGAGTTCAGTGTTTGTCTGTATGCAAATAAACAGCAATCTTCAAAACAGGGATATAATCTACTTTGCATAATATTGCCACCACTATCTGTAAACATCATGTAACTCCAAATCAGGTGAAAGAATGCCACAGTTACTTGGGAATAATGACCTACGGATTATGAAAACACTAAAATCTACCCTTTACAAGATACTGTCATCACACAATTGAAGATAATTAGTGAGGTAATATGCAAAGATCTTTTGGTAAATAAAGAAACCACTCAGATGGGTCACATCACAACAGAACAGTCAGTCACACTGCAGACAACGTCTTTCTTTTCATTTACAGCTGATTTCCTCAGTGATATTCTCAATACACCAACAGATAGCACTTCTGATGTGCAAATCACAAAAAGCACTTTGCTTGAACAGCCCACAGGCAACACTTTATCTGACTCTCTGTGCATAACTTAACACCATACCCAGGATCTCAACTCTGCTGGAAGCTTCTCACTCCCTTTAGACAGTATATTCCACAGAAAAGTGCAGCAAGCAGCGTGTATTTGTACAGACATATATTTACACACATATAAATCTACTTTTTGTATTCTTATGGTAATTTCAACAGATATCTTTGTATTGCGAAAAGCATGTAGTAGAAGCATTGCCATCAGCTTCTAAAAATATCAGAAGACCTGGAAATTGTTTCTCATCATTTGAGTGGGATACATTTGCAGTGGGTTAACACTTTGAAGACAAGTGACTATACTTCTTCAGTTGTTCTGGGGGTGGGACCTTATATCTGTGTAGAGACTTTTTGTGGGGTTGTACCTGCTGCAAATACTGATAAAATAAAACTTCAGCAGATTAGTCATCACAAACTCTTGAAGTAAGTTTTGAAGCTGTTTAAACATTCACAGTAGTTTCCAAAATGTATTATCTCACCACAGACTGATCAGATTGTTTACACTAGCATTTTTGCTACTCAGACAGAATGCTTCCCTGCTGAGAGATTCATACACATTTATTTCATAGATCACTTTGAAAATAATATCAGTTTTTAGAAACTTCTGAGAGCTCTACATCATTTTACACCATCTCCTTAAGTTTCTAGAAGGATTTCTAATATCTTCTAGAAGCTGCTGCTGCCTCAGGAACATGAGAAGAGTACCTAGAAGACAACAGCATTTGGTGTAGTAACTGTTTTATTGTTTCATTTGCCAACAGAGAACTTCTAGAAAAATAAACATGACGCACACCCACTGGGCAAGGTGCCGTATATAAGGCTCACGTGCATGAGGGAACACGACTGTTATTGCCACATGGGCATTTCATGCACACTCAACCCAGGTGCAGCATTTTCACCAGAACGAATTATGCACACACTCACTTGTCAGTTATGAAAAGTACTGCAGAAAGCTAGCAGAGACTTCATCTTGCCTTTTCCCTCCCCAGCTTCAGCACTGAAATTACACCAAGTGGTTGCACAATCTGCTTCTCAACAACCAGCCATATACAGCGCACTTCAGAAGAATACAGAAAATCAGAATATCACCAAACAATCTAACGTAACAATACAGCAGACACACAAAAACCAAGCACTGTTACGAGACTCAAGCTTTATTACCATCAATATCAACTGATTTCAGTAGTTACAAGTGGAAATTGTTTTCTAATTGACCATCTGTGCAACTGCTCTCTCCTTCACTCTAATGCTACGAAGATGCATTTCATCACGTCAGACAGTAGCTCTTAATCAGTGTTTTGTTACCTTCTTCTCTCACTCTTCAATTTTCTTCAGAAGTATCTTACAAAACCTCTGGTCTAAGTATTCATGACAGCTTCCTAAATCCCCAATGTACTCAAACACAGCTACTCCTTGCAATTACCTAAGTAGTCTACAGAGAATGGGTAAATTCAATCAGATGTTGGAGTATCACTGACAATAGGAGCAACACCACTGCTTTTGGACAACAAAATTATATTCATCAAAATTTTAGTACCCCATTGGATGAGGTACTTAACAGCAGCTGGCTTCATTATTTTGAACAAGTTACCACCTTTACGCTATTAGTCAAATCAAGTAAAACACCATAAATTTAAAATAATAAAAAATTAATAAATTTTAAAAAATTTTAAAACCCCAAACCAAAAAAACCCCAACCAACCACACAAAAAAAACTCCAAACCACCAAACCAAAAGGACTCAAAATAATGAAAAAAGTAAAATTTTTATAGGTGAGGAGAGAGAGAAGTAAACAAATGCTTCACCTGACCCAAGCTATCCAGCGCAAGTAAAAAATTCATCACAGAAAAATGTGTACCAGCACAAACACAAAGCAAATTTTCTCTTTTCCTCTACAAAACGGCCAGCTGCTCACAATTTCATAGAGACAACAAAACATCTTTCCTATATACCAGTATCACTTAATGCATCTACCACAAAAATGTGTCATTACTTAGCTCAGCATTTGAAAAGTCTGCATAGACCTCCTTTTCAGGGTTCAAGTCTGTTTATCCAAAAATTACACTCATTTTCCTTTGTTTAGTCCAACCTAAACATCTTCTTTCCATTTGCCTATGGAAAATCACAGTCATCACAATAAAGGCATATACTCCTGAAAAGCGGTGAATATTAAAATAGAAAATAAAAAGTAGCCCCAATCCTTTATTAGCCCATTTCCCTAACAAGTGCCTCAATTATTTCATTCAACGGTCAGTTTGAATCTGTTCCCATTACATTTCATAAATGAAATCCTCTTTGAATGGTCATGAAACCTACATATACAGACAATTTTTTCCCTCTTCAGCCTTCCAAAGCAAACATTTATTGTTATAAGATGTCTATTCATCCTTGTATAAAAATGAAACTTGCAGGAGGCTAGGACAGCACTTGCCATCCAGTACTTCTGTCTGTTTTCATCACCTGCACATGGTTTTCTTCAGACTATTCAGATTCTGTACAACCTGGATAACCTCTGATTTCCATCAAAAATTCCAGTTTACCATTATGCCAGGACATGACCGCACTTGTTGCCTCTGCTTTTACCCTGAAAGCACTTACCTAGTCATACATCTAGGAAGTAAAATTAAGTTAATGAGGCACTGGAGCATTTAAAAAAAATAGAGAATAGTTCAAGCCATATCAATATTAAATTGAGATCAGTCTGCATGACTAAAATGCCTGACAGACTGTTTTTTCAGGTATGAGGAAAACTAAACACTGTGTTAAAAAAGGTCTACAAAACAAAAATTTATCGATACTGAAATCATTAGCTACACATTTCATACCTAAATTTCCTTCCTCTCCCACTGCTCAACCATTTTTACCACACATATATAAAGCAAAAAATACACAATGTACAGCCAATTTAGTGCATTTTTTAAGAATTTAGATGTATTATTGGCTTATTGCTCTTGGTATTTCTTTTGGTTTTGTCACCATAATCTATTTGCACCCAATCACTGATCCTAGGAAGCAGCAATCATTAAATATCTCCCCATAAGCAAAAGTGTTTCTGTCTCTTTCTCAAGGATCAACCTCATCTCATTTGTCAGAAGGTGCACTGCTGGATAAAGAAGATGGCCCTGGAAGGCTGACACACCTTTAATTTCTAAAGGATATATTCCACAGCTTTTCTTTTCAAAATTCCAAAAGTGGTTTAGCAATGAACTCTGAAATAAACAAACCTTAATTAGAGACTGATTAATTCTATTAACATAACAAAAAAGCTAATAGCCTTAAAACTACACAAGAGTAAATTTAGATAAGATCAAAAGAAACAGCTTCTTAAAACTAACTGTAATTTTGAAGAGAAAGTACTAATTTTAAAAGTTATGAAAGGACATAAAAGAAAAAGGAATATTAAAAGTAAGATTAAATAATAATTCCTGTGAGGATGCACTGTGAAAAGTCTGCAGCAGTTTCAGCACAAGTTTGTCCCCTACCAACCATAACCCCTCAGATGACAGACAGGGTGTGACGGCACTGGGGAAGAGCAGTAGTTTATTCATTAGTACCCATTTTTGTGGACTGCCTTTTCACAGAAACATTTGGGTCAGGAGAGACCTCTTATCTAGTCCAATAGCTGTGCTTCAGTCAGGGTGACCTAAAGCAGGTTGCTCAGGAGGACGTATAGTCAGGTTTTTGGTATCTCTAAATGTGGAGACTCCACAAGCTCTCTGGGCAAACATGTTTAAACATCCTCTCAGTGAAGAAAAAAAAATTGTTTCTCATCTGGTGTTCACATGGAAGTTTTCTGGTTTTGAAATCTCTGGGCACTGCTGAGAAAAGCCTTCTGCTTCTTTACTCCCTCCTAATTCCTCAATCTCTTGTGCTCTTGTTCCATCCCCATGCCACTTCCCCAAATCTTGTCTGATATCACTTAGAAGGTGTCTGCTAAACTGTGTAAGCCTCCTGCTTGTTTTTGCTCCATTTCCTACTTGTTGGGACAGACCTTGCTTCAGCAAGGAGGAGGTGACCTTAGAATCTCCAGCAGATCTCCTACAACTCCCTCTTCTCTCCAGGGCTGTATCCCACGGGATTCTTCCAGGCAAATCACTGAAGTGGGTGAAGTCTGCTTTCCTCAAGTTAGGGTTGTGTCCCACTTTTTGTTCAGCTCCCTCCACTCAGGATCCTGAACTGCATCAGTTCATGCTCAGTGCAGCCAAGTCTGCCTCCAACTTTCACACCACAATCACCTCTGCCTTGTTTGCAAGCAGCAAGTCCAGCAGCAAACCCTTCCTTTTTGTCTCCCTGATCATCTGCATCATGAAATTGTCATGAACACACTCAAGAAATCTCTTGGAGCCATACTGAGTTGTCCTTCTAAAAGATACAGTGGTTAATGCTCCCCAAGAACCAGGGCCTGTGAATGAAATTCTTCTTCCAGTTGTCTGAAGGCAGTCTAAGCTCTACTTTCAATCACAAACACCCATTCTAATACCACCCATGTCAGTCTGCCCACTAGTCCTCACCCACAAACCCTTGACTGAGTCCTGACTGGTCTCAAAGCAGTGCCCCATCCATACAGCTGCTATCATATCAAGGACAACTCTCTCTCTCCTTGCCTTCCCAGCCTGTCCTTCTTGAAATTGCTGTCTCTTTTGATTATAGCCCTTCATCATGTAAGCCATCCCACCATGCCTCCACAATCCCACTGAGGTCACAGCCCTGTTACTGCTCAAGGACTTTTGTTCTCAAGCAAATCGAGCAAATATTCTGCGTAACGGAAGCTCTCCACACCTCCCCAGGAAGACGCAAGACACTGCCCCCCATGTGCCATCAATGGGCATGCTAATACTCAATGACTTCAGCAGAAATACACAAGAAATATTCCCTTTTACAAGCCACTGGCTCAGTCAGAAATGTACCAATAAAGAAAAGTAGCACAGTGTATTACTGATGGTTGCTAGTATCTATAAATAGAGAAACCTGACAAATTCAAAAGCAGAAAAAAGAGGCAATAAGACAAGATGATGAAATGAAGAAAGTTGAGACCTAAAGCTCAGAAAAAAAGTGATAACCTAAAATATATTCCACAGTCAAATATGAGTATGTGTGAGGGAAAACAGTTAAAATACTTGGTTTATGCAAGAGATGTGACAAGATGTTAAGACAGGTTAGGAAAGCCTTCTTCCTCTTCTATCAGACAAAAAAGAACTGTACAAATTCAGGTGGGTGTTTGTACATGTTCCCTGTTAAAGGGACTCAGAAAAACACAGAATGCAAGAGGACTTTCTGCTGCCATTCTGCAAGACCAGACCTCTGTTTATACCTCCAAGGAATCTTGGATAATGCCTTAAAGGACAACATTAAACTTGCCAACTTGAGTAGGATAGCTGGATTCTTCTCTTATAGCAGATGGTGTATGGGATATAAATAAACTCCCTTTTACACATAATTTTAATTAAAATGAAATAAAAGAGAAAAAGTGTTTGATTGATACATTCTAAAGAATTATTTAACTATATCCTCCTCTACTGTCCAATCTCTGATGTCAGTTCCACACAGAAAGCCTAAGAAATGGCTGTTACACTGCATGACAGGCTGTACATCAGAAAACATTTCTTAAAATATAAAGTTCCATTTTCCTTAACAAAAGTTTCCCCTCTCACTCCTGAGGTTATGTTGAGACTGCACTTTGTGCTCTGATCATCACATCAGGGTCATGACCATTGCCACAGGTACTGGTAATACTCAGCAGAAGGCTGTTTGCTATAGACCAACCCCACACAGTGCCTACCTTGCATCTTAGGACCATTCTGGAGCCTACACAAAGTCCCTGTTGCTGTAGGAGTACCCCACCATCACGTCTATCCATGTTGCTATGCCAGCAATATCCAAGCTAGCCTGAATTGAGCTAGTCTAAATCTAGCTTGGGAGCCTCAGGAAATATATATCCACAGGAGCTGGGAGGGTCTTTGCCCCTCAGCAGCGACTGAGCTTTGCTACCCTTATTGTTTTCATACAACTGCTACAATATACAAATTGCCAATATAGCCCCACAGTTTCTCCTACTAATCTGCAAGGCATTTTCTATGCAGTCTGTGTACTTCCCCAGATGAACTGCAAGAGTATGAAGTGCAGAAAGCCATCCTCTACAGCAGAGGCTCTACAGTTTTCCTCTGTCTGCCAGGCCAAGGTCTGAAGGCTCAGCCTTGCGGCACCCCAGCTTCTTACCTGTAAAAGGAGCAGTATTCTCTTGCTAGCTTAGTTTCTAACATAACCAACATTCAGAAACGTCTTTGAAAACCAACCTGGAGTTCTGCATTCCTACTAAGAAGCACACTGAACTCAGCCCACATTACTCTCACATAATAAGCTTCCCCTTTGTAGGAGCAGCAGCCAGCACAGACCTCACATTTCTGCTCTGCAAGTACAGGTTTCAGTTAACGAGCTAAAAGATATGCTCTTTTAATTATGAATAATGTAAAACCAAGAACTCACAATAGAGATGTCCATGAGAGTGTGCACATGAAAGCACTAGACCTCTCTGATACTTACGCACTGTGGTGCTTATAGCCTGGCAATAGTAAAACTTCTGAATTGCTACTATGAAAGAGCAGTTTCAGTTTCTGTTGAAGATCATTGCAATAGTAATACAATGGTACAGCAAACTAGAGGGAAAAGCTCCAAGTGATTCTGAACTTTCAAGTAATCATCAGTATTAGTGTTTCTTTAGATGGTATACACATACATATGATGCTGAATTAAGACTCAATGTAGGTTATTTTTATCTCTTAGGAAAACAACTTTTATAAGCACACGCAATATCTAAAAAAAATAATTATATAATTAATGCCTTCAGAGAACCACTTCATTTTTGTCTACACTTTTCTCCTGTGAGGTGCCACGGCACTCACTGCCCATTACATGTGTTTTCAAACAGGTCCCACTGGTAGTGGGAAACAGCCGATGCCCAGCCAGGCAGACATGCGTGCATCAGGCTCCCTGCATCGGGCCCTGCGTCACTAGATGGAGCTCACCACCTGCCAAAGCTACACACGGCCCAGGATCGTAAGAAAGCAGGAGTTGGAGAAACAGGAGTTGGAGAAACAATGTAAATCAATCAAATTTATATTTATATTCAGGCAAGCTATTTAGCTTGTTTGCTTTCTTGTTTCACTTTTTAAAATGGTTCCATGCATTCTTAGCCATAAATTGTAGCAGACTGATAAGACACAGACAGAAGAAATGAAGACAGAAGGTAAGAGTCCTTTTTCTGCACATTCTGGTTTATACATATAAACCCCACAGTTAACTGATCCCCATGCAAAGGAACTTATGCCTTAACTGCTTGTTTCTGGGGATAATATTTTCCACTGTGGTAAAGCCAAATTATAAATCCTATTTTACTAGATAAGAAAACTGACATCTAGAATGCTCAGAGCTAAACATCAAAATCTAAAACCATTTTGAATCAATTCTATAGTTGCAGTATATACTTAATACATTCCAAGCTTCAGCTGAAACTACAAAGTTTTCAGGTCCTACAAAAATTAAATCTCAGTAGTCCAGATAATCAAACTCCCATCAATTTCACTAGCAATCAAATTTCAATAACATTTGAGTATCAAAACCTAAATGATATGCTTGAATGTTATAGGTTTGCTACTCTTGCAAAAAGATACAGGTTTACAGTCCTTTGTCTAAATCAAAAGGACCTTTTCTTAATATTAACAGTGATAAGTGGCTCCAGAAAAAATTCCTATCTACTCTTAAAAGACCAGGATGCAATGTAGTAAGACTTCTGAAAAACAGAGACTCATTTCCTCTCAATATATTCTTTAGCAGTGGGTGGTTGGAGAAAAACCACACACCTGAAAAAGGGTTTTGGTGCTATTGTGGACTGCAAAGTAACAGAAGTGCGAAGAGCAGAGAGGTTTCTAAAATAAGATGACTGCTTAACAAGTTGATGCTGTCAAAAGGTTTGCAAACAGCATTCTTTGGTTAATTGACAGCTTTGCAAATGCTTATGTGGCCTCACTTGCAGTTTGCACATACAAAGGGTCTTCTAGTGACTTACAGAGAAAGTGGAAAGGACACACAGTGCATGAAGGCAGCAATGTCTTTATTCCTCATGCATTGCTTTCATAGCAAAACATTCCCCAAACTGCAAAACATGTAATCAATGATGCTTGAAACATAGGTGACGCATCTCAAAACCTGAAAGATTTTCAGACAGAAAATTTCAGACAGAACTAGCTTTAAGCGGTTAAGAGAAGAAAGGTGAACAAAACTCAAAAAGCATTCAATACTGGACCCCTCTCCTGGATCTGGTTTGTCTGCCCACGGTACCCTGGGCCTAAGAACAGCCAAAATAGAGTCCCAGAGCAGGTACAAAGTAGTAGTAAGCAATCACAGAGGAGTCTGATGATCAAGAGAGGAATCTGCATATGTGAGAAGCATCTTCCAAGCCCCTAGGATGGAAAGACTGGAATAAAAACTAAATGAATATAAATCTTGTATGTCCCCTATATATATTATAATCCATGAAAACAAAATCATAATCTTTTCCTAGATGTACTTTTTTCCAGATGAATTTTCTGTTAAAAAGCTGCAGTTAAGCTCTTTGCCTTGATGCTATCTTGTGGTAATGAGTTTCACTGCTTAGTTACGAAACATGTCAAAAGTATTTTATCAATTACTGTTGAATCTGCTGCCTTTCAGTTTTAGTTCCATGATTTGGGCTCTTCTGTTACTTCAAGAAAAAAAAAAAGAGCATCCCATGCATCTTATCACCATTCATGACCGAGTAGAGCTCTGTCATTGTCTGCCACTCACACGCTATCTAATTGATATATTTTTGATTTCTCCTGGGACTATGACTTGGTTGCTGACCTTTTATCATCACTTGTTTCTGAAAAAAACCAAGAAAAGATTACACTGTCAGAAGGAATTTTCCTATTGCAGCTAAACTTTACTTAAATAGGTAAATATATTTAAAAGCACAGAATATTAAAGACAAAAAAGAGGAAGACTTGTCACATCAAACAAAAGGAAATGCCTCACTGGGAAGTACACAAACAGTGAGTAACAAACTACAATCAAATCTTAAGTATGGCGAGAGTCTATAACTTACAGTGAACTTGCAGCTAAAAAGTAAACAAGCTCTATTCCACTTAATCCACTATCCTATTTTTAACCATGACCGTTGCCAGAGGCAATGGCATAGCTATAAAGCAAGAGTGGTGCACTGTTCTCTGCAACACGTTTCTTTTCAAATTTTTTGTTGTTAGAGATTGACCATGAAATTGAGCCATGAAACTCCCCTCAAACCTCTATGATAAACACTGAAATAGAATCCAATCATCTATACAGAAAACTGAGGATTTATTGAGGTTTTGAAAGCATCAATCTGAATTATTACAACAATTTATCAATTGTTAGAAAAATATTTTCTTGTAGTAATTTTGTATTTTCTATCCTTCCATTTTTAATAGGATTTTGTTAGGCTTTTGTTGATTTCATAAAACTGTATTTCCTCTATCACTTATTATTTTAAATATTTTGGTCCTTCCTTACTTTCTGCTGGAAAAATAGTCAGTTTTAAAATTTGAAAAATCTTTCTAACATCTTATCTTCACACAGTTCCACAACACAAAATGTCGGTTTTTAATCTAGAAACACAATCTCAGATTTTTTAGGCACTGAGAACCAAGCATTTTTAGAGGCAAGTAACTTCACATAGATTAAAATGAAAGAATCCTTTGCTCACAAAGTAAGGATTCCAAGCAGGAGGATGAAATTTACTAAACCAAAGTTAGTCTGCAACTAACAAGAGCAAAGAAACCGAAGCTAAAAATTTTAAAAGGAATATCATGCTTTTAAATGCTTTGCATCTCCTAAACCCTGCAAGTTTTAAAATAAAAGTCTGAAGTGCTGCATATATTTAAGTAGATGGACTCTTGAAGTGGATTTTGTCCCTCTTTTCTCCTCTCATGTTTAAACTGAAACCTGTAAATCTTTTCCAAAGAACAATTTTGATTATTCCATCCCCAATGGATATTTTTTCCCCTTCTATTTTCCTTATCCTCCAGGGAAATAAAGGGCAGAAAATAAAGCAGCCTTTCTCAAGATTCATTTCAACTAAAAAAAAAAAAAATAATAGAAGACCCTAGAGTTCTGTGAAATGGAGGGAAAAAAGAAATAAAAATTGAAGAGAGGAAGTAAAAAATCCTTACAGTCCTGTTGGCAATTATCCAGCATCAACACATGCAGGAAATAAGAAATTTAAGTAATATTTTAACATTACTGCTTTTCAGTCTATTGTTCAGTTTCCTTTCTCCCATAACCTGTCTCATTCTATGTCAGAGGCACAGGAAGAGAAAGATTGCTGCTGTAAATCACAAGATAATTTCTAGACTAAGTTCTCAGTCCTCAACCTGCACTCAGGGCTGCACGTGACAACTTGCCCCTGCTGGATATCAGATTCTCTAGCAGCAGTGTGGGGGGAGGATTTCCTGACCAGCTCATTCCATACCCACAGCATGCTACTCCTCTTCCAGGAAAGGCTCAGTTTCGATGAGAAGCTCACTACAAACTCAATTAATTGAAACTTAAGACACAAGTCTAGGCAAAAGCTTTATTTCCATCAAAATAAATATTAATAATTTCCATCAATATTAACAGTGAACAGATATCACTAGACATCTAAATGAATTTCAAAATACTTATAACTCCACTGGTTAAATACACAAATCGTTTCACATACTACTAAACTGCATCTAACTCCTAAGTTAAGCATAAAGCAATACTACAGCGTAACATAGCAAGTAAAGACTGCCACTGATAAAGGTAGCTGAAAGAGAAAAAATTGAAAATTTGGAGATGAGGGATACCACTTAATGTTCCCATCCTTGGCAAATGACAGTGAACAGAGCCAGGTTTGTTTTCTCAAGCTACACAGGTTGCTATTGAATCAGAGGGCAGTCACATGGTGTACCAGCATACACCATGTCAAATAATATTAAAGACATCATTAAAATTATGAGGTGCTGTTACTAGACTTCTGAAGAATCCTCAACAATCACATGCTCTTCTCAGCAGCAGCTAGCCCTACTCTATGTTTATCTCCCATCTGCCCTAGTCTTGCCTGGCCCATAAAATTTAAGTTAGCATGACATACTGCTGCCTAAGCACATATGTCTGCACCACTCACAACACGCTGCTGTTATCTGAGACACCTACACAGCACAGGCAAATATAACAAGGAAAGATTTGCTTTCCTGGAGTGCCAACTACAGGCCAGGCCAGCTACCAAAGGATATTTAAAAGGACACCGTACACCACCCTACAGTCACAGTTGAATCCCATCCCTATTCAGCCATACCAACCCAAGAGTTTGGAGAGGCTGGAGGCAGCCCACACTCCTCCTCTGCTCCCCCAGCCAGCATCTCTCCTCCCAGGGAAGCACTGGTGAGAAAAATTGCTGCTGAACAAGTGAGATGACTGCGCTTTGGGAAAGCATCTCGTGGGCGGGGATGGTCCAAGGAGACTGCTGATGCTGACTGTCAGGAGGGGAAACCTTAGAAGAGATGAATGAGGTTCTCCTATCCGTACTTCAGTCTGGGAAAGAAGTACCCCAGAAAGAGTTTTCCAACATGTGAAATTCACTGGTGCCCAAAAGGTCTGGCTGAGGGCTGAAAGACAACATTTCTCATCTAGGCCAGCACTCCAGGTTCTACAATGATTGATGATTGTACAATGAATTTTAGCACTGGCAGTATGAAACACTAGCAACACATGACTCCACAGCTGAATGGAAAGCAGTCAGCTGCGGCTTTCACCAGCAGCCCTATAACTTACAACAAATGCAAATTCTGAATCATCTCTACCATGCTCCCAGACTACCCAGTCTGACAAGATCACAACTACAGTAGGAAGAGCTGTAAACAATTTAATGGGTAAAAATATGCAGGTTTCCATTCTGAATAACTGGCTTGGAAGAAATCACAGTGAATTTCAATATCCCTACACCTACACACTTGCAATAAGGTGAGAAAGCCTTAAAAAACCACAGGCGAGATTAGTTGAACCGGTGTAATCCACACCTTTGCTATCCTAATGGAACACAGAATATTTCTACAATATTTCCTGTATTTATTGAGAGGGGGTTTTTTTGTTTGTTTTGATGTAAATTCCTTTTGCCCTTCAAAATACAAATAAAATTTCGTTTTTGCCAACACCAGTCTGAAAACAAGAACAAACTTATTGCATTTCAGTCCTACTTTTAACTTACCCATCTCTTTTTTGAAGTCTAATCTGAAGATACAAGTTCTCTACTCCACAAGAGTGTTCACTTCTCCACAAGTGCTAAGATGCAATAAATTCTCCTGTCTGCAACACAGACTCTTCATCTAGTTTTCCAAGAACAGTATTTTGTTGACAATTTCTCACTAAAGAGCTCACCTTGAGATCACTGCATGCACAGGTACCATCAAAAGCTATTTAGGTGATAATGGGACTGGTAAACTTCGTAGACAGGAATCTGCCTAAATGTGTATATATCAACCATCCTGAGAGGCCAAGGATGGACTATACACTATCATTCTTCTCACAAGAAAAGAGCAGAGCTATGAGAAACAAAGTTTTCAAGTCTTTCACACCTCTCAGGAGGACTAATTTTTAAGTCTCTGGGATCCTAGAGCCAGAACAAGACCATGGCTCTAACAACATCAAGACTATGAAAGGCAAGACATAAATCAGAGTTTACTACCTCATCTTACAGAACATGCTTGCACAGGTTAAAATCCAGATAACTGTAATGGGTTATTTATTGACGTACCATAGACTGAAATCTCCATGTACTACACTGTCCCTGCTAAGTCTTGCTCGCTTGTACAAATATTAATTCAGCTGTATTGTTTTCCTGTTAGCCTCTTTTCAAATTAATAAAAAGCTCTAGGGATCTTTGGTTTTGTTACCAGCAATTAAAAAAGATAAAACATGAAAATATATGAATAAGAACAAGGAGCTTCCTTTTTTCTCCCAAATGCAACTTAAACCAAACAAGAGGCAACAAAAGAGTGCAAATTGAAATCTCTTCTCGTATCTGGAAGAAAATCAGACACTGTCTAAACACCCAAACACTTTCTAAAGAAAAGTACCTGGTGTGCCTAGTAAAACCACAGACAACAGTAATGCAGGCATATACAAGAAGATGAGCGCTCCAGATAGACGTACATCTCCCAAAGCTGTGCAGTGTACAGGTTCTCAATGTATCACCAAGCAAGCAGACACAAAATCACTTCCAAAAAATCACAACCAATGTCTGTAAAACCCCATAACTTAGCTATGTTGATGGGGCACATGACTTGGTTCTGTACAACTTCTGTGTGTCTCCACCACTCTCCATTTCATGGTGAAAATATTCCCTCAGCCTAAGCCTCCCCTCGATTTCTGCAGGTTTTCACACAGACCTTGACTGAGAGGTAAAAGCTGTACCACATAAAAGAAGCACTGATGAAGAGAAGCCTGTGAAACTCCAAGGCTGAGCTGGGGAAACTGGGTTGCCCATCTTATAAGCCAATATTCTCAGTATTTTCTTGGCAAGGATCCACAGCAAGCCAGAGGCTTTCACTGTGTGACCATGAGGTAATGGGGATCTGCTATCTCTGTTCAAATTGCAATTTTAAAAATGGTCATATGGATTAGGCAGTGGATTGAGACACAAACATTGTCCAGGTGCTTTTCTAAGCTCTTCCCCAGCTCCCCTTTAAACATCTATCTGTCTGTCCTTAATCTATTTCTCATGAAATGCCATTCTATTAAATGCATCAGAAATGTGTCAAAAACAGCTACATCAGAAATAAATGGCACAACACATGCAACTGACGCAGGAGATGGCCCCCACCATTCAGACATCAATCTGAGCACCGTAGATGGCCTCTGCATGTTTTAGATGGCTGAGCAGATGCTAAAGGCTGCTGCTAAGCTTTTTCTGTAGAAATAGCCCTGGTCCCATATTCAGATGATCCCAACATTGAACAGACAACAAAAATACAATAGAATTCATCTGTAAAGTTTAATAACCTTCAGTGAGTAGAGCCATAAGAAAAGTAAGCATATTTGATCCCTATTCTGTTTGCTGAGATTTACACATCAAGAGTAAATTTTGCTCCAGGTATAAGTTTGATATAAACTTGAAGGACATTCACAGACAAATCCTTTTCAGTCACCAAAAGACAGGGACAGCTCTTTCAAACATAGAAGAAGATGGTCTGTTTGCAGAAAGCCAAGCAACAAAGCCATAGGGAGAGAAGATTTGCCTGAAGACTAGATATGCAACAGAAGCATTAAGATTAAAGTATCGCTTTGTCTCAATTACTTTTCATTGAATTAGGTAAAACATTATGTAAAAAAAACAAAAAAAAAAAACAGTCTTCGTTGTACTCAAACTGAACTCCAGAGGAGGGAAGGCTGCAGTATTAAAGGAGGCGCAAGCAAAGTGCCAATATCCACGTTCAAACCCCACAAGGCCCACTGCACTCCCACATGACTTGAGAGATATGCACAGGAAAGGCTCAAGTTGCTTCATAGTTAAAATAGTCAATGTTGCTTCTCTCTAAAAAGAGACAACAGAAGGTCCCATGCTAGGAATTGTACCTACATGTTCAGCATTCCTCCTGGTAAATTCATTTGCCTTTAAAAGATCAAGTTCTTCCACTTCTAACTCTGTGACAAAGGACACTGAAGAAAGAAGACAGAATACCTAGGCCTCTTCCAACTTAACCCTTGGCCAGAAAAGAGCAGTCTTTGGGAATCGAAGGATGCCGTGACCAGAGGGAAAGTTTGAAACAAGGAAGATAACCCTCAATGGGAGGCAACTGGATTAGGGAACACTTAAAGAAACAGGACATAGACAAATCCATGGACCTGATGAGGTAAAGTGAGTGCTAAGGGAGCTGGCTGATGCCATTGCAAGGGTGCTCTCCACTATCTTTGAAAGATCATGGTGGTTGGGAAAGGTCAAGACAATAGGAAAGAAGAAAACGTCACTCCCATCCTCACGGTGGGCAAGGAAGAGAATCCAGTAAGTACAGGCCAGTTAGACTCACTTCAGTCCCTGAGAAAGTGATGTAGTAAAACCTTCTGCACAACTTTTTCAAATGTATTTGGAGAATGCAACTAGAAGTAGTCAGTAAAGAATTCTTAGGGGAAAATCATGCCTGACTAACCTGACAGCCTTCTACAGGAAGGTGGGCCAAGGGAGAGCAGTGGATGATATTCACCTTAATGCAATAAGGCTTTTGACACCATCTCTCACAACATTCTCATGGGCAAGATGACAAAGTACAGGTTAAATAAGTGCATAGTGAGGTGTACTTAAAACTGGATGAATGACCATATCCAGTCAGCTGTGATCAGCAGCTGGGAGTCAGTTTGAAGGCAAGCCACTATGATGTATGCAGGGATTGGTACTGGTGCCAGTCCCATCTGACATCTACATTCATGACCCAGATGATGGCACAAACACCTTTAGCAAGGTCACCAATGACACAGAGGGAGGATTGGCTTATACACCAGCTGCTTGCTGCACAATAGATCTGCAACTTTCATATTAATTATTTGGTTATGTAATTGCTATTATTAAGATCACGCATAAGGAAAGTCCTGTTTTTCTAATGATTTAGCTGCAGGCACAACATGCCACATTCTCAACAATGCACCATTCCAAGCATATAAATCAATGACTTTCATTTTTTTTCTTCTATTTATATTTTCACAAGTGTTGTAGTGTTGGGTTCCTTTTGTCTGGATTTTGGTTATGGCTGGTTTTTTGGGTATTTTTTTTTTTAATAGAAATTAAGCATTCTGGGTCATATATGAAATGACAGCGATCAATTGGGTTGAAAATTCTGCTCTTCTAGTCTCCAATTAACTAGCAAGAGACGGAGATCAGTAATTTTTGAGAAAAATAAAGATAGAAAATGGCTTAAAAACAGGACCCAACAAGATCTTTCGAGGCTTTCATTCACCTGTCAGTACTGTCAAGTCAACAGGCAAATTACACGGAATGCACCCTCCTTGCTTTCAGATGTTAGGAATAAGAATGGGGATCAGGGAGGAATTCACCTTACCTTTTCAGAAGCACCATTTGATGATACTTTTCAAAAGCATTTTCTGTGATGTTTTCACCATGGAATATTACTGAACACATACTTACTTTTGGTGTATATGTCCATTCCTCCACCACCTACCACAGATAAACTACAGGAATAAAAAAGCACCAGGCATGGGACTTCTAACCAAAGTAAAGAAAGTACGAGAAAGCACCTTCAACAGGAACAGACAGGAACCAGCATAAAATGAGATTTTATTGGGAGGCCATGCCCACAGATATCCATAGCAAAATATCTTTCTCTTGAAGGGCACATTCTTCCTCATCATAAACTTCCAGTGTCTCCAAGCATGACTTACCAAAACAACCTCAGATGCTGGGAGCCTTCCTGCTTTTACATTTTTCTTTTCTTTAAAGAAGTGAAAACAAAAGAAATCCAAGCTACATAGACAAGCAAGGCAATTTAATTCACAGCAGCACAAGCTGCATCACTTAGTCAAAGGAATGTTCTAAACACCTGTTTATGAGCAAAACCAGTCATAAAAACAGCTGTTAGCAGCAAACAGAAGCTAACAACAACAATTTCCCATCCTTTTCCAGACACATAATGACATTTAAATGACATAGCATCACCGAAGAATTGCATAGAGCTGATGGTAATTGACATAATTACTTGTATGCATTTCTCCACTACATAGTGTTGTGCTGTAAACCCAAGCATGCTAAAAGTAAACAGAGCTTTTGAAATCCTAAAACACAAATACAGCATTCCCTGCTGGATCCTTTTAACCTGTAGATGTAAAGAAAACAGCTACTTCAAAGTTTTAAAACTTCAAAAGTCATAATTTAAACCTCAGGCAGACACTGAAAAAATTAAAACTTCGCAAGTTCCTTTTGGTTAAATGGGTTCAGATCAGAGCGGAGATGATATACAAACAGGTAATGAATGTTTATGTGATTAAAGATGAAGACAAAAAGAAAAAGAAACCACTAGGGAAAATATGCTTAGTCATATTTTTCCTCTCTTTCAAAAGAACCAAATATTTCACCTGCAGATCTTTCATCGATCAGAGCAGGGAAAAAAATGCATCAGTGAACGTGAATCACAGAAAACTCTCTTTCCTTGAGTATGTATTAGCATCAGCAAAACCACAAGGGAAGCAATGAGCAACATGCTGAAGGTTTTCTCTCAGAGGGGATTACTGTTTAAGAAGACTGCAAAAATTCTAAGAGACAACAGATTTTACAAATAAATATTTGAATACCATGTACTGGCCACATACAGGGACCTTGAACTGCTATTATGGGTTGGGAAAAGTAGCTCTGCAGTCAAATGTGTCTCTAGTTCCATACAGATCTATGGGAAAACTGTGACAGACACTATGTGGAAAAAAAACCTCTTATAAATACCGTTAAAACCTCTGATTAAGAACATCGGGGGAAAACCCACCCATCTCCATATAAATAATAAATGCACCACTCTAGATAATGAAACTCAACAGGTTAAGTGATGAGCTCAGGTGGAGGATTTATACCAATGGAATATCCTATACTAATCATGGAACAATGTAAAGAGGACACCACATCTTCCACACACAAAGCTATCAGTTCTTCCATACATATAAACTTTGAAACAACCACCACTCAAAAGATTTCTTTTTGACTCTCCACTTGAAATCATTTTGGGATTCAAAATAAAATAAGTGGCAGTGGGAAAAAGCCTACTGGCACAGAGCGTAATAAAAAAACCTCTAAAAAAACCCCAACCTTATCTCTCCCAACATTTTAATTTGGCACAGCTTTCACCAATACTCCAGACAAGTGTGAAAGATGCTGTGGATACTTCCAGAGCCATGACTGTTGACAGATGGGAGGTGTCTCATAAGTAATTTTTAAAGACTAGGACAACTGGGTATTTTATTTCTCTACATAGCTCAACCTGAGCTGCCTAATGCATCTCAGTACCTTTTAGTAATTAATCCTTCATCCTGGTTCCCTGTGTTCGCAATTTATTGGGACAGCACACAGGCTGAGATAACTTTTATATAGCAGATGGTGTGTCAACAGATAATCAAATAACATGTTCTCTGTTCATTTGTAAAACAGCCTTTCTATTAAGCACAGAGGAAGCCCAACTGATGTTGAAGCTGTGCTAATAGGGCACTGTTTTTTCCTCCACAAGCACAGTACCTGGTCTTTAGAAAGAAGGGAACCAGGCCACATGCCTCTAAAAACGCTTACAGGTTCTGGTCTCATGTTACATGTATAAGGCTACTGAAATAACTCCAAGAAAATCATGAAAGGCTGTAAACAGTGGAGAGTGAGGGATCAAGGAAAGGAAATGGGGGACATACAGAACTGACATGCTAAAACACTTAACTTGCAGCTCAACTTAGGTGCTACACTATCCCTGGATCAATTCAGTACACATTGCAAGATAAGCTAATTAGAAACAACAAAATAATGGGTGCTTAAATAAAGCATGCTTTCCTCCAAAAAAAGTCAGAAAAGCACATTTTCTTATGCAGGCGGATCCTAATGATAAGTATGGCTTTCCCCAGACTAAAAAAATACTCGTCTTTCAAGAGGACCTCATGGCCCACCTCCCAGACAATTTTAAAGTACTTTCAACACTGTAGCATAAGGATAGCTCATTTTTCCTACTTACTACTCAACCTAAGATATATTTCAGATCTCTTCTAATGTAATGTAACTTAGTCAAAATCAAGTTTATCTATCCAGCACTGGAGCAGGTGAATCCTCTTGTGGTTTAATCCCTGCCAACACATAAGTACCATAAACTGCTTGCTCACTCCCCTCCTCAGTTTGTGGGATGGTGAAGAGAGTCAGAAAAAGGTAAAACCCATGGGTTGAGGTAAGAACAGTTTAATAATTGAATAAAGTAAAATACCATAATAAAAGGAAAAAGACAGAGAGAAACTAAACTCCCAAAACACCATGTGGTTCACAATATCATTGCTATCCACCTACTGGCCAATGCCCAGCCAGGCCCCCCAGCAGTGACTGACCCCTCACAGGCAAGTCTCCCCAGTTTATATACTGAGTGTGATGTTCTGTGGTATGAAACATTCCTTTGGGCAGTTCGGGTCAGCTGTCCTGAACATGTCCTGGCTTCTTGTGCATCAGCTTGCTGGCAGAGACCAGGAAACTGAGAAGTCCTTGACTTAGGGTAAGCCTTGCACTGCAACAACTAAAACTATCAGTGTGTTATTAATACCATTCTCATACTGAATCCAAAACACAGATCTGTACCAGTTACTAGGAAGAAAATTGACTCTATCCCAGCCAAGACCAGGACAATACCAAAAGGCAAACCAGTATTTCCACCTGCCTCTGTCTTAACCTCTCATGACAGCTATTATCACTAGTGAAATAAGCTGATCTCCATGCATTACAGTCTCAGTTATCAAGTACATATTTGCAGCAGAAGCTCTGTTTAACACCGAGTCAGTTTGCATATGCATTGCACCTTCTGTTTAAAAATACTAGGCAGATATACATCAATTCCTCCAAAAATCCATTGTTCTACAGCCAGGAAAAATATGGAAAAGATGGATTAACTTTCTAACACTGTGTCAAGTTTTTCATGACTTGGTTTTTAAGGGGTTTGAATGAGATCCTCCTGATGTTCAGCAGTGTCAAGCACCCTATTATGTCACTGAAGTCCATATCCTTAGCAATTCTCAGTGCTTTGCATGGAACTCTTAGAGTTATGACATTCAAACTCAGAGATCAATTTTTACCATTTTTAAATAAAATTGTTTGCTCCGAGCTGTTTACAGGCAGAGTAAAATAAAACTGAGAAGCTGTGGCTCATGTGTACATGCCCTGTTAACAGCAAATCTATGAATTGGAGCTATATAAAAATGTAAGGACAGCATAGTACAACTAATGTCTACATTTTCCTCAAGTACCTTAAAAACAAAAAACACACCAAAAAAACAACAACAAAAAAAACAAACAACAGAAAAAGCTTTGGAGGTTTTTTTTAAGCTTACAAAAACGCTTAGGGTAGTGAGGCAGATAGTTTGTGGGCAGCATCTTCAGCCACCAGAAGATCTTCCATACATCCAACATTACAGCCTTACACTGTGACACTGACAGAAGAAATGGGCAAAGGCACAAGAAGCAACACTATACAGGATCCCTACAATTACAGTATACTATTGTGGAAAAGCAAGCTGCCAGTGCTGACTGCTGTCTAATATAAAAGCAGTATATTTTGAAAAAGCCCAATACAAAAAGTGAATCTACCCTGCATAAGCATGCTGCTGTCTTCTGTTAGAGACTTGATGGGCCCCAGACAAAATCATAAAAACAAAACCAATAGCATCTACAGAGCTCTCTTACGTAAGTTCAGGAGATCCTTACTCAAAATTTCTAGGCTACACATACTCAGATATTCATAATTTTAAACTTCTTCTAGAATTTTGTGACATGGATGAAACAGAAAGGCAATCAGAAAAAGTATTAAGGCTGTAAGTAAAACTACAGCAGACACAGCCTGTTCTTCTAGTTATGGCTGCATACACACACAAAGACCAAGATGTCCTCCATTTTGACAGCTAATGAACTGATTGAAGCAGGAACCTTTCATTTCATGCATTTTCATAAAAGCAATCGAAAATATCATAAAGATAATAATCTCAAATCCCCGGGCTTTTCTTACTTTAGCGTTACAAAGTTTTCCTAAGTAACTAACTCTCTTAAAGTTCCCATTTTATGACCAGCTTCAGACCAGACATTGACTAACAAAGCAGTACCCCTTGCTTCCTGCATGACAAACACAACCTGACTGAATCCCTAAGCCCACAGAAGCACTTGAACTCTTTCTCAGCAAGATCAGTGCACAACACTTCTCTATGCTGTTAAGAACCCATGTTGGTATTTATACACCTTCACACAAACAATCAAAAATCTAGCATCCAGCAGGGGAGTGTCCCTCATGTCTCTACAGGAACAGGATGATCCTTTGCATCATTTGTCTTTTCAGTAAGAAGATATATTGCTGGAAAGGTAATCAATCCTCAGAGATGTACAGCAGTATTCATCACAGCATGCATCAATCATGCGTTCCTGAAACACTTCAGGGAGGACTACATAAAAGAAAAACCAAAGTGCTTTGAAGAGAACTATCTCCACCCCACCACCATGAAATCTCACATCAGTAGCATTCATCTCAGCTTAAAAATTATAAATATGCTTAGAAGCAAAGATTAGTTTCAGTTCATTTCCACTCTCACTTATTTACCAACACTCAAAATATATCAGGAATATTTTGTAACTCTATAAATCCTTCTTTTAGAAAAATTCAAATAAACGCTAACAAAAAAAAGTAACTGTCTTCATTTTATGAAACAGGAAACTGAAAAGTCTTCAGGTGCATGTAAATTAAAAAATTCTGCCTGAGCTAAACTGAACTCATGTGCTTTGTTTTCTGACATTTTTCCCCAACCATCAGTGTTGGGGAGAGTGTAATTCCTCTGAGGGTGTAATTCTGAGAGTTCTCCCATATGATTCTGCCTTTCAAAAAGTGCAAAGAGCTATCCAAAACCTCGTTTTTCCAAAGAAATAAGGACAGCATTTATGGATCTAGGAAACAGGTTCAAGAAACAAGTAATACTTGTGGATTGCTTACCAACAATGAGAATTGTGAATGACATGAATGCTTAGAATACATAGTACAATGAGAAAGCTGTGCCCAATCCCTGGAAGGCATTCAGATCATGCACATCAGCCTGCTGAGCTAAATCAACAGCTCTTCATAGGGACATACTTCGAAGCAAAAGTAGTAAGCAGGAACAAAGAAAAAAAATGCCAATTATCAAATATAATAAACCATCTATTGCTGAAGACTGAAACCACAGCCAAAGTCACTTTCAGCTATAGGAAAATACATTCCATTAGATTAGAATGAAGAATGGGACATAAGGACAGAAATTAATCAGATCTCAGAAAAGTGCTAGCTGAGATTAATTTTATTAATTAAAATTAAAAAAGAAAAGGCAGCTAAGAGGACCTGCATGTTACATTTCAGTAAAAGAGTAAAAGCTATCAGTGTTCTGTGACACACAGGCAGTGGGTGGTGGCAAGCAAAGAACATCTGCTTAATTGTGTTACCACTGCACATGAGTGGAGCTCTTTTCACACTCAGAAGTGCCAAATAGTGGCAGGAAGTGTTAGAAAAAGAAGGATCAAAGGTTGATTACAAACACTGCAAAACAATCATGAGAATTACAGAGCACAAATCATGATGACAAGGATGTTCTGAGTGCCAGAAGAAGCTGCACCACATGATAATGTAACCAGCCTTGGAGGAGACTGGTGGGAAGGACAAAAACTGAAAATAATTAAAGCATAGGTGAAAAGGCCAATTACCTGGCATCACTTAAATGTTCAAATTGAGACAGTCCCCTTCAAGACTGCTCCCCAACCGCACCTGCTGAAGTCAATACTTGAAAAAACGCTCATTCTCACTAGCACTAGTTGTGTTCTAAAGGAAACAGAGACTTAAAAGGCTATACAGTATCAGATAGACCACTTAGTAAAGGTATTACAGAATACCAGTGAAATAGCAACCAGTAGATCTCCTCTTAAATCTCTACTGAAAGAGTGAACATTACAAAAAGCTAGAAATGTGACTGTATTGAACACCTGTTTATAAACAGAAAGTTGAGAGTTTCTACCCTCTAATACTTTTTATTCCCCAGAAACGCACATTCAACATCTGTAAGACGCTAAGTAAACTAACTTGGCTAAACTACATATTTGCGGGAAGCTGAAACAGAATATCAAGACTTAAATTTTCAAATAAAATACTTTAAATACTAAATTTATTGTAAACAATTTCAGTAAGGTTGGGGAAAAAAATGGACTTCATATGAGCCCATCCTACTCTTTAGTTTTTCACCTGATTGGCTTTTGGGATGTTTTGATTACTAATTACTTTGCTTCAGCGGAAAATGATTGCTCTCTCTATCAGACCTGGAACAGCTGTTTACTCCTTCAGCCTAGTACATTTATTAGCTTCATTTTCATGTCATATGGTCATTCAGACATTAGTCTCCTGCTGGAAAAGCACATTTTTATATAAAAGCACTCATCTAGTGTCTGTTCAATTTTGCACTGTCCATCACACCTGCATGTTGTAGCTGCATCCCCAATCTATACCAGAGAAGTATTATCCAATTTTTTTGAGAAGTTTCTGGTATCAATCAGAAAATAAATGGCTGATCAGGCAAAGGCTTGAAGAGGCAGTGCTGTATCCCAGAGGACACTGGGAAGATTTGAGGACCACTTGTACTTAGAAAAGGCTAAGTTAGATTGCGTCTCAGAGGACGGGTACCTCAGATGAATGAGAGAAGTGTGCTAGCTGCAAAATTACAAGATGTCACCACAAAGAATTGTTCCGTTACTAATTATCAGTTACTAATTTCTGCTGACAGCAGAAAACTCCCATCTGGTTTAGATAAACTCCAGCAAAGGGAAGCTTTGTCCAAATGCTCAGACAGAAAAAATTGGAAATGCCAAAAAAGTTAAGCATAAAATAAAGCTAGTAGAGTGTTGACAACATTGTGGAGAAAGGATAAGGTAGGCCTAACAGTCAAAGCAATAAAATTATTATACATCAAAAACATCCATCATTCCAAACTTTATTTTCAACAAGTTCTGCTCTAAAAATAAAATCCAATATGCATCACCTTTAGCCAAATGTCCTGAGGAAAAACTGTTTTAACCTTTACTTCTGTCCACTCAGTTTGGTAGTAGGCACCTGGCTATGATTAATTCTTTCTCCATTGCCTGAGAAGGGGGGCAAGACTAAAGTGCCACGAGGGTCTCGTCCTTCTGCAAACACTCCTGCAACTCAAGAAAGAAACTAGCCCAGCACCATGGAAAACTCCTGTCCCTCCTGCACACATCCAAATTGCTATAAGAGTAAGCACAACACAAAGATACAAGTCTGTCAATCCCACACCTTCAGCAAACACTCTCTCATTTTAAGGAATCTCCATTTAAAAAATTTAAATTAATTTAGTTCTGTACTGTGCCCTTTTGACCTCATTTAGGCCTGAGAGCGCTTCACAGTAGCCCACAGCCCAATGAAAGGATGGCGGCAGTACTGGTCAGTAAGTTTTGGACACTGGTGCCTTCAATACTGCAATGTGACAGCTCTAAGAAGGGGCATGCACTGGAGAGGATGGACCACAGAGGCACCAAAATGGAAGTCAGGACTTAGAGAGGCACAGGAGCAGCATACAGACATGAGCTTCTCTCTTCAACATACAAAACTGCCTTTCCAGTGCAGGCAATCTAGTTTATGGCATGGGAGGGACTATGTTTGGATTTGTGGATATAAAGTAAACTGTTTCTCACCTTGGTGAAAGGCTTGTTTGTGTTACGTATAATGTACAGAGAAGTATAATGATTGCATATATTATAGACCTGCTAAAAGTCAAAACACTATTTTTTTTTCCAGCATTATGGAAACTTCTCCCCTGGACATTCTGGAACTGCAGAATACAGAAATGAACTACCTGAAGCTATCTGTTGTTTTCTATACCTGATACACTGTGGGTGAAATTTGAGAGAGAGAACCAGCAGCACTTACTGAAGCTGGATGGAGCTGATGAGTCCTGTGCCAGAGTCTTTAAAGCCCTCTCTGCCTTGAACATTAGAGGGTGACACAGCCTTTCTTAATGATCTTGAATATTACAGGGTGATACAGCCTGACTTAAAGTACTTCCTCACAAGAAGATTCACTTCTTGCAAGGCATGAGCAGTGTTTAAACACCAGAAGGGCACACCACCCATAACCCAGGATTCACTTATTCATTCACTGTTGCTCAAAGATCACAAATTATAGTTTAACACCATCATCAGAAAGAATTACAACCTTTCCTTCTGTCAGCAAACCGTGAACCCTGACAGAACATGTCTGAGTTCCAGGTGCTTACCATTACAGCTACAGCACTGAAATGATAAGAAAGTTAAAAGTGATTGAACACAGGGGCTTTGGTTGACCTTTTGTTTCATATCTAAATGCAAGCTTCTTGTGAACAAACCCACAACAGTACTTACATCTATCATTAATGCTGCTAAACTGTAATTAGAGCTGGCAAATATCTAGTTCAGAGACAGCAGCAAGTACCAGGTGTCTCACGAAGTAATGCCATATTCCCACCTCTCCTTCTAACAGTCTTTGCTACAGAAGCTCCTGGCATTGTTGGACAGGGTCAGACCAGGAGAAAAGTTCTCACACAATTTCCTGTAGCTTCAGGGAAGCTATACATATAGCCGTAACAGCAAAGAGACTGGGATTTCTAGTTCCATATATTTCCTGACAGTATTTACGCAGCCTTCATAGCCTTTATTATTAACCAAGGTCTTGTATCTTCAGGGAGGTAAACATCACTCATTCGTTTACACACAAAATCACCAAGTTCGAACACGGTCAGTTCCAGAAGGGTGAGGAACAGATAAATACATTTTTCTGGGCAGAATGAGTATTACGATCATATGCACTGACCTCCTGCACAACACAGGCCACAGCACTTCAGCCAGTAATTTCAACACTCAGACCATAACTTCAGTTTGAACTACAGCTTATCTTTTAGAGAGAGATTCAGTCCTGATTTAGAGACTTCAGGTGATGGAAAATCTTCCATCCAACTAAAAAAATTGTTCCAGTGATTAATTACCCACACTGTTAAAGAGGGGTTCCTTATTTGAAGTCTCAATATGCCTAGATTTCACTTCCAGTCATCAATCCTCATTATACATTTTCTGGTCCAAAAAGATTAAGAAGCTGTCTACCACCAGAGATCTCTTCCCTGAGCAAGTATCTGTAGGCTGTCTTCAATTCCCCTCTTAGCCTTCACTTCTATAAACTCTGTAGAATGAGCTTCCTTGTCTCACTATGCATGTTATGACACGCCTAAAGTACACATCCTTATGAAGTAAGATATCACATCATTGTTACAGCCTCCTTCTGAACCCTTTCAAGTTTACTAGGAAATGCTAATTTTGACGCAAAGGACAAAACTTTACATCCTTACTTTGTTAATGGTCTCCAGTGTCCCATCCAAGGTAATTTCAATGCGTGAATATTCCTCTACTTGTACCACCCACTTTTCTCAGAGACACAATTAGAGTGAGCATATGCTTAACTGGCTAAACAAGTCTCAGCTCCTTTTTCAGAACCACTGCTTCCAAAATAAGGAACAGCATTTGTAACTAGAAACAAGAATTTGACACTTAATTTCTTTGGATTAAGAAACCAATTACCCAAATGAGCTCACTTTACCCGCTATTAAAAAAAAAAAAAAATCTAGGTTGATTGATTATCCCACATTGCCATTTGTCTCTTCCTTCCATTTTGGTAATTTTAACAGCTGTGTCCTTTATCAGCTCATAACATTACACCTATTACCTCTTGCATGCTCTTAATCAAATAAAGTGGTGCATGTGTGGCACACATCATCCACAGTGCCATCTTTCCCCTTTCTCAAGGCTGTTGCTGCAACAGCTATTAACCAACAGTGCACTTTATTTTCCATTGCCTAGACTTTACTAGAAATCAGAACTGATATTTTACAGATCAATCGTTTCACCGTTAAAAAGTATTTTTTTGTAATAATATTTAGATCTCCAAGGCTTAAAACCCATATACCCAGTACACACTACACATGCAGGATATTCTATGATCCCTGCCACTGAACTATTTTGACATAACTGGCACTTTTCCAAATACAGAATAAGGTATTTGCTGATTACCATAGCTTTCTCTGCACTACAAGTGATCACTATAGATATTCATCTCTCACACTCCATAGTGGAATCTTTTTTTAATTAAATAAATCTTTCCGAATTCACCATAGTGAAGTTTTTGATGAGGTATTTTAAAATTGTGTTTGTTTGGTTTAGTTGTGCTTTTCTGTGCTTTAAACATTTCCACGTGTAATTCCTATAACTTTCAATTGCTTGCACTGAATCTCCCAATTTCTACTTCCTTCCCTTCACCCAGAAAAAGACCATACTCTATCACAGCCCATTTAAGTGCCATACAGAAAGTCACAAGGACTTTCATACATTTCACTATGCACAATTAGTCTCAACTAACATTGTACTTCATCACCCTTGTATGTCCCAGCCACATAAAATGGAGGAAAATGTAAATAATTCTTACAAACATATTCCTTCAATATAGTAAGAAAAACTATAGTTCAATATAGTTAATAGTAAAAATAATAATATAAATAAAACTATAGTTCAATATAGTAAAAACAAAAAGGTTTTATAGCCACATAGCCCAGATTTATTTGGTTCAGAACTCAACATTGACAAATGCAACATTACCTGTTATTTAGTTTTCTCCAGAAATAAATCCTTCAGCTTCCAAGTCAGAAAGAGACCTAGGGAAACTGGTGGCCCAAATGCTGCACCAACTAGTTACTAATGCACACACAAAATCTTCCTCTGTAGGAAGGTTTCCTTCAAATGCTATCACGTCTCAACTACTTCATGCTTACTGATTAAAGACCATAATAACATTATCAAAACCCTCCAAAACAAAAATAGCAGGGATACAGATCCAGTTAACAACAGATCCCCAGTCTCTATTAAGAAATTACAAGTTATTCCCATTAAATACTCAAGAGAACTACATGAAGTGCTTTGGTTCTGATTTCCACATACAAACCCACTATCATACCTTCCATTAGGCTGTTCTAGTCACTGTACATGCAGAAAATAAAGAACCCTTGTTCCCTGATGGCAGGGGCCCAGTTAAGCTCTACATGAAGAGCTCCCAGAACAGATTAAGCCTATTATTTGCAGTAAATAATAGAACACTAAACAAAAACAGCAGCTTACCATCAGGAAAAGGTGAGGGTAAGTATAGTTACTCTTGGTAGCAAACAGATTCACAATGGAGTTCACATTTAAGACATGTTTTTAAATTCAAGGAGACTTTCTGAAACCAAGTTATCTTATTTTCCCCAAGATAAGCTTTAAAGCAAACAGAAAGCAATTCTGAAGTGTGATGGCCTGTGATATACCAGAGTTCAGGCTACAGTGTCATAATGATTCCTGCTGGGTTTACAATTTATGAATGTAGGTTCACAGCCACAAATGCTGTTTACACACTGAAGAGGCGGGGCACTCCCCCACAGAGATGGATAAATCAGTGCTTCATGTTCTCTCGCTTTTTGAAATCTGAACTGATCCAGTAATGTTGACCTTTTATATTTAGCCATATTTTACATTGTTCACACCTTACAAATTCTATTTTCTTTACTTTTCCCTCCCTCCTATGTTAAATACTGCTTTACCTGCTTCTTGGTCACCTTCTCATTCCTTCTCCCTCCTTGTCTTCCTGCATCCATCCCTTTGTGCTCAATCACCTTTCTCATTCTCAAGAACCATTTCCTTAGACTCTTTTCATCCCCACATACTCATACTACTTAGCAGACAATGGAGACAGCAGAGGAAAGAAAAACTCAGATCTTCAGAAACACTGTGAGTCAGGGGGGCTGGTGAAAAAAAAAAAAATCGCTTCCACCAATAACACACCACAGGAGTCTCTCAGGCTACTGTCTGTCCTAATGAAATGAGTAACACGTGAAAAGGAAGGAGGAAGAGGCAGTTTAGACTTCATGCTTTCAGATAGGGCTGCCTCTTCTAAAACAGCCCTCTGAAATATGCTATTTCAGGTGTATTACAAAGAAAAATATTGTTTCAGCTGTGTGCCCCAAGTAAACCAGAAAGCTTTGTGTGTGCTGTGACACAGCAGCTCCAGTGCTGCCAGTCTGCACCTTGAGGCATAAGAAATGCAGAGCTCTGAGCACAAGCCCAGCTGTGGAGCCCTCCCACACCAATGCGGAGAAAATCCTCTCTGTTAAGAAAATGGTATAAAAATGGGAGAGCAGACAGCAATGGGACATTCAGCCAAGAAAGCAGGAGTGATCCAGAGAGCCTTAAACTGACTGGGAATTTTTTATAAGTTCAATTGAGAGGGATGGAAGAGTAAATTCAGTTACACTCTAGACAAGCAACCACAAATAAGTCTCAGAAGTGTAGCACAGGAGCTTAATGAAAGTAAATAGCATTAGACAATAAAAGCAAACACCAGGTTTCATCCATCTAGCATCCTAGGTTATTAAATGTTTCTTAAAAGTTGTATCACAAGAAAGATTAGCATAGGCTACAGCTCTGAATAAAAGCAGGCTTTAAAGCCCCACTTTCACTCCCTGATTTGTCACTCCTCTTGGAAACCCCTACCATCTCAGGCACTTGCTTTAAGCCTATCCCTGCCTTTCCGTAAGCACACAATGGACAGCAAAATTTCCAGTCTAGAAGGCAAAAAAGGGAAAATTCTAGCTAAGGCAGCTGATTTATCCTGTCCAAACCAGAAATTATCAGCATGCCCTCCTCACAGACTTACTTTTACTACAGGTTAAATTCTCCAGGGGAAAAAAAAAAAAGGGGCGGGGGGACTGGACTGTGCACAGCAGAAAAAAACCCACATTTCCAGCACAGCCAAGCCCACAGGCCCTGTGTGTTTCTTCCAGCCCCACTGACCTGCAGCTGTACACAGCCTGTCTGCCCACATCTCCTGCTCCCAGGAGAGAAGACCAGCCCCCCAGAAGAGAGCAGCCCCCCGAGAGGAGAGCCGCCTCACGCCACAGCCTCAGGCCTCGTGCAGCGGCAGTGCCCTCAGCGCACTGCCCTCAGCGCAGCTCTCCCCGGCTGCAGCCCCAGCACCGCCCCAGGTGCCTCGAATGCCTCACACCAGCTGAACTTCAGCGGCTGCAGGTGCTGCCCCACTCCACCTGTTAATTAACAGGAGAGAAGACCTTTTAAATGTAATATTTTCTCGGCCTTTTAATAGAAGTAGTACAATGAGCCAACAGCCCAGGATGAAAAGGCCTCAACCTGTAAAAGCACTGGCAATGGCACATGCTAGAAAGTAGTGAGGTATTACTGCTGTTGAAGGTGGAGGGAAAGACAGAATATCATGATGCAGAGACTGGCAGAAGCTACCACAAGATCTAGAGAGCCAGCCACCTCCAAAGAAAAGCCAGCCCCTGAATGGCTGAGGACAAGAGGGTGCCATGCCATGAGGGGAAAGGCCTTTGGGTGGGCAGTCACAGAACTGCAATCTCACTTTCCCAGCTGTTGGGGTGTTGAAATTTCCTTTCCACTTTTGGGCAAGGAAATGCCTACACAGCTTCTGTCTCTACGAGTATTGAGTAGGGCTGCTCTGTGCACGGTCTGGCCATGCAAAAATGGCACCAGGTCCCATCTGTCCCACCTCAATGTCAAGGCATATCCTCATTCACTCAGAAAAGCTACATCAGCACTGGTTTCCACCTCTCTCAAGGGATTCTGACTAGATTCAGGACTCAAGTTATTTTCTTCACACCTTGGCAATGTCTTAGGTAGAAACCAACTCCCACATTCCTAGAGAAGGCCCAAGGTTTTTATCCAGTATCTCAGGGAAGACTGCAGCTCCCACCAAAGTCTGCCTGCTGAGGATGTACATGGTATGGGACAAGCTGGTTGGAGCTGAAGACTGCACAACTTTTTGCAAACTCCAGTTAAAAAAATGGCACTGAGACGGTCTATAAAAAGGCAGGGTCGGATGTCAAGTCACTGAGGTATCAAACCCCGGTGGTACAATGCAGGGCACTGCTATTCCAGTAATACTACCAGAGGATCCAAATAATGCCTAAGAGGACGAGCCTAACTTTGAGCACTGGAATAGGTTCAGTGATTATTGGTTCTGAAAAAAAGTACATATAGAGGATCTGAGTAACTTGGACTTAATTTATGGCTTTACTACATATATTGCACGTGTAATTGGTAAATGTCCCTTGTGATTTTAGGGGACTTGTAAATCCTTAGTGTAGATACAAATTTTAGGGTGGTGATGCATTCAGATACAATGTTTTTAAACACATGTTTCATAGTTCAAAGGGCAGTTAAAAGGAGAAATCAGCCCTGTGTCATATGGGAGGTCAGGACAGATCATAATGGCATTTTCTGGCTTCAAAATACCTAATGCAAAGCAGATGATAATGCCTCAAGACGTACCAGTAATGCCGTACTCCTTAAAACAGATAATCGTAAACAATTCAATGGCTATGTGTTTTGCAGAAGATGGGTGACTCAGTGGAATGCTTAAATTTGTTGTTCATGACCTGTGTGTGCTGATGTGGATTCTATGAATTCTGTGGTCATTGTCCTGCATTTTGTAGGGCACCTCACTTGCTCCAATATCTTGTACCACACTGACTGCTGTCGCCATGATTTTAAAATCAAACTGACAATAAATCTTCAACTTAGCATTTAAGACTAGCTCTGAAGCACAATGTCTGAATTTGAGGTTTGCTATTAGTCACGTATTCCCATCAGGGTGACACAGTTAACAATTCAATTACCAAACCTGCAAGGCCTCTTTCTAGCAATACTGTTCATAGAACCCTATTAGCAGTGATTCACATCCTTCATAGTCCTTCTCAGTTTGTGACTAACACTGAAATACTGAAGCACAGGCTTATAAGGAAAATTGTCCACTCAATTTGCATGCCCTTCAAAAGCAGGGACACAGTCAAGTCTGAAGTGTGAGACAACAGACTGTCCTCAGTGCTTCTTCAGACAGGCTTAGATTATCAAAACTGGTATTTAGTTTTTGACATACATAGCCTTAGGAGTATTGAACACAGTACATCTCCTGTCCAAGATGTGAGCTGGAAAACCACCCCCACATTTTGAAAAATGTCGATTCCCTATCAGATCCCCTCTCTAAGTAGAATATTGTTGCATTTCATTTTTAATGTATTTATCCTCTCCATACTGTGAATGAAAGATTAGAAGGTTGTAATTTAAATATTCAGTGTCAGTACATAATAAATAGCTGGATTCCTGCTGAGAATAAATATTTTTTAGCAGCAGTCGTTCAGCCTGTGGATTATTTTTTCAGTGTTCATATAAAGGGGAAGATGCTCACAGATATCACAGTGAAGTGTTTAGCAAGCAACAAGAGTGCCAAGAATTGTCACCAGATTAACTATTATAATGAGGGAAGAGAGCTATGTTAGATCTGTCAAGTGGGAAGGGGATTATGGGCTTTTGCTCTGCAGCAAGTAGACAATTGGTCCCATTTAGCACTATCTGCTCTGAGACTTTCTGTTCATAAAGCTCTTGAGAATTCTTGGCTTGGAAGAAATATCAACACAAAACCAATTAGCAGCAAAATTGTACTTTCCCAACTGGATCCCTTTTGGATCAAAATTAACCTAATTCATAGGATTCACCTCTGATTACTCAAAAATCAGGAATTTGAGAGTAGGATCAAAAACATGCAGTATTTTGAGGAAACTAATTCTCTTTGTCTGTGGGGAGACAGGAGGGAAGCATACAGCTTTTGTATGAGAGGATACGTCTACATTCTTTCTTCTTGTCTTTTAAAATCCATATGTCAAAAGTTAAATACCAGTTTCAAAATCTGAGCCCATCTGAAAAAACACCAAAGACAGCCTGCTGTCTCATACTTCAGATTTGACTTTAGAAGGTCATAAAGATTGAGCAGACAATTCCACTCATAAAGTCTGTACTTCCCACAATACGCCAGAACAGTTCAGTTACAAAAAAATAGTGGCCAGAACAGAACGGCAACACAGCAGGCACAGTCTTGATGGTGTTGGTGGTCCAGGATAAACCTGCTTGAAAAGTAGAAGTGTGGAGCATAGAGAGAGTGGTATTTCTGAACACACATGCCAATGTATTTCTGAACCCTATGGCCAATGAAGGAATAACATTGGAAAGAATACAAAAATTAAATGGACTACTCAGTCCTTTCTGTTAAGCAAGTGAAGTCATTGCTTGGTAGTACCAAAGAGGAAAGTCTCCTTTGAAATGACTAAAAGCAGCAACTTGGGGAAAGGGCACTGGATACCAACAGTCATTGCACTGCTGATGACAGGCTATAGAGGACAGCAGTGATCCTGGATAACTCAGCTGGTGGAGTCACGTCTGCCCTTATCTTCACTGGGAATCCAGAGCCCTTGTCTTCTCATGTGACTTGATGTAACTCCTGTGCCTGCCTGTAATTTTTGTGTGTCAGTGCCCCAACTTTTGTCTATAACTCCCCAACAGCTGTAGAAATTGAACTTCAGTGACACTTTCTGCCTAATTTGTATCTTTCCCTCACACAAAAGCAGCTGAAGCCATGGAAGATGCAGAGTGCTGGAGAAAGCAAAGTTCAATGAGCAAGGCTAGGCACATATTTTTAAACCTGGTGCTTATTTTTACCTAGGCCAAAAAATACTCACTCCTGATGAAAACTTCTCTGCATCACTACCCACCTACATTTTTTGGCAGCGGTTTCGGTGAAAGGAGAAACAGTCTTAGACCTGCCTTGAAAAGACAGGACATGCAAGCTCAGCTGGCTTGTTCTAGCTATTTACAGAGCAGTTAAAATGGCTTCCTTCCTCTGTACCCTTGCCATGAACAAATCAATAAAAACATAAAAAGATTAGACGGAATGAAAGACCAAATTACTGACTTGCAAGATAGATAGGTTCTGTAAAGACACAAAAACATGCAGAACTATTAACGCCTATACACCAATTGATAAACACACTCAGTGACCATACACTGTGCAAGACTGTTCAGCAATTGCAGCAGAGAAATTCAAAAGACAGAGGCTCTCCCAGAAGTAAAGAGGTAAAGAAAAATGGCTCCAATCTGTAACAAAAATTACATGCACACACACACTGTCTTTTTGAGCACGATTTCCTCTTTTATATTCCAAGGCTGCTTGGACATTGCTTTGTGTGTTCAGATCAAAGCAGCAGCTGTCAAAGCTCTGCTATTGTTTGGGGTTGTTTGCAGAAGGGCAGAGAACAATTATTCTCAAGGTACATGAGGGCTCCAAAACAAACAGTTTAAGACCAAGCGGAGTGAATATGGAAACCAATTTGCCACACGTTACATATTATACACCCAGATCAGAAGTGCAAGTCCTCATTTTCTCTCTGCTCTGATTTGAGAATACTTGTTCACTTAAAAAAGAAATAAAATTAATATCGTATTCTCATGACCAGATGACTCTCCCTTCTCATATATTTCTGATGATTCCCTACAGTGAAAAAATGACTGCTCTCTACTTTTAGACATCTAAAATCGACTTTGTCAAAACTACAATTTCTTTCTTTATTTTTAGATCTTTTCCTTCACTTGTTATTTAAAACTGGCCTCTTTTCAATCTCTTTCCATCTCCTCACACACAATTTAGTCTCTTCTGATAAAAGGTATTCTTCATCTGCATTTCCTCCATGCCTCTTTTATCTAGATAAGATACCACATCTTTTCAAACCTTACCCAAGAACTTATTCCATTCTTTTATACAGGATGCACATTACAATTCTTTTCCTGATAGTACTTGTCTATGTGCTTCTGACTCAAATTCAAAACGAATATTGCCTTCTTACTCCAGTAAGAAACAGAATCGTATACCAATTACATGGGTATCAGTAGGCCTTGTATGTACACACATCTCCCTCTCTGTGTAAGTGTATATGGAACAAAATGCCAGCAGACACATTTAAAACCAGAAAAATTCTGATCTTATGTATAGAGTTGATAATCACATGAACACTCTTGTGTAACATGAAGATGCCTATGCCATGATTGCATAATTAGAAAAAAATGTCAGTAACAATCCACTTCAGTTTCATCTGAGATTCCAAGACAAGAATCTCACCAAAGCTGTGAAGTTTAATGCCAGTGGTGTTTCACTGACCTCCTGCCACTTGCCAAGGTGAACCACGGGAGCCACAACTAGACATTTCCATGAGTGCAAAGAGAAAGCCATCCGAACAGGCATTCACTCATAGCTGTAATGACATTTCTGAGTGTACAGGCCAAAGGGAAACCACACTGATGTAAAACTCATCAGAACATTTAAGAGGGTAAACAGATCATACTGTCATGGCACAGGGTCAGCATCAGGGTCAGCATCATCTCTCCGCTTTTATTTAAAGAGTTCATCATTTTTTACACAAGCAAATTTTACACAAGCACACAAGCAAATTTTAGCTTTACTATTTCTTCCCACAACAACTAAGAGACTGCCATGTCTGTAAGGCAGCTATCTAGTTCTGGTGTACAGTAATGAATGAAGCAAAACATCATATATGGAGAGCATCATAAACCAGGTAACCTGTAACACAATCTGCACATACTGCAGCCATCCGGAAGACTGAGATATGCAATTATGTGCAAGCCAGTATTATTTCTTAATGTCAGTCTCATTATTCTGGCCTAATTATTCTGTCATTTTTATGGAAATTACAACTGAATCTGAAGTACAGTGCATAAAAACAAAGCCTATAAACCCATACATACTAACCACATTTACAGCAGTCCAGTTATTGCTGGTGCAGGAGACTGAGCATTTGTTTCATTGTTGCTTAAGAATCAGGTCCATCATTTCACACTGTTTCTGAAGACAAAGGCACTGCTATAAGAAACACAGTTATCTCCTTCAGTGTGCTTTTCTCAACAAATACAGGCAGATCAAAGCAGAGGAGAGACAACTGCTAATAACACTTTTAAATTTCATGGTAAGATTTGAGCGTGTATGGATAGAACATTGCATACACTTATTCTTGTAAATATGTCCATATCTTCCTGCTCATTTAAGTTAATTTTCTTTATTGGAGTTTAATCTGGCTTTTTTTTTCCCATTTGTGTGGCATTTTTCTTTGAATTGATGGTATTTATCTAAGTAACTACATATAAAATTACACATATGCCATGGATGTTGATTTCTTTCAGGAAATTAATTGCCACACATAAAAAGGGAAAAATACGCTTGCTGTGATTCCACCAAAATGAACCAGCTGGACAATCTGGCCTTTAACATTTTGAAAAACATTTCATCTTACTGCCACTTATTGCTATAATGTCACAGGTAATAAACAGAAATTCACTATTATTTCACAGGCACTAAATATGTTTGCACAATCCCTTTGTAGTTACGATATTAAAGCCATTACAGACATTCATGACTTCAGTTCCTAAAGCCTTCTGGCAAGAAGGTGACTATTATTAGCTGCACACCACTGGAAAGATGAAATGCTGGTAAATAAATCACTTGCCCAAAATCTTGATATTGCGGAGTTATGTAGAGATTATTATTATTATCTGGGGACTGTGTGGTGATAATGATTTGAGAAACCTCGATCAGACAATGCTCCTGACAATCAGCCAGGAGGTGCAGGTGGCTCCAAATTGCCCACCAGAGGAAGCTGACTTAGCTTCCAGCTTCAAACTGCTCTCTGGAAGAGCTTAGTCCTCTCTACTGACAAGTCTGCAGTATGGACCAACCAAACAGGAACAGAATTGGGGCAGTGGAGTGGCGACTAAAGTGATTTAGAAACATCTGTCTGTTTAGAGCAGCAGTTCCACAGCACAATGAACCTTTATGACCTGTTCACTAAAGGTATTCTTATAAAGTAACAGCAAGCAGAACAACATACAACACTAATCGCCACCTCATTTTCCACTGTATGATTTTCTTTACTCAATGACAGTAAGAACTGACTCAAACTTCCCTACAATATCTGTCGCTTGGGAAGTTCTGTTTGAATTAGTTTCACCTCCGTATTTGTAGCCAGGGAAATTGTATGCCAGTGATTTTGTTAGTACTTCAGATAATTTTCTTCAGAAAATGCTGATTTTGAAATGTGATTTCAACGCACCTAAGAAATTTCATTTTAGATTTTCCTCTGCCCTTGCAAAATCTGTACAGGTTTTACACTGGATCTACTGCAGCTTCAGAAGACTTACTGCTACCTAGAAGCAAAAGATCTGAACCTATTGTCATCTGAGACTAAATGTGAGGTTTTTTTCAGTACTGATGCAATTAACAGTGCTCACATTCCATGGGTAGTATCTTATCCCTAACTGATCAGTTTCAGGTATACTTGTAGTTCACATCTAAGCACTTTCAATCAGTATGCAGCCTTCAGGGTTCCAAAAAGTGCACTGGCAATAAGTTCAGTCACATATCCTTCTTACAAAAGTAGGAGTTGGATCCCTCCATAGGGATTGTTAGTGCACTCAGGAAACAAGAGTGAGTAAGAATGCATAATCTTTCTTTTTGCTCATACCTCCCTCTCTGCTGAAACTTGTGGAGTAGCACCAGGGTTGAATGGCTGCAATAAAGCTTTCCATCACTGTCAGAAGTGCTTGGATAATGGTACTGTGTTAGGGCAGGGTTGAAAGCCTATAATGTCACTGCTACTGCTTCTACCCATTCAGTCCTTCACTAATTCCACAGGGACAGCAACTCCACTGCTATTGCAGCCTTGTAAGTATTAAATCATCAGCAGCAGTGTAATACTCTAGAGTTAAAAATATGCTGAAGAACTCCTCAGAAAGGATTTTTAATTTTAGGCTCAAATATCAACCCACTACAAAACAGAATCAAATATCCGTTTGGTGCTGTGACCAAAAAAGAGATGCCAAAAGAAAGAAATGCCTTTGCCCATTTTCAGACTAAGTTACTGTTCCTCCACAAACAAACAAACAAACAAACAAACAAGGTTAAAATATTTTACTATACACCCCGTCTTTTAGTTTATCAGAACTGCAGTTCTACAGGTATCTAAGTTTTTCTAGATTCCCAAAGCTCTCAGGAAAGTGATGTTTCTGTCCCATTTCTGGTCCAGTCAGAAAAAGCAAAAGCAGAAATCTGACATGAAAATATATTCATGTTTGCCCATGGAGTCTCAACGTGATACAGGTCTCCGGAGGTAAATCTGCAATACATTCAAAACCACACAGTTTTGCATTCAAAGATAAGTGACTGAGTGCCTCAGTGTTCTCAGACCTAAGTTTTTCAGACCATGGTGTCTGAATTAGGCAGCAAGTCTTCCAACCTGAAGACATACCTGTCCCAAGAACCTGGATTTACTTCATTTACCTCACAACAGGAAAAAAATATACAGAACCTCTCACTTGTCATACTTTCAGTTCTGAAAATTTCCCCATAGTTTTTGGAATTAGATCTCTTAAGGCCTTAAGATTTGATTCTTCACAAACGCTAAACATCTAAAATCCTGTGAAATTTGACAGGGGCTGACTGTGCTCAGTACCTCTGCAAATTAGAGCTAAAGTAGAAAAACATCTCAATAACCTCCTAATGGACTACTGAAAACCATAGTTTCAGCAATCAGAATGACAGAAAGCTGGCTATTTTCCCCTTACAATACAGAAATAATTGACATTTGAAAACTATAAAAACAGGTGCAAGAAAGAGGAATAGATCTGTATTTTAACTCCATTTGAGACAATTGGACAAAAAAAGCATTGCTTGGAAAGGCAAAGCAGAAAAATACCACTCTCAAAATAAGGAAGAAATATTTCCTTATGATGCATCAAAGTTTACCTGAAGCAGGAAAGTATCTTTTACTTTTCTATTTCCCATAGTGATGGAGGCTGCTGACACTCATTCAGAGTAATATTTTCCCAGAATCCACCTTCCACATTCACACATTGCAATTTGGTAGGAAACATTCTCCAGCCCTTTGGCTCCCTAAACAAATTTCAGAGCCCAAGTTCTTCGTCCTGTTTTTCAATAGCTCCCTTGCCAGAGTCACTCTTTGTGCAATGGTGAAACACACTGATTTCTCCAGTTCACCTTGGTTCAGTTCAAGAACTATCAGACTGAATTTATGGTAAAGCAAAGAACAAGATCTTGTAGAAATTTAAAGTCTGGGTTTTTTGTTATGAAATGAACATCAGATGCAATTCCAATATTAGCTTAAAACGGACTTCATATCTATTTGCTTAATTTGTCCTACTCAGAATTCTCAGAGAGGTTCCAGCTGCTTCACTTGAGTATTTGGCTTTAAAGCAACATCATGTCTTCCATGTGCTGCCCTTGATTTCTACAGCCTTTATATTCAGATATGGCTGCTACACTACATTAAAATCAGCTCTGGGCTAACATGCTTTTAAGGATTTTACCTGAACTCAAGGCACTTCAGTGCTTAATCACGGAAACCCCTTTCTGAATTCATGCCTAGCTACAAGTCACTGAATATCAACTATGACAATATACCTGGGTTTAATAAATATTTTCTGTACCTTCTTAGCCTAGCTGCCCCACATCTACTCTTGGCTGTTCCTGTTATGAGGGATTATCCACATTTCCATATGTATTATTAGAAAATACTTCAGTTCCATAAGTATTCCATGAAATTTCCAATCTCAGGAGGTGTAAAACATTTCTATAGGTATTCCATAGATGAAAATACCATAGAAAAATTATATATTTTATTAAGGATGTTCTACACATCCTTATACAAGCACACTTTTCTTTTTACATCAAACCTGATCTTAGTTTTCGCTAGGTTTCCTGAATCATACTTTTGGAACCAGATATAGGTGGCAGAAACAAATGTTTTAAATGCAGTACAATATCCACCACATGTAGTTGTAAGCCCTAGAAAGGAATACTGAAGCTGCGGCTGTCACAGACACAGAACAGCACTTTCTGCTGGCAGTCCCCTCAGTCTCCATTTTTGTGTTTGTAGCATTTGAGGCAAAGAGCTTCAGCTGCATGGCATCAGCTGTTTTCATCTGAGGCAAAAAGGTGTAACTTCAAGGAAGCAGAGCACACAGTTGTTTGCTGTGCTGATTAGTGCTGGCCTATGGTACAGTCCACATTTTGCCAGTGTTACTTGTTCACTATAAAGCATAACAGATATGGTAGCCAAGTGCTATTGTCAAGCATCTGTTTGCATTCAAGTCTCACACAGCTCTGCCAGAGAACATAATCTTCCTCTGCTGCTTCCTAGAAAGCATTCTGAACATACCTTCAATCCTTTCACAGGTAGGAAACAATAACATAGCAAATGCAAAATGATCATATTGCTTTGAACATGTATTTAAGTTGCTCAGCACATGAACTGAGAAGAGACTACAAAATCTCCAGCTGCACCACGAGATGGTGCTCAGCTCTCTCTTGAAGACACACATGGAATACACTAGAGACAGGAAAGTTTGCCTGAACTGGGTACTGGCATTCCCAGCATAAGCACACATGGACAGCTGGGTTTATAAACAATTCTCTCTATGCAGCCCTGCTGGATACAGCATTCCCTGAAAAATACGACTGTGCTGCTGGTGGAGTCACTCAGCCAGTGAGGAACTGCAGAAAATCCCACTGAGTCTGCAGAGCTGCAAACTTGAAACCCACTGCACTTAGAGTGAGAAAAAAAAAAAGAGAGAGGGAGAGAAAAAAGCTTTTGCATTTTTAAATGTCTTTATGCTGCTCCACCTGCATTTTAGTATGCTTGAAATAAATCAAAGTGTGACTAGTGAGTGAAATATTATAAACCTTGATTACAATGAGAGCTGGTCAATTTTCTTCAGGCTGCTTTCAATGGCAATCATGACTTAGGAAGCAAATTTCCTTTACTCTAAAATTATCCTAAGCAGAAAAACATCATAATATAATACATTGGAAGTAACAAACTTTCATACTTTCTAATATAAGAAAACACACAACTAATGAGGCTTTCTGTCCATCACCAAAAAAAAGCAGTGATATTACCCACACTTGTGGCATCAATATTTTGGCAATTCTAGGACTATGATCGGTATTTTCATGAGAGAAGGCAATTCAGTGGCAGAATAGGCTACGGTAACAATGAAATTGGGGTATACGGAATTAAAGTTACTGTATGATGGTAACTACTAGTGTATGATTTGGCCAGCTAGGTACTGACCTCTAAAAATCTCTGTAGTCCTCTACAAATATGCTTCTTCTGTCTTGTATTAAAGTTCAGAGTCGCTACATGATGTTTGATGCTGTCTTCCACAGTAGAACTGGCTACATATTAGCAGCAATGGATATTTGATCTGTAAGAGACCTTATAAACTGGCTTCATTCAGTATCCTACTAAGCAACACTCCTTACAAGTCTACAAGGAAAAAAACCCTCTCACATTTCTATAGCTCTTACAACGGCCCTCTTTGCATTAAAGCATTTTTTTATTATTTTTGTCTTTAAAAGAGAAAGATGAAATTCCAGCAACATTTGCACCAGGCAGTTTTTGTTCTTGCACCGAATGTGAAAACCCACATTGTTCAAATTAGAACATGTGCCATTATAAACTCTACACAAGCCAACTACAACGTAGGGAATCTGTTCAACATCTAGAACTCCTCGCATGCAAATGGACTTGGGTTTTGGGACCATGAAATATCAAACTTGTGACATCTTTCCACAACTCTGCTAAGAAAGGCTTGTGGTTTTCTTGCAGCAGAACAATTTGGCAAATACTGTCCCTCCTCTTGAAGCTAAGAACTAAACTCCATGAATTCAGGAGAAGAACCATGCTAGATGGAAGACTGCGACTTTAAGTGCTTTGTTTAACAGCTTGGTACAAGTGGCAATAGCTTGAAACCTGAAAGATGCTCAATGAGAGAAAAGCAATAGCAGTTACATTTCTTCTTTTCCCTGCCAGTTCAAAACAATGGGCTGAATGATTTCAAATGAGATTCCCCTACAGGAAAAAAAGGGGAACAGAAAACACGCTAATCCAAATGATGTCAGCATGCTAACAGTTTGTCATTATACAATTAAACCCTTACCTGAACCTACTCTTGCATTAACAGGTAATTAGCATAATAACTTCCCTGTTTTGTTTCAAGATTTCTGGTAATTCTGTACTCCAATTTCATGAGCAGACAAAAATAATAAGATATCCTTGGATGATTAAAACTCTACCTGGTTATTTGACTTCTAGTTCATAGTCAGGTCTGGATACTAGTAAATCCACCAAAAGGAAGAAGTTATTTTCCCATAATGACGTGTGTTCACATGACTGTTTAATAGAGCAGTCACTGAAGTGACACAAATAAAAAAGATGTTTACCTGGGAAAATTTAACTGGAAAAACTCAAGAACTTCTCTCAGGCTTTCTAACTTTTCATATTCAGAATGAAATTGCTCAGCATATTGCATTTTCCACTAGGTAGAAAATTCTTTATGATGATATAATGAATCTTCACCACTGATCAGACACATCGGTGGCACCTTGCTCAGCTTCCTTGTGCCATCAAGTCTTCCCATGCATTGTATTCTCTTTGCACAAAAAAACCCAAGAAGGCAAAAACTGTCATCTTGGCCCTGAAATCTCAAGAATCACCTTTTTTTGAGAGGAGCAGAAGATAAGACATTAGAAAAGAAGTAATTACTGCTGAGAGGTTTGCTAAGGGCAAGTTTCCAGAGATGCAGCAGCAATGCCACATGCATCATACACCAGTGCACACCAGCTTGACCAAGCAAGACCCTCTCTGGGAGAAAAAGGGTTCTAGTTGTCCATGACTCATTTTGCCCCTGCGCTAACAGTCAACATTTCTGAGCTGCTTCTTTTAGAAGCAGACCACAAATCTGCAGCTTTCCTTTCCCCAGGTGACTTCAGAGCAATGAATATTTAAGCACAGAAGCATCAATGGATATTTTTTAAGTGAACTTCTTACTCCTGTGCATAATTGCAGTTCTTTGCTCTCAGAGAGCAATTTTCTAGGAGCAGTGCCCTTTGCCAGAAAAACCAGTCTAGCAGTGGAAAGTACAGGCAATATGATGGGTCACAGTGGCAGGACAGTAGCAGCCACTGCTGAAATAGGTGAGGTGTGTGAGGACTGTTAAACCTGGAAAAAAGGTCCCAGCTGTGGAAAGGCAATTTTAATCTATTGTTATCAATCCTCTCGCTATTTATTCATGGAAACAGTAGCTAATACTTAAGGCCTAATGTAGTCATTATTTGATTTTAAGACAGAAAACAGCCTGATATGCCTTAATACTGGAAAAAACACATTTCATACTGCTACACAGCTTCCTGATACAACTACTAGCACAGCAAGTTTGCCCAAACTCAGTGCCTTATGTAGAAAAAGAAAATCAGTGAAATGGAAAAAGAAATTACCAAATACTTGATGGCTGAACAACATAAATGACATTGTTTCAGTCTACCTTTAGCCCTCTATTTAACTGTATGACAGCAAAAGCATTGGTTTTTTAAGCTCCATATCAAAATTTTCAAAAGCCTTCAAGGCTATTCTGTTCCTGAGTGTACTGGATCTGGCTGAGAGGGAGTTAATTTTCTTCACAGCAACACTCACAGTGCCATGTTTTGGATTTGTGAGCAAAACTGTTGATAACACACAGGCAGGCAGAGAGTGAGAGAGCAGCTGTGTGCTGCTTAACCACCCACAGGGGTTAAATCAAAACACTGAGGAAAGTGCAAGCGATGACAGCTGATCTGAAAAGAACACAAATCAATTTATACAAGGAAAGTGGCCAAAATAACAAACTGAGGTGCTTACACATTTTTCTATCAAAGCCTTTTTTCCCCAGGCATCCTGGCTGAGATCCTGCAAACATTGCAATAGAAAAGGAAAAAAAGAAACAAGACATCCTGTTTTCCCCAGATATGAGAAAGGAAGTTCATAATATAACAACTGCCAGATAAGAGAGAAATGCTGCTGACCAGCAATTAGTTAATTCAATGTATCATTAAACAAAACCTAGCACCACAAGACTTCTTCCTAGGTTACTCCATACTTCACCAACACTATCTTTCTCCTCTAAAAAACAAAACAAAAAGAAAACCCTACCTCAAACTTTTCATATTCATAATCTTTGTTGTAGCGTCCAGGATCCCAATATTTAATTAGCATTTCTAACATTAAGTAATAGGTATCCATCTTATTGATTGACAGGATAATTGATATGGTTTGGTTTGACCTTCAAAATAGTTCTCTTTTTTAGTTATAATCCCACGGAAGGGGTGAGAGGCTACAGGAATTGAAAGTTATATATATAAAAATGTGCAACACACACAAAGACAATCTTTAAAGAAGTCAAAAGGAGTCAAGAAAAGCTGCTGTGGTAGGAATGAGAGCTAGTAAACTAGCAGAGCTCTTTTCCAAAAGTGGGTCATTGATTCCTGACAGATGACTGCTGAGTTTCCAAGGTTAGTTTTCTTCCCTGTTAGGTCCCGCCACAGCAATTTAGGTAAAAATAATGCAGAGCCCTTTCTGCCAAGCTCTGCTTTCATCATTGCCATCTCTCCATACTAATGACCTGTTGAAGTCTCTCCCTGAGCACTGGAACTGAAGAATCAGAACAGAGACTTTGAAAGGATGGGACAGTATTGGCTGGAAGACGAAGGCTAACAGCTGTTAACTAAGAGCTGGGTCTAGCTGAATTATAGCAAACATGGACTTGCGTTTGTAGCACAGATCTATGGCCCCAGTGAAATATTCTGGGATTCAGGGACCTTGTCATATTGCAAACTGCAGTTTAGGATTGCTGAAACCAATTATGCCACAGCAAAACCTTACTCTTCATGGCACTGTCTGCATGAGAAGGATTAAAGACACTGTGAAAAGCTTGTGCTCATTAAACCCAGTGGTCTGCACCCAATAATGGCAATCACTAGCACCTCTTTACCAGTCAGTCCTTATCCAAAATCCACTGATCCTTAAGGCTCACCGATTTGGCCTTAAATTTACAGAACAGGTGGCACCCAACACAGTGCTTGCACTGATTAATTTTTGTCTTTTTCTTTTTAACTATTTAAAGCCTCATAAGAAATACTCTCCCTAGGTTGTTCTCAAACAAAATTAATAACATATAAAATACACACTTCCTCCTAGATCCTAAGGTATGAGTTTTCAGTTTTGTGCCAATGTTCTTTGAATTTAAAAAAAAAAGTGAATGTTCTGGCAACTAATTACGCAATGTAACCTGCAGAAGACATATCGTCTAGACATCAGTGAAGTGGAGCAGTTTCTCATACAGGCTTTACCTTTTCTCTCTCACCCAGATGGAAGATGTCCATGTGGAACCCAGCCCCAAAGGGACTTATTCTCTCCACTGCAACTGATAATTGCATGGACTCTGCAGCTACCTCTGTAAAACAAGCTCAGAAGCACTATTTCACTTTGTAAGGGTACCAAACAATGTCTGAGTTGAAAGCATGTCCTGGTTTTGGCCAAGTACAGGGTTAATTTTTTGCAGTAGGCCTGAGGGTGTGCAGCCTGGAGCTGTATGGGCATGGCCAGGACCTAATATTATTCAGTACCATCTCATGTCATTGTCAGGGCAGGTAAAGGGACTCTCTTTCTCTCCCTTTTGGGAAGAGTGAGTGTTCCTTTCCAGTCTTGGGGAAAGCATGGTGGGTGGAGGGTCTGACTGCCATTGTTTTTCATTGTCCCAGGCTTCATGAGCATTTTGCATGGAAATCTCCCTTTCTTTGTATATTTTTTTGTTATTAGTATTGTTGCTGTTAATTTTCTTATCTCATTGCTGTTTCCAATAAATGGCTCTTATCTCAACTGTGATCTCTGCCTTTTGTCTCCCACGGAAGGGGAAGGAGGGGAGCAGCTCATGGTTTTCTTTTTAGTGGAAGTACTAAATTGGAGAATACCCTGCCTAAACTATGACATTAAATCAAGAGGGTTTTTTTCCCACTGGAGACTTGGAACGGGCTTGAATCAACCAAGTCTGAGACAAAATACCTCACTTTGTACTAGCTGCCACAGGGAAGAAGAATTTGTTGTGTTATGAAATAAAGCTCATCTGCACAGCCACAAAGGAGCTCAGAGAGACAGGAAGGGGAGCACAAATAATATCTTCCTGGGTTATATCCAGGACCATCAGCCCACCAGAGGCCCATATGCACAAGCCCAGAGGAGCATGGGGACACAATGGCAGGTGGCAGCACAAATCAGGGACTCCTAAGCAATGAAAGCCTTGTCCAGGTCTCTGCCAGGGCTGCTCCAGCAGAGCCATTAGTGTCCAAGCATGATGCTCACCACTATATGAGAGCTGGATCAGCTCTTGATATCACCTTTTGGATTAAGGGGATTGCTGCATAGAGTGACATATGTGATGTCGGGGAAAAGCAGTTTGAGGTCAGACAGACTTACTATGGGATGGTTAGGGGAGAAACCACAGGCACAAAAAAGGGAGAAGTTTAGGTAGTTTTGGGAGAGCAAGAGTGGGGAAAATATAGGGGAAAGGGGAAAATATAGGGGTAAGAGGATAATAAGGACTGGGCATGTAAATAGTTGCTGATCAGGATATTTATCTAATCAGTGCAGCCTGTCCTGTCTTCTTACTAAATTCCTTTCTCTGTCTTTCCTGGGCAAGGGCCCTTTATTCTCTGTGCATGAGGGTGTATGGGGCTGTAAGTGCTACAACTGGAGTCAGACCATGGGTCAATAGGCCCAAATGTTCATACTGCCAGAGACTGGAAAGAGTGTGGGTCTGTGAGCACGTGTGTGATTGCTAGCAATGGGCCTGCCAAGAACACAGCTTCAGCCTGCTACAAATAGAACCTGGGAACAATCAGGGGCAGTAGCCTCACCTCTCTCAGGCTGTTGGATCCAGCAGGGCAGGTTCTCCTCTAACACAATTCTTAGTTTGTCATCTGACAAAATATCTGGGAGGACTGCTGTTCGATTCCCTGACAGAAGCAAAAGTCTTCCCAAGACAGGCTTTCTCCCTCCCTTCCTCCCTTTGAGGCCAGAGCAGTGTCAGGCCCTGAGTGTGAGACTGCTCAAAGGTGAGATCATTCTCAGCTGGGCTGTGCAGATGCTACAGACACACACCAGCTTTGCTTTCACCACTACAATATGACATACTAACTACTTGTCACTTTTCAGGTTGCATAAGTGTTCATTTCTTCCTGATTACGTTTAAATGGAGCCAGGAGATACTGCAGTCACAAATATGATGTGTATGTTTAATCATACCACTTCACTTTGAAAATAATGTTTTCTTGTTAGAGTACTATTAAGATTTTATTAAAATGACAGCAATATCACTAGGAATCAGATAAGTGCACTTCGTTTTACAATATTTTGATTAGATTAGAGTTAGCAAGGCTTCCTATTTACTTATGATGATACAGAAAAAAACTTTAAACCTCTCCCAGAAAGTTACACATCATAGATTCATATTTTATGTTGTTACAGTGGCACTTACTAAAATGAAACATTAACACTGCATTGAATAAGGCACTAAATACAGTAAGCATGGCATCTGAGACGGGAGAACCAAACTTATATTCTAGCTGTCTTTATTGTCAAAAATGGATTGGATTTCAAACAACATGTTAATTGTGAGACCTCACAGAGACACAGGATCAGCTGTGTAGTAGTGATTAGACTGATTTTTAATCCTCTTCCATATATGCTTTTAGCAACAGGTAAGAGAAGAAGATCTGGATGTTTTGAGGCATCACAAGTTACATGAAAATAGATGATGGTTTGTCTGGCATGCTTTAGTGAGTCAAAAAGGCCTCACTATGAAATAACAAGCAGTAAGACAGAAGTGTTCACTGTCCCAATGCGCTACTTTTGGCAGATCAAATCTCTCATAGAGATAGTGTCAAAGTATGTGACCAAATACTGACACACCCCATAAAAGCCTTGTGAGAAGGAGAGAGAACTAGACCATGAGTAGTATCCTCAAAAGAATACAGAATGAAAACACCTCCAAATTCTAACAAATCTGTAGCATACACAGCTCTGTCCTCCACACTTAATACTGGGTAGCACACTGAAAACTATCCACAACTGATATGTTATGAAGTGGGGTCACTTAATATGGAATAAGGAAATTAAGAACTAGATACCGTTGCAAAAATGAAGAAAAATCAGAGCACCAGATGTGACTCAAACTATAGAACTATCACAACTTTTGCTTTTTTTAAAGAGAACAAGGCATTTCAAGAAAGAGTTTACAGAAGAGGGACCATTTTCTTTAGGAAATCCTATTTTAAAAAAATAAAATACATGTATGCAAAAATCCAAGAAACTTATATTTAGAGTATACCTATTTAGACTATAGCCATTTTCCCCATGAATCCAACCAACAAAATCGTGCTATCCATTATGTCTGCATTGTGTTGAGAAATCATTCAGTGCACCTTCACACAGTTTATTTGGAGATCCTGCTCCTGCTTTCGGTTGTGCTGATTTCACACTCAGAGGAAAAGAGAGTTACTATACAGCTACATATGTGTGAGCAATAGCACTGTTGGGTCCTTCTAAATCCGAATTCTGATAATGTGCAGAAACAGAAAAGATCAGTTCAGGTATCTTCAAGAATGAAAGGAAAGGATGAGAGGAGTATTAAAACAAATACAGAGACAGTAAAAAAAAAAAAGTAAAATATAACAGTGATGAAACACAAAGAGAAGGTAAGATGAAATGATGGAAAACAACATTTTGCATCAGAAATACAACAGCCCAAAGATACATAAGAGAAAAACTCTCAATCTTTTCAAAGAAAATTAAGAGCAAGTATAAATGCTTACCTGGGACAATATGCAAGACGCCTCTCAAGCAGCATGAGCTTCAGTGCTTGAAGTAGTGGGATCTTAACCTACCTGTTCCACAACACCCGAAAAGTACAGTTCTGTTTACCTTTAAAACCATGCACTGGGTCCGTTCTATTTGGTCACTAGTAGCAACTGCTTGACCTGAAACTCTTTAACTGCTGGGAATCCCATTTGTCAAGTTACTTTAAAACACTTCTGCTCATTTCAACAGACCCTGCAGACCTATCTGTATGTGGATAACTCCCTCTGCACAAGTAAATGTCAGTGTGCCTGCAGGAATGCTTACAGTGATATTTGGTCTGCTTCTGCCTAACCATATTTTATTCATTCAAGGGTACAGTTTTCAGCAATCCCCAGCAGGTTCCCCTCTAGAAAGCAGTACAGCTGATGTGAGCTATTGCAACAGGCAGCAAAACACCCAAGGTGTTGGAGGGACTAAGAGTAGGGATGTTCATTTTCAGCAAAGCAACATAAAAAATAAATTAGGAAGATCCAATGTGTTTTAAATAAAGAAATGAATTAAAACCTTCAGGGGAAGACTGTATTTAAAAATGCAACAGGCTCAACTATTAAAAACGCATGGTAGCAAAATGATTCAAGATGTTCTGATGCTTTTGGGGAAACTAACAAAAATACTGAATTCAAACTGTCTTCCCACTGCTTTGATCATAGAATTCTCATTTTCCTCTCTTTTTTCTTTTTTTTGAATGTTTCTTCCAATTAGTGCTAGCTTTTTATTTGCATTGAAACCAGACAATTGCTACTTGCTACTAAAGCTGGCCTCCCACCTGACGATAGTCTTCCATAGCTAAGCCTTTAACAGCCAGCTGTCACCAAAAGTTGAAGGTGTTGACAACATCAGAATGTTGTCCAGTACCAGAGGAAATTGTATGAATCCTCAGATGACACACATCAAGAAGAACTATGGGGCAAGTGTTTTGATAGAGTTACAGGTGGCTAAACAGCAAGAGATATAAACTCTTATGAAGCAAAAGATCCTATTTTTATGTAAATGTCCTCACCACTGCTGTGTAAAATTTGGCAATCTCAGCTACCAGGTTCAAGACACATTTTCCTGCTGCACATTCTATCTTGAAATTTAGTGGGAAAACTTCGAAGAGGAAAACGAATTCAACAAGACCTGTCAAGATTTGAGTCATACACTGACTAATCCCACTTGTAATCCCATATGACAACTAAGCACTGTGCAGCTGCTTGCTTACACCCCTTCTCCTGTCAGTGGGACGAGGAGGAAAATTAGGAAAAGGTAAAATGTGGGTTGGGATAACAATTTAATAATTGAAATAAAGTAAATTACCATGAACAAGCTTCTATGGCATATCAGGGCTTGTTCCCAGCTACAGACTCCCAGGGACCACTTCCCAAATCCAAAAAACTAATTGCTCACACTTTTCTGCGAAGTAGGGTCTCAGTCAGCTGGCATTGGCCCTTCCTAAATATTTCCACATAAAACCTAATACAGAGGATCTGCCATCTGATTACAAGTAAGATAAGCTTCAAAGCACACTTGAGAGCTAAACAGCTCCATTGTTTGGGGAGTGCTTTTTACTTTGAGGCCTACATCAACTTTGACCAGCTCTCTGAAGCAGAACAGAAAAGATTTGGCTTGCTCAGTAGGTCTAGAAATGGATATGATTTTTCACTATTATTTTTCACAGAAATTTTATAATCCTTCCTCCCTACTTCTACATACTGAAAGGAATCTTAGTTGACCCAGAGATTCAGATGGAATTTATTATAGAAACCTAAGAGTGGTAAATGCAAATGCCAATAATATACATTTATATATATGAAGTATATATAATATATTCTAAATGTAAGATCTAATTTTTCTTTATTCTCTACCCAAATAAAAAATTACTTTGAATAAATATCATGTTGTCACCATTCTGTAATAAAGTGAGAGTCTGAAAATTGTTTTGTTTTGTTTTTAAATATGCATGCCTTTTTGTAGTGGAGAAGTGCATACAGCACCGGTTGTTATTCATATGTGGTTCTTAAAAGTTTTCATAAAGACAACAGGTTACCAGTGAAATATAATATCAGCTCATCAGATTCTTCAGGTGCTCTTCTGCAAATCTATGAAATAACAATTCATCTCCTCCTTGGAGAAACCTAATGCAAAATTTTCACATACAATCACCTTAAGGTCTTCCCTCCTCCCCCTCCAGCTTCATATCCCACCCAACCCTTCAATTTCAGAAGATTTTTTTAAAGAAAAGAAAAAAAGAAAAAAAGAAAAGAAAAACAGCTTATAAAAGAGCAAAGAAAATAAAAGTTATTTTAATATATATAGAAAGAGAACAAAATGAAACTTGAGGGAAAACTTACTGGCGTTACAGTTTATCCTGATACAGTCTAGATGGGGAAAAATAAATGAAAGATGAAATTGCATCCTTCAAGGTAACAGCTGCAGACATCCAAAAACAATCAGTCCACCCTTCCGGGGACAGACACACGCAAAGAGATGTGGCCATTTTATACTTATATATAGTCTGTACAAGTTCAGGAGTGGGTGTATATGTACAGTATATTCTATGTAAATATCTGTTACATAAATATATATATATACGCACATATATATATACACATATGTATAGAGAAATATGCCAATATACATACATATCCACATGTTGACACAGAAAATTCTCTCCTTTTTATAGAAACCTACAAATCTAAGAGTATCTTCCACTCCAGACCATGAACTGATGTGAATTACAATAAAAAAAATTTATAATTAAGGCATAAAATCTCCCTCAAGACACAAGTCATACTCAAGTGTCATTTTGCTTTTGAGAGACCTTCAGCAATTTCTCTAAGAAGCTTGAAGCTCAAAGTCAACCTTTACACTTGATTTCTTTTAAATTAATTCATATTGTTATTGTATAAATACACCATCTGTCAACAGAGAATACCTGTAAAATCAGGCTTTGAGATTTGTTGGTGCAATATTTAACCCTTTCCATCTCTCCCAAAGACAGACCCTCTTCTCATTCCCCCAAAGCCAGCCCAGAACATTTTTTAATATGTGCACAGACACATTTGACACTGTCTGCTCAGGTGAGGAAAGGGTTAATATACTGCCCAATTGTGTCCTATCATAAAATGGCCACTTGCAAACAGCTAACCGCACGAACGCCCAGCCCAGATTTCAGCTAGTTCTGGAGGTTGGGAATACTTTTTTTTGGGCTTGGCAGGGAGAACGGGGATTTCTTTCAAAGGTCCCCAGCCCTGCCAGTTCCTCAGAGCCCAATCTCGTCTTGCTGTCTGAACGCTGAGACTGAATGGGGCGTTTGTAACGTTCAGGGAGAAGATGAAATGGGCAGTGAAGTGGCAGATCTGGGAACCTCTGCTGGCCCTGCTTCATTCAGAGGTCACAGGCAAGGGAGGAACAAAGAGAGGTACATGGAAAAAAAATAGAGTTATGCTTGTGGAATCTAATAAATGGTAACTGAGGAGTCTGCACAAAGAAAGCAAGTTGAGGCAGGAGAGCCTGCACTAGAGGGCTTCTGAGCATTGCTTCTCTTTTAACACACCAATGCTCAGCATATCTCAGGATATGATCCATTACAGGATCTTTCATTTATAAATGCCTGCATGCAGCCTTGTGAACATCCATTGCTGTGGTATCTAATGTGGTTGAGAGCTATCGTACCAGTACTATTACATATCTTGGGCTATGCTGACCTTCTCTTAGGAAATCAAGGCCATGAATAATAGCACCATGCCAGTGGACACTCTGTCTGGACAACTAAAGCTTTAATCAGCAAGAATGGTTATATTTATTACAGAGATATGGCCCAGCAAGGGAGATTATATAGAATGGCAGAGAAATATAATGCAGTTTGCTTCTTAACTGGACCAATTTTATGTTTGTTCAGACAGATGTAGGAAAATTATTTTAGCAGCTGAGACTAAACACAGTTCTTAAAAAATGAAGGAGGGGAAAGAATAAGAGTCTATAAATAATAAATAAAGAGTTGTAATGAGCAGGGACACACCAATCGAGGAGTAACATAGCCAGAGAGAGTCTGTTTTCAAGCAGAACTTCTCCTGAGAAAATCTGGGTTTGGTTTTGTGCGATTAGGTTTGTCATGTGTCGTCAACCGCAACAGAAAAGTGGGAGCAAACAGCCCTGGAGCAACTGCTACGATCACCATACAGTGGTGGCTATATCCCTTATAGGAGTTGGGTGGGGTAAGGGGAGCTCTGAAGTACATGCAGGGGAACTTCCCTCTCTGACCTGACGGAGAGTGACAGCAAGAGAGACTCCCAAGTCCCACTGCAAGTGAGGTCAAGAGAGTTGCTACAGCTGGAACAACTTGGGAATTTCTTACGGGCTAAAAAGCAAGTATGCTAGAAAGGGAAGCATGGCTGGTCCTTAGCAATATTCATAAAGTAAGAGAATAAAATCACTGTTGTGTTATTGATCTCTGCTGAGAAGTCTTCTTTGTTGTTTATTTTCAGTGATACCAAAATAACTATATGTCCTAGGGCTTGCCCTCAGGCTGAGACATTACTCCAGGTGAAGGGGTAGATGTTTCAAACTGAAAACCAGTTTAGCCCTTATCCTGGCTGCAAGATTTCCATTTCAAAGGATGAAAGACCAGGCCACTGAGAGGCCTGGCACTATTACAGCTCCAGACTGTGAGCACAAAGGCTCTTCACTGCCATGCAATTGGGTGCCAGACAGAAACACCCAGATGCATTCCAAAGGAAGCAGCTCCCCATCCAGGTTTCATCTAACTGGGTGAGTGGGGATCCTGCAGAGCAGCTAAGAGAGGGCATCTGTTTGTGCTGCTGTACCAGCACCACCATACCCTCCATACTATCATCAAAGAAATGCATAGCCTTTTTGTTCATTGCATTAATTTTGAGCCTTGCCTAAAGCAATCCAAAATATTTCCAACCATTAATACATGAAATTGTTGTCTCCCTCTTGAATAAATTTTTTAAAAGGAAGAAAACACCTATTTTCCTCTAAACTAGTACAACAGAAGAAATCCAAAGCAGACGAGATTATTCCTTGCAGTGAGGGGGCAGGTTTAGTCTGATCTTTGTGCTCAAAACACCAGAATCTGGTTAAATCAGGAATTATTTAATAAACTCTTTGGGCTTCCCCCTGCACAGTACCAGGGCAATAAGACTTCTGGTAAACATCATCTGGGGCATTCAGCCCTGTTATCATTATTTACTTCTAAGATAGGTTTTGGAGATGAGTATGGCTGAACAGCTGTAAATGCAGTCACCTGCCAGTGCAGCGACTGGATGAGGAATGTGGTGGATAGGAGGGAAGGGAAAACAGAGTCTGTTACTGCATGGGGAGCAGGATCAGCTGGGAAGACCTTCTGTAGTTAGTTTCTTTCACTATTTGTCTAGTATAAACCAGAAGCTCCTTCCTTAGAGCTCAGATGGAAGGTTTTCCAGAGTATATCTCTTGGAAAATGGGCCAAAGACCCTCTCCTTCCAAAAGGTTAAATAGCTCGACCGCAACTAGCTAACACAAGGGATCCATTGTTTGAATGGAGAAATCTTTAGCAGCAAACATGGATCTGCAATTTAGGTCTGTGTTTCTTACCATTTATATCTTTTTGTCTGAAAATAATGACATTTATTTGATGCTGCTAAGGCTTCAGGCTGTTTTATCGTCGAATCAAGAAAGAAAGTCACCTTTGTTGTGTGAGGACAAAATTGTTTTTTCTTTGGATGAGCAGCCATATGTGGTATGGAAGAATAATTTAAGGCAATAATAGGACAAAAAAGATAATCAGGGCCCAACTGTTTATAAGCTCACTCTGGGTTATTTCCTATGGGAAAATCAGATATAGTCCTGTGCACACCTACCCTATGCTATATTGAGGCTCCTTGCATCTCTCCTACTTGCACTGTTTGTATGTAGAAATGACAAAAAAAACTTCTCACTTTGGATGGGCAAGGATACCCTGATACCCTTCTGATACCCTTCAGGATTTATCTTAGGAAAAGAGAGGGATGATTACACTTGCTTAAATGAGAGGAGACAGGAAATATTTATCCTAGTCACCAGTGACCTGAAGATATGCCAGGCCAGGAAGAAAAAAAACTGAAATATTCTTTAATAAAAATCAGTAAAACATTATAACTTTGCCACTTAACAATAGGACGAAAAATGTGAAGGTGGATCACCCTATCAAACCAGCCATTTCTTTCCCTTTCTGCACATCACCTCAGCATCAAAAATTATTCCCAAGCATGTTCCAAGGTATGATTTGTTTAATTTCTCTCTCTCTCTCCTTCCACTCCAGACACATTTCTTCAAAGTCCTTCTCAACAGAAGCGAGATATGTATCACATTTGGATTTCTACTCTTTACACAACAAAAACTCAAACTACTGAGAGTCCTGCTGTCAACAGGTAGATTTGCAGCGCCTCAGGCATCCACACTGGAAAAATCTGAAGCAACTTCCTTGCCCCCTTCCTTAGAGAATTATTCCTTGCTGCTCTTCCTTTCCCTCCCGCCTGCTAGAGCAAGCTCCCAGCTGCCCACGCCCACCCACACCTGCTGCATCTCTGTCTCCCCTGTCTGGCTTGGACACTGAGTGCTGAGGGGTGAGAGGGATATGCCAGCCCCTGCAGGCTGCTCCGTATGCTCTGTTCTCAGGGCTGTTTGCTGTGCGGGCCGCAGGCTTCAGGCCTTTGAAGGGTCGAATACCATCTTTTGATTTACCATGGCTGATGGGGTATGGGAAAGCTTTACAACTGAAACACACAGAAGAGTCAAAAAAAAAAAAAAGGAAAAAAAAAAGAAAAGAAAAAACAACATAGCAAAGACCTTATCAAAGACAAAAATGATAAGTAATCAAATGGAATAGATCAAAGAAGAGAAGAAAGAGATAGCTCTTAGTAATAGTATTAAATGACTTATACGAAAGGCACAATTAAATAATTCACCCCTCAAAACAGTCTTTGTTTACACAGATCTACCATGGGTTAGACACCCAGAGGATATTGACATATAGCTAGTCAGCACCAAGCATACTCAGATCTTCAGAGGTGGTGTTGGTGACTTTCTCACCGGTTAGGAGATTTTGGCAAAGTTGGATAAAGATTTGGTTCTCGTTTGCAACATTTGGGCTATGAACGGTCTCCATACAGAGTTAATGTGACTCAGAGTAAACAACTGGAAATGAATGGCTCTGGTGAAGTGAATCCTCTTCAAATTCTGTTCCTCAACAGCAAGGTAACTGTGCTGTTTTGGTCGAAGTAAAGTCCTGTATCAAGGACATGATCTGACAGCTTTATAAATGAAGAAAGGAGAGGTGAAGCTCAATCTGCGTTCCAACAGCCGAAACTACCCCTCGATGGAGTCAGACATAAGGGAGTGCTGATAAGTTTCCAGCGATCCAGCCTGTAGTCACGTAGGGGAAGACTGAACCTCACAAAAGTTTCCAGCTGAAAAGCTTGCAAAATGTGGCATACACATTGCTTCTGCTCCTGCTACTACACAGGATCAGCCTTCGGTTTACACAGGGGTTCCTTTACAGATTTTGTCCCTGCATTAAGCTGGCAACAACACATCTTTTTCCAAACATTTATCCACATCTTTTAGATGTCATATAGTAAGAGTTGAACAGTCCACCTCTAGGCTAGGTGATGGCATAACAAACCCCAGCGACCAATGCTAAAAGTGACCAATGCCAATCAGGCATACAATGTTGACAGGCCCTGAGGGAAAATATTGTCCGCCAGCATGATATAATAAAAACTGGAAAGAGTAAGCTTTAAAAAATGGTAAGTATATTCAGTGTCATCTAAATATAGCCTCCTCGTATTCACTTAGGTTCTAAGCCTAGGAGGCCCTAAACACCCAAAATGAGCAATTCCCCTAATTCTCATGCATTTTTTTAAAGATATAACAGAATCAAACAAGTGGTACCTTTCTCAGAAGAAAAAGTGACAATTTTTGATGAAGTCTGGAAATTTTCATGCTGTAGTACTTTTTGTGTGGGAGTATCAAAGGTGATAAAAGCAGCCCGTACTAAAATACTAGCACATCCCTCACAGGGTGCAAAGAATTCTCTTTTCAACAAATAGGGAAACTAAGGCATGAAAAGAACTGGCTCTGGGTTACCAGAGGATAGTGTAGAGTTGAGCAGATACTCAGTTGCCTCATCACTTCCCCAACAGAACATGCCTCTATGAATCTTTCAGTGATTAGTTTTATTTTCTGAGAAAAAAAATAGCTAGCAATAATTTTCAAAAAATGAAATGGGAAAAATCTTATCTCATTTTGCTTGATTATTAGCAACAACTGATTAGATCAGAAGAAAACGCAAACACACATATAGACACATAAATGCTCTGGAGTTTTGTGGAAGATTCTCTTTGCACATGTAAGGAGGCTCAAGAGCAGTTCTTTTGAGCTGTTCTCCAGCAAAACCCTGCAAATCTATGAAATTTTCCTTCACTTAAAGTTAATATAGGTAGAGATGGCTATCATTAGAGTGCAGCTCCTCCTAATTTCAGAAGTTACTGTCATAGCTAAAGTTCATCTATTCCATCTGTCCTATAGGCCAGTGTGGATACCACAGTAAGTGCTCTCATGCAGCTACAGACTCAACAGTGCTTTACACTTCTTCAGTCAAGCTAAAGAGAGCAAATATGCAAATACATGGGGTTTTTTTGGTTGGGGGGGTTGTTTGGGTGTTTTTTTACTAAAAGGCAAAATCCTCCATAGACTTTTAGACGACACTCTTTCTTTTTAAAGAGATATTGACTTGTTTGATACATCTTCTTCTCTGCACTTTCTTATTCAAAAAGTAAATAACAGGGTCTCGCTCGCAATTTCAAAAAAAGAAAAAAGACACCGGATGCAATTTTAAAAAACAAGCTAGTTCCAGAGGACAAGTGCTGGACAGTACATACTACAAACAAAGCTGCTACATGGTTTGCTCCTGATAGCCACAGCAGGGCTCTGAAGATGGTGATACTGTTAGCTCAAAAAATGTGAAAGCTTGATCCAATGGACTTTAGAATTTTGAAAGTTGACAGAAACGTTCACGGACTATACACAAATCTTCATATACATTAACCTACACATTAAGAAGTATAAGATTATGCACTATCAAGTTACTTTTGCCTCTTTGAGTCAGAGCCTCTTTTTATTTCTATTCCTAAATTCACATGAAGCAACAAGCTGCATCACTGAAAAGTAAAAGAAAGCTTCAACTCATGTATTTACATTCTTTAAAAATTTGTCATGCAGCAGAATACCTAAAGACTGTCAAGAATATGAATTGAGGCTAATCTAATAGCACATTCACTCCCAATTGTTTTTGTATTGTTATTGTTGGACTTGTTTCTAATTGTCTTTTTCAATTATTTGTCAGGAAAGTGTAACTCTAAGGAGACAGAACACAGCCCTTTGGGATGGGGAGATGCACTTTATTTTTTTTTTCTTTTTAATGTCTTTAATAAAGACATAACAAAAAACCCAAGGCTTTTTTATTAAATATATAAAATATGGCAAGCTGTATTAAATACTGTCAAATTATGTAAAGGACAGGGGGTTCACAGGACTTCTGCTTGCCACCTTATCCATTTTGCTTCCTTTCCATGTTTGCCTTTCACTGTTTTGAGTGATGCTGGATGAATGAGGGATGTAACTGATCAAAAGATGGACCAAGTAGCATGTTTCACACAGAGCTCACCAGTCCCAGACCAAGAAAGGAAACTTAAAAACTTAAAGACTTAAAAACCAACACTGTCCATAACGAAGAACTGACAGCAAATCTTCATGCAGCAATGCAGAAGAGAATTTCTCTCCGCAAGAGAATATAATTATAAAAGTTTCAGCAGTTATTTGCGAAATCAATCCAATCCAATCAAACAGAAATTAAATGAAATTATTTTCTAAAAAACATTAATCACAAGCCCAAACTAATAGTGAAGAGGGCAGTGGAAGGTGTTTATACGATACCTAAATTAACCATAAGTTTGACACGGCCTCCATCCAGCTCCAGGCGCAGAGTGTCAGCAGAGTCTCGTGAGGTGGTTGCCATCAACAGCCCATAAGCACGCTGGGACATGAAACGGAAGGACACATCCTCTGCTTCCGTGTGCATAACCATAGGCATGATGATCTTCATGTACATGCTGCCATCATAGCTCAAGATAGAGGCCTCTGCAAGGAATCAGCAAACAATTGCAAGAAATGAAGTTACACCTCTGAAAAACCCTTACATCTACAATAGAGCACTGTGTCTACAGAAACCATACCACTTGGCACAGAAAGAGATGTAACTGGGGAAACATGCAACAAGCACTTAACTGCACCCAGAAACCCTGCGTGGCAAATATGAGCAGTGAAGAAAGATACAGTGTTCACCGCAAGTGGAGACAGCAGTACCCATGGACACATAATTCCCAAGGTCAAGAGTGTTAGGACAGAGCCCTTTTGTGATCATGAGCAAGCAAAGCCTTCATTTTTCACATCTTCCAGAAAATACAATCTCCTTCAGTGCACTGAAGGCCAGCTTTCCCTAGGACAAGCAGTAATGACTAGAGTGGCTAGAGTTCTGATTTCTGGGACTCTTCCTGTTGCTTATTTAGAGAAAATTTAATTTCATTGATATCACTTTAAAGACAAAAAACTGTATAAAGTGAGTTTCCTAACAGGTCTTTTCTAAAGCAGATTTGTTCTGTTTTGTGATTTTATATTTTTCCGCTACTTACTATCAACCAATGCCAGCAGAGCTCTGCTGACACAACCTATGCAAACAAGGAAAGGAACAAACCAAACTCCATTACAAGTGCAATTCAAATGCAGGGAAAGTTAGAAGATAGAGGCACAATGAAAGCCAGGAGGAGGTGGGGGGGAAGCGAAGAAAGAAGTTATATTTTTCTATAATCTCTGAAGATGTTAAAGGAAATTACAATTTCAGCTGAGGAAAGGAGTTAGACTTAACATTCCCTATTGGTTCAGGGTCATCCTTGCAGAAAGTGATATACTCCTGTATGGGGTAGAATTAAAGCCTTGTGTTAGAACTGCAGCAAGCACTACAGCATGGCAATCATTGTTTCATCATGGATGCTCAAAAGCATTTTTTATCTGCAAAATTTACAAAACTACATAAATGTATCAATATATGAATCCGAGCATTCCTTTTCCCTACAGATAACCACTGCCAAAGGAAGAGCTGCAGAGATTGCTCCATGTAGGGCTTCTACCATAAAACTACATATCAAAATCCCAGAGATTTTTTGAAAAATAGACTGGTTTAGCTTCCTAGAAACATGGAAGAATTGCTCCATAAATTCTCTTGCCAGTACCTCATCCAGTTCAGTTCAGCTGAAGTTTTCTCAAATGATGACTAGGATTCTCTCTAGGCACCACCACGACCAACCCCCTGCCCCTGAAAGTTAACAACCCATCTAATTTTACCAAGTGCAAAACATGTATTTGGAATCTAGATGTTCTCTTTATGTTTCAGCCCTTTGTCCCATTTTTCCCTGCCAGTAAGAGCAGAACTTGCATCTGGAAACAGCAAAGCTTGGCACAGCCAAACCTTACTTCCTCTCCACATCTAAATGTTAGATGCTACAGTAGGGTACATGGATGGGAAACTGAGGAACAGCCAAATGTACACGCTGTAAAGGACCCATGACTGGCTCCAAAATGGCCAGTAACAGAACTGCAATGCAATAAACATGTAAATGAGATTATAAATAAAGATATAAATATCAAGCTGATAAAGTGATAGAGGAGACACATATATGATTCCAAAACATTTGGTGAGGATCACTACAGTTGTGCTGGTGCAGAAACCCACCACACTAACAGCTGGTGAGCAGCACCTCTGCGGTCACAGGATGCACAAACACATTAAGAAGAAAACTTTCCTGGGAGCACCACTAAGCCATCTGTGAACAGCATCCGTACTCAGCAGTTTTCTCAGCTGTACCCGCCACACACTGTCATGGTCTGTACACAGAAAGCTCTCTACACACATCACCCACTCAGCCATTACATTACACACATCTCTGGTACCAGCTGTCAGTGCTGCCCTAGGGTCCCCCATCTTTGTTTGGCCAAGAAACAGAGAAGGAAAGAAAGCTTCTTTTTCAAGGTGGAAGAATAATTTCTACTTTTCAAGGTGCAATTCTCTTCCCCCTCACGTCTGCACCTCTCACTTGCCACCCACAGCTGCAAGCTGGAACTAAATGTACTGTATATTATACATACACTCAAAGGCAATGCCTATGTACACAAACCTTCCTTGCTCTCTTTCCTTTCTCTCTCTGCAGATCGTATTAGAAAATGCAGCCAAGCATGAAATGGCTCTTTTGACGCCTTCAGCTCAGATGTGCCTTGCATGAAACAGTTGCTGGCCCTAGCACATGAATAGCTGTGAGAAGGGGGTTGGAGGATACTGGGACTAAGAGTGGGAGTAGCTGACACAAGTGTCCCAGCTCTGCTGCTTCCTTGTCCACAGTGCCATGCATTAGGTGCTTTGAAAACACAAGGTTTTCTGCAGGACTAGAACAAACCAAAAGCATGGTAATAAGGAGTCTCTTTCCTTCAGTAAGAATTTGTGTCCCTCAGCTTTACCAATCCCATTGTCAGGTAATTACTGTCCTTAGACAAAAAATCCCAATCTTTACTATTATTAAGGAGGACCTGAAGAACACTCAGAATTGCTGAAGATGACATTAAACTCTGGACAGTGTTTCAGCTGAGATCACACAGTAGCCTAAATCAGTTATTACTGTCCTTTCTCTGCTACAAACAGGATGCAATGAAACCTCGTAACAATTAAGCAGATAGAAGTAAGTATCTTGAAAGAATTGAAACAGCCTCCACACAACCACAGGATACAATGCTTTGCTCTTGTGTGTGGCCTATGAACTTGATGTATTTCAAAAATAACAGGATTTCGTTCCCACTTTGCAAGTCTTCAGAATCTGTAGTATCTAGGAGTCTTTCAGCACATCTCCTTGCAAGCAGACCATTCCCTCCAGCTACGAAAATGCCCCTTCAGAGGAGGGTATTGCCTAGTAGCAGTCATACAAATAAAATCTATCTCCTTCTCTTGACAGTCAGTCCCCAAAGCTCAAGAAAAGCATGTTACAGCTGAGCAACTCATACAGCAAAGCTGCTCAGGGTTGAATGTAACCTGGCAACAAGGACATGACCTCAGCCTCCCAGACACCTGTGCTGGCGACTTCTGCCTGAATACAGGCATCCATCCAATTGTCCTCAGCCATCTGCAGCAATGGGACTGTAATGCTTTGTTCAGCACCATAAATACAGGCAGCAGCACAGTTATCCAAGTTTAAAATATATGCACATTTCTGCCATCCTTCTACTTCCAGGGTAGCTATTATATTGGATGCATAGGAGCAATGTGTTAAACTACGTTTGAGACCCCTATAGATCTGTACAGACAAAAAAACTGAGTGGCATTCATTTGTGATCCCAGTGCCAGAAGATTCATTGCCATTAGTTTGGAGATGGGAAGAGGAAGAAACCAGGTGCTGGTTCAAAACTGCTCTGTCATAATGCCAGAAATCTGTGAAAATCAATATGTTATTAGGAGCAATTAGCTTCCCAGTCTTGTGCTCTGAGACCCTGCCAGTTTTAATTTTACACTTAGCATCCAAAGGAGCGATTCACTGCTGCTTCCCCACAAGGCTCTGCATAAACCTCCTAGGGAGATGGAATAGGCATATTCTTAGCATACAGACAGAAAATTATTCAAGACCTCTTCATGCTTTTTCTCCTGCTTTCTAACCTCTCTCTTGTATTAATCTCCATTCCTTGCCTCTTTTCTCTCTTCTCCCTTTTAGTTTTCCTGTAGTTTCCTGTTCTTCCCTGTGGTCTTTTGCCTCTGCCTCCCAGACAACAATACAGTGTAGTTTCTTACTGAAAATTTCAGAAAGGTGAAAGTGCAAAAATAATTAAAAATATCTACACTTCATGAAAGTTGAAGTCCCCAGTGACAGCAGTTCAGGGCACATGACATCTTCCCCAGCTACATTTGCAAGACTAAAGCGCTTAGCCCAAACATTTCCACATCCTTGTGAATTCAAATATCCCTAAAGTGCCCAAGCTTTGTATCCGCAAACCAGACAACACTTTCCTGCAGGCATTGATTGCACAGCTCACCCCTTGCCCTCACATATCCACTAGCAGACACATGGCCCCAAATAAAAAAATAAAAAAAAGAAATCCTCATTCCTGTCCAAGTGGATTCCATATAGATAAATTTCAACAAAGGAAGCCTGACAAATAATTTGGGAAGCCTGGATGTAATCACTCAGACTGAATCTGACTAGGACCCAGGAGATAATGCTCCTGTTTTTTTGGAAAAGGTATGATGGGAACTTTAAGCACTCACAGGTGGTTAGTACCTTGCGTCACCAGCAGGATGGGCGCCAGGAGCTGTGGAGTTCCCTGCGCCTGTCCCTTGCTGCCCAGGGCTGTCCCAAACACGCATGGAGGTGAGTGGGACAGATGCACAAATGGGGACCAGGTCCAACCAAGAACCCAGGAAACCTCCTAGTGATGAGGCAGCTCCACAGTCAGGCAGGAAGTCAGTCTGCTGGCCAGGGGTACGAGCGATTGTCAGGCAGGGCCACAGTGGCTGGCATGGGACATGGGCCTGGCTTGGCAGCACCCATGGCCGGGCACACTGCGGGGACCTGGAGCTGGCCCTGCCACAGCATCACTGGGGCTGATGGCCACGGGGGCTGCCATGGGGTCCGGGCCCACGAGCAGGGTGGGGGAGCCCCAGGGGCCAGGCAGGGCCTGTCGGTGCCCCAGGCGTGCTTCTTGTTGACCCATAAGAAAAGTCCACGTTTACTAAATGTGCTCTTGCACTAAACTGGATTTTCCCTGGATGTCTCCCATGTAAGTGTTTTTGGACTTTGCCTTAAACTTAGCCCACCAAACAGGAAAGAGCAATGTGAAGGGATGTAAATGTAATTCACTAGCACCAAGACGGACTATAACAGAAACACAAAACCATCTTTAAATACCTGCCTAATGTGAAATGTTACATTAGAAATAAGATTGGGCAATTTTTGCAGGGTATTTTGCAAGAATTTTTCTAGCAAAATACCCTGCAAAAATAAATATCACTAAGAAGCCACTGATAGGGTTTGCTGTGCTATTAAGAACAAAGCTATTCTGCTTTAGAGATTTCAGCCTGACAAGATGCCAATAGTGTTATTATGAGCTGTTATCCACCGGAAAATCATGAAGATAATGCAGTAAAAATCTTGGACACATACAGCTACATACAGAAAAGTAAAGAAACGAGACTGGTTTTGCCGGTACTTAATCTCTCTGAAACACCAAAGTATTTTTTCAACATCAATCCAAGATTTTCTTTCTTTCAAATTCAGATGACACCTTCCTTCTCCACTCCCAAGTGGGTATATGGCTTCTTTTCAAAAGGATCATCGTATCCTGAAGCTCAGTATATCATTATTTCAGCTCCCTCACTCTATTGTAGACTAAGTAAACCCCTTTCTACTCAGCTTCTCCTAGCTTTCATTTTCTAAAACTTGCCTCTCCTGCTTCTCATCTCTGGCTTCTTTCTGATTTGTATACTACTTTCTTAAATTGAAATTTTCCAATCTGAATAGCATATGTCAGTTAAGACCAAACAAGCACTTAAAGTAATTACATAAGACACCCTCATCAGTGCAATGTGCACAAAATAGTTCCAAATGAACAGCAAATGGGAGACATAATAGAGCTAGCTCCAAGGCATTCATCACATTTTCATGGATGCAAGGATACTGGAGGAGCAGTAATAATAATTGTCATTTATGAGACCGCTGCTATAGACAAAAATTGCTAGCAGATGTTTACATAGGCCAGATAGCATCCAGATGAATATTCTTCACTAAACACATTTTTTTAAAACCTTGCAAAATTTATTTCATAACATTAATTAAAACATTTAATTTCTGGGTCTGAAAATAGCCCAGAGGTGCAAGTTGCTTCATACAAGAGATAAAAATTCCTGAAGAAACCTGAAGTGCAAACCACACCTATCTATCTATCTAGAAAGTCAGAAGAGAACAAATACTCTGTTCACCAATCCCCTTTCCATAACCTCTGTTCCAGTATCTTATATTTCTTCTATTCCTTTGAGGTCTTTCCAAACACATAACCAAAGTCTGCAGATCATATTATTGACTAAGTAGCCACAAAATGGAAGACATAAAAAAAATCTAAGTAAAGAAGGCAAACAAAAAGCCTTAAGCAACATAGTGCATGTACTATAATGTCCTTCTTCAGACAAAAAAAACTTACCTTGATTCACAGAGTTTAGACTTTGAAATTACTTTGGTTATGAACAAAAGTAATTCTGATTTTTCTCTTTACAACAGCCCTATTTTCCTTTTTTGAATCCAAAATTAACACCTTGCTCTACTACTTCATTATAAAGCGGGTATATTATACCAAAATCCTGTAAAGCTCTCCTGAGAATTTTCATCTTAAAGTGGACAAAATCTCAAGGAATTAGTTAAAACTGTGAGGCTTCTACCATTGTAAGGTAAAATCCCAACAGATTTTTGCCTGTCTATAACAAAAGCTTCAGTGGAGACCTTCCAAATTTTAAACTAACCTAGGGAAGACATATTAGGGACATGGATCTCAAATCTCCTTCTGTTAATAAACCTCACTACCATTTGCGGTCTGGATTCTAGCTTTGTTAACTTCCGTATTTAATCAAGTCTCCAACTCACCAGGTTAACCTGTGGCTACCCCACAAAGTAGCATTTATCAGTTTCCATCAGCATCAGGCTCGGTATGCTCTTCCTACACTCCTGTTGTGACTACACACAAAAGAATATGAGCTGATTAAGAGGTGTTGTCAGGTGAGGAGTTACAAAAAAATTAAAATATTCCTGTACTCCACAATGAAAGGTAAATAAACTTTGCTTCTCCTTTCTTTCGGCTGCAATCATAAAGAACTGGCCTAGGGAGAGAGCTGTGAGAGCACTGAGTACCACAGTAGAAATATTTGCAGACAGAGGAAACTGTAGCTTGTAAATGTTATTGCTAGCCCTGGGAGGTGACGAATGAGGTTATATTGCCATACTGAAGCTTGGCAGAGACGCAGGAGAACCAAGAAGGAGCACATGGGCTTTTCAAATCGACTCCAAATGTCACCCTAACATTTACAGAGCTGTATACAACTATTTGGGAAGAAATCTCTGGCAAGAAGACTAAGGGTAGAAGAAGAACTGCTCCTCAATGTCAAGGTCCACAATGGGAAAACCTGCCACTAAAATGATAGTTTGAGAGTTTGCATTACCACAGGTGGCTCCGTTTAGAAAGTGCCATGACTTCTATTTAGTTCAAACATCTCTGAGTCCTCTTCATGGCACTGTCAAGCTACATGAAGCATTTGATCCCTATCTTCTGAGCAGAGTTCACTGAGAAAGGGAGATTACAGCAAAAAAAGTTTGGTTTATCTCCGCACACAGTGAAAAAAAGAGGTAGCAGACACAATTTGTAGCAAGGGAAAATTGAGAAAACTATAAGGAAAAAAATTACACAATGAAGGTTGCCACACAATGCAACAGAACAGCTGTAGAAACTACTATCCTGGAAATTTTCAAAATTCAGTAGGATATTCCCTTTAATAATCAATTCTGCTTTTCAAGTTGGTCTCACTTGAAGCAGGTGGTTGGGAGAAAAACTTCCAGAGGTTTTTCATCTTTCAACCATGGCTATTCTATAACAAGTGCCAGAATGCCCTGATTTCACTGGGTATTGCACCTTTCCATAGACATCACCTTACACCTGCAAATTGCTACTGATTTGAGATGGAAAAGGTTTCATCTTGTGAGTTATTGCATTGAGGGGAATGCTTAGTGCATGTTGTCAACACTAAAGAAATAGAAGATTCAAAACATTGCTTTCTTACAGTCACTGTATGTCCTTGGGCAAATTCTTTAGCCCTGCTGAATCATCTCTGAGCATTTACAGTTCAGAAGCAAACATATTATGATGCTACTAGAGACATCTGATGGTTGTGCTTACAGTCCTTTTCTCCCACCATATGGGAAGGCTACTAAAAAGGCAGTTATCATGGCTTGGGTGCATGTACTCTTTGCTGGGTGAAAAACTGGCAGGATGGCCAAGCCCAAGGAGTGGTGCTGAATGGAACCCAGTTGGTGGCCAGCTGCAAATGTTGCTCCCCGGGTCTCAGTGTCAGGGCCAGTTCTATCTAATAGCTTTATCAAAGATCTGGACAAGGAGATCAAGCGCATCCTCAGTAAGTTTGAAGGGCACACTAAGTTGGGCAGGAGTTTTGATCTGCTGGAGGGTAGGAATGGGTGTGGACAGACTGGAACAATGGGCTGAGGCCAATGGCATGAGGCTCAACAAGGCAAAGCACAGCACTCCCATGTGGTGCTACAGGCTTGGGGAAGAGTAGCTCCAGAGCTGCTCAGCAGAAAGGGCCTTGGTGGTACTGGCTGAGGGGCAGCTCAATATGAGCCAGCAGTGTGCCCAGGTGGCCAATAGCATCCTGGCCTGCATCAAAAACAGTGCGGCCAGCAGGACTAAGGCAATGATTGTCCCTCTGTACTCAACACTGCTGAGGCCACACCACAAGTGCTGTGTCCAGTTCTGGGCCACTCACTTCAAAAAGGACACTGGGGCACTGGAGCATGTCCAGGGAAGGGCAGTGAAGCTGGTGAAGGATCTGGAGCACAAGTTTGATGAAGAGCGTCTAAGGGAGCTGAGGGGGTTTAGTCAGGAGCAAAGGAGGCTCAAGGAGGACCTCACTGCTCCATACAACTCCCTGAAAGGAGGCTGTGGTGAGCTGGGTCTTGGTGTCCTCTGTTATGTCTCAAGTGAAAGGACAGGAGGAAATGGCCTTAAATTCTGCCAGGGGAGCTTGAGATTAGATATCAGAAAATTTGTTTTCACTGGAAAAGTGGTTAGGCATTGGAATAACTTGCCCAAGGAAGTGGAAGTGTTCAAGAGGCATCTGGATGTGGCACCTGGGAATATGGCTTAGGGGTGATTATGATGCTGCTGGGCTGACAGTTGGACTAGATGATCTTGACAGTCTCTTTCAACCTTGACGATTCTTTGATTCTGTGATCATCAGTCTATCATCTTTGAAAAGTAAGGCTGTAATGTAAACTACATTCATAACCTTCTTAAAATCCCTAAACAACCTCTCCTCAGCTGTTCTTCCAATACTGGAAAGAAAACCAAACTGATACTACCTCTGGGTGGTGGTTTAAGGAAAGTTCACAGCACGGACTAGACAACCCTCAATTTAATTTTCTTCCTTTTCCTCACCTGACCGCCCCAAACCCCTGAACTTTGTAAATGCCTGGAAGAGGTGCGTTAATAGAACAGGGAGCAAATGGAAAACATTGGTCTACAAACTGTAGTTCAAACTTGTCGACACCATCCTGGTTTTGAAAAAGCAAAAGCTCTTCAACCCAATCAGTGATCTAGGAAGGGCCAGAAGTGAGACACTGCCTTGATGAAAACAAGTAGGCAGAGAAACTAGGTAACTATTTATAACTCATGTAAGGCAAGCACCTTCATGGAAACAAGAACATCACAACACTCACAAAGACTGGAAAATAGGTCATCTTTCAAGGGAAGACCAACACAACAGAGCAGGTAGTGATTAGGAGGGTAACAACAACATACATGCTGTGGAAAAATACACGATAATATGTAATTTGGGGTTTCAGACTACAACTTCCAAACTCAAAATACAAGATAAACTAAGCTGACTTTATACTAATAGGATCTGGAGGAAGGTCCCTTCAGAACCTTTTCTTCTCCTATTGCAGATCTGCTGTCTTCCCTAAAAATTTTTGCAAAACCACTAATCCCTCGGTGGTGAACATCTGAGAGCAATGCTCAGCCGGTGCAGCACACACAGTGCTGAAATGGTGACACTGATTTTCAGGCATCCCACTGGCACTGTCCGTTCCTAATGAAGTCATCAGCTGAGATGCAACAGCCAGATCTGTTCACCCAGCTAATTGCAACCACTGTTCAATTATTGGATAAAGAGGAAAAAAGAAGCAGAAACTAGTAGCTGGCATGGAATGGCAGTTGATAGTGCCAGGATCATGAGGGCTGAAGCATGAGATACATGCTCAAGCCTGTAAATTTCAATAGCAGATAAAAGAAATTTAGTCCTACTTTTAAGTAAGAGGCACTGCCTTTTGAAAACATGATTGTACCACAGACCAAATTCCACTGTAGAGCTCTGGTACCTGTAGATTTTTATTTTTTTTCAAATAACAGGAATTTCAAGGAAAAAAGGAAGAAAAAAATAATTGGCATGGGTATGTAAGGTGCTTATGTACTAATGATGACCCAAATTACATGGAATTTCAGTGTCTGGACAGTTACAGGAATGTTCATGAGCCATTCCTCTCTGACTCCAAACAAGACCAAGTGCAGTTTCTGCCTTACAAAATCAGTGTCTTTTGGTAAGGACACAGTTTAAAACTCATAGTCCATAACACTGGCTATAATTATTCAAAGTCATACAGTTATTAAACTCCTACAAGCCCATCGCAAATGCCAAAGGCTGCAATGCAGGATCTACAGTGCAGGACTATGTACTGCTCCAAGTGCCTACACTGGCATTCAGTGAATGGGTTTATAAACAGTAGCCAATACAAAACCTCAGTTCAAAACTCAAAGAGTTGGGCTCATGGAGAAGAGGGTTCCATTAATCTTTTTCTTCTCTGAGCTCCAAGACCCTCCAGGGATCTTGATGGGAATTGTAAATTATAATAAATCCTATTTCTTGTGCAAGCTGTGAAGATTTAGTCAGCGTTGGCAACTTCTATGAGATTCTCCAGTCAAAAGAACTGTAGATGTATAAATTAGATAGCAGCTGTGACCCTAAAACTTCCACATTCACCATTGTGCAGCCCATTTTATTCACTTTGAAACTTAGGGCAGCAGTGAGAATGTAATGAAGAGTGTCATACTCCAAAAGCACCAGCCTGATGCCACAATTAAGCAAAGCTGAATTTTCTTCAGCTGCTTCTATCATAGACTTACTGAGGTAGCTGCTGAGGCTTGAGACTATTCCTATTTAAAACAAGACTGACCAAATCTTGAAATCACCAGGTATCTTAGACTGAAAATGCCATTTATATGCAGAAGATTGTCAGATCACGTTCTATGGCAGCTATGATCTCTCCTGCTCCTAACTGAAATTGGAAAGCTATCACATCATCACCCCATATCAAGACATTTGCATCCACTTACAGATAAGATGTAACAACGTACCCACATCCTGTATTGGTCTCTTTATACTAGATATAATTAAAAACTCCAAGTTAAGAAAGCTTTAATGGTGAATAACCATCTATTTATCCTGTCTAAAACACTTCTGTCTACTATAATACAGCCCAGAGGGACATTTACTCTCTGGATTGCTGGCAGCAAACTAAATTCAGTATATTTTGTTACAACATTTCTGATCCATTACATCAAATTATTTCAGATTAAATGCAGCCTATCAGAGAAGAGGGTCTCTTCAGACCTGAAAACTGCCTCAAACATAAAATTCAGTGTCTGCTTATCAGTGACTGCACCTCCTGCATGATATCCCTTTCCATACACCTTCACTCAATGCAAGGCAACACACCTGCAGAATGAAATGCCTGGTAAGGAACCCTGCCATGAGTCGGCAGGTAATAAAAAGTTTCACTTCACTGTGGTCTTCTGTTTTTTTTCACTAGGTTTCTGAATAATCTCTTTATGAGATTGAGAACCTGGAATAACCACAGAAAAATAGCAAATAAAAATTGGTCCCCCTACCACATTAGGGTTAGACCTTGTACTGCTCAGAAAAGCATTAAGGATGGTACAGCTGATATTTCTGTCACAAGGGTGGGGTGCTAAATGCAAGCATCAACCATGCATTCCTAAAGACCAGAGTTCAGAGATTCCTTAGACAAACAGGAATTTTTTAATCTCAACCTAAGAAAAGTTTTTCCACATCTTAAAATGAGCCTGCCTGTGCTCTGAGGAAGTCTGGGACAAGGGGAGGAATAAAGCTATCCATCACAAGTATGATGTTTGCTAATCTGGGTGGCAGACAGAAAGTGCAGTCTGTAAGAATGGATTCTGAATCCTAATAAATACTTAGGTGTTTGATTAAAACATCAACAGCCACGGTCTTAATGCTTTCTACAATGGAAAAAACAGTTTGCTTTCACCTAAAATGTATCCCAGGCCCAGAAGTGCAGAAGAGATGGAACTAAGAGACTAAATTGCAAAAGCCATCCCATTTAGCTAAGTGGGATCACAGGTAAGGTCAGGGCACTTAATCACTATCTATTTGCTGAAAATTACTCATAAAGGATATTAGATGCACAATTCTTTTACAGCAATTGGCTCTTGTTGATATGAATATGAAATAGGTACCAAGTAAGAGTTATGTCAGTAACAAAAGGAAGGAAATTAATCATAACAAAGATGGAAGCCAAGGTGAGTTTGGGGGATAGCCAGTTTGGATATATGTTTGGAGGACTGGAGAATGCTTTCACATGTATTATTTGGCCAAATCTCCAGAGTGTATCAGAGAAAGTGAGATTATTAGAACAATCCGACACAATTTAACAAAGCACGGTAAAAGCAGATGGGACCGTGGCTATCTGATTAGCTTTGTATAAAGGCTGTGGCAAATCCATCATGAGGTTTTCCAGGCTCCGAGAAAGCCTGACCAGAACTGGCCCTACCAGCAAGTTGCGTTTACTTCAAGGATGAAAATTTTCTCTTCCCTTATTATACAAGGCCGAAAAAGTGGTGGGGAAGAGAGTCTGGCACTTCCTACTCTTTTAAATGCTATTTCTCTATAGTGCTAGAAGCCATTAGTCATTACCAATTAAAACTGGGGGAAAAGAAAAATAAGTAATTACAGGTGAAGGCATTAATCATTACCAATTAAAACTGGGGAAAAAGAAAAATAAGTAATTACTACTGAAGGCATTCTTTCAGTTTTACCACTACTTGTTGCTAGCCCCTTCTCTTGGGCTGCCTGCAGTCTGCACCCCACTGCTTCTGTACCTACAGGAAAGGGATGAGAAAGCTGCAACTCTGCAAAGGCAGCCTTCAGCTGCAGGGAGAAGAGTCTGACTGGTGCACAGGCAAGCAGGAGCAGTCAGGAACATCCTCACCAGTGTGCCCCTCTCATCTGCCCACATTTCAAAGGAGTCACACAGTCAAGCCCAGGAGAAAACAAGCACTCAAAGTTCTACAAGGACAGAGCAGCAGGGGAAGCCAACAGCTATTACTTGTGGCTGAAGCACCATAGTGGAATCTCCTGTGAAATTGGTACCAAGCCTTAGTGTCCCAGATGGCCACCAATTTGAAAAATATTTGTGACACCATCCAGAAGCCTTCCCACAGGAGATGTAAAGTCGAATTAAAGAAGATGAACTCCTAATCTGGAAGTTTCCACATTCTAAAGGATCCTGTACAATTTCAGAAATTATTTGGACAAAAATTGTTTCCTAACACCAGGAACTGTTTGAGTCTAACAGCTGCCTATTGGGACACCTTCAGTTTAAAACTGAGTATATGGCAAAAAATAATCAAAACCAAACTATCTGTATGTACTTCACCTGTCAGATTTCCCCCTCCTACTGTTTGTGGTATCAGAAGATAGTATTTATTTTTTTTCATATCTTTCATATTTTTCTTTCTCCTGTTACTTTGCAAAATCCCAATAGAAAGAATAGCAGAAACAGCAAGATGCTTGCACCAGGAAATAAACAAAGCACATCAGAAAATTCCTTCCTGCAAACTGAAATAAAATCTCATTACATCTGTCAAACCTGTTCTTCTTTTAATTTCCATCCCACTTTGAAAAAAAACAAATCACGCACACTACTTCCAAATACACAATATCATAATCTTCAGGAACAATTAAGGGCTGACTTATCCTTAACAGCAATTTTATCAAGTCAGAATGACATTTTGCACAATATCAAAGCAACAAGGATTGTATCTAGACACATTGCACCCTTTCCCCTGGGAAACACAGTTACACCTGCAGCCACTTGGCCTTACAGAATGTATCACCTCTTTATGCTGCCTAAACATCCTCCTGTGTTGGTCAGACTGAATACCACAAAGGGAGAATACAGCAGAAAAATACATAACCAAGGGAAGACAGGCAAAGCTCTCACTCTTCCAAAGTCAAGCACTGACCAACCAGCGTTCAGGATACATAGGACAATACTCTCAGACACATAGCATGATTTTTGGGGTGTCCTTAGCAGGGCTACGAGGTAGATTCAATGATCCTTGTGGGTCACTCCCAGCTCAGGATATTCTACGATTCTGTGATCTATGATGTTTGAACTGCCATCTAATGGTGAAACTGTAACTTTGAAGTAGGCAGAGCAGACAGCACACAAAGAAACAAATGCTGCTTTGTCCTGAAGCTCTTGGATTCAGATTGACAATCACCTTTTTCAGCAACATTTAATTTTATGCTGCTTCCTACAGCACTAGTTGCTGGTGAAGCAAAAGTGTATGTTTTAAGTGACAAAACATATCTTCATCAGGGATGTGATTACTGTCTCAAACTGCCAGATTTGTTTCACAGTTTTATGCCACACATAAGAGACTGCACAACAAAGAATATAATAATGTCAAAGTTCAGGCTTGAATTTTTTGAGGACTGATAACGTAATCTTAATTTCTGAGGAAAAAACTACCAACATTAAACAAGTGCAGAAATGCTGAGTTAAACCATCTAGATTACTCCAGTGATATACATTTTCTGGACATTTCAGCTATTCAGAAACAAATCACTTTCTGTCATCTACCATTTACCTCATAATCTGGTGGTACAGGTTCCAAATCACTTCCCTTGTGACTCAAGCATGGACAGAATCTGTGGCCTTGCTATGCACCAAAACCAAAGGAAGCTAGTTCAGACACGTCAGTATTTCCTTTTTCACTTTGCTTAAACTATAATTAATAGTAGCTCTTGATTATGTTTCCACTGATCCCCTAATAATAGTAGAATCATAGAAAGTCACTTTGTGATTTTCCTTTATTTGATCTGAAAGTAGGAAAGAATGTCATTTTCCCCTCTTCAACAACATGTTTTAGATTCTCACTGAGGCAATCATTACCAAGTAAACCAAATACATTAAAAGGGGGTTGCAAATGGAAAAATAAAACCTAATGAACCCTTGTATTGAGCATACTATGTGTCAGGCATAAGCACATTTGGAATCCACTTCTGACAGGTTATTGACATCTAATTCCACACTATCACCAAAGACAGCTCAATTTACTCCCCCTTTTAATGTGCAAGTGAGGGCCTGTAAAAGCTATCAGACTCATGTGATGAAAGACAAATACCTAGGACACATACAGAAAAAATGCTTCCTTCATATAATTCTCCAAGTCGTTCAAGAGTTTAGAAACTCAGAGCTTAATACATGAGCCATCATTCCCCATATCACTGGAGAAAAGGGATGTTAAGCCCTTCACCCACAGAAGCAGGCATGTGGCCATTCTTGCACAAAGAGGGAGACATTTCTCTCTGTTTTCAATATAAAGTGAATCATAGGCTCCGACAATGAGCTCAGTCATGATCCTGGAAGTTCCCTACAATGTCTGAACTTTGAACAGCAGGCTCTGCTTTCTCCTAAGCATTCCTGGAGGGTTGCAAGGGTATGGGGAGAGCCCAGAGTGTGGAAAATCTGTGTGTATTAAGGAAATAATACACTTCAGTATATATTTCAAGTCTATTTGAAGACAAAAAAAGTGTAAAACCTTTCTCCAAAAGGGCTGCTAGTAGAAATTTAGCAAATCAAGCAAGCCAGCAGTTGCTGGGTGAGCAGAGCAGGCAGTGGGGGTGCAGAGGCCATGGGCCTCGGGGACTGGGGCGCCTGCTCAGACACTTAGGGGCTCAGTGAGGGGTGGATGGCAGTGCTGCCTGAGGCCATTAGATGGCGAAGGAGGCTGCAATTGTCTCCTCACTTGCGCCACTAGCACTGAGAAGTACTTAACATGGGTGATTTTCAAGGAACAGCAGTGTGGCTCCTCCTGGGGTAGAAGAGAAAGCACAGACATGCAGCAAATCCCAGTCAGTTTTCTGTGCGATGTCACTGCCACCAGCTGTCACTGTGACCTGGTGGACACTGTCCCAAGTTTTCACATGCATCTGCACAAGTGCTGGATCAGTAAGGGCTATTTCAAAAGAAGCTTTTCCTAATTTACACCTGGAAAGGATTAGACACAGCTGTACACCACAAAGCAACCACAAAGAACAGTTTTCTAAAATAAGCAGCTAACATACTCTGACCAAAGAGGAAAAAGAGTAGGTCTCCTAAGAGGATGGTTTTCCTGTCCTCAATTCCTGTTAGCTGAAGAGCTCCTCACGATTTCAAAGCATTAAGATACACTCAGGAATGTCTTTTGAACTGGCCTACTTTCACAGCAGAAACTGAGACACAAATAGGAGACAGCTCATCCACTGTCACACTGCAAAGTGAGGACAGTGCAGGCACACAGCCCACTGTCCACCACAACTGCGCTGCTGCCTCCCACTTTTCTGGATGATCCAAGAGCTACCTGCCACCTTGTTGTACCCTTCATCAGACAGACCTTGAAAAATTCTCAGAATATTAAACAAGGCAAAATAATTGCGAGGTCAATAATTCGTTTGGAAACTGGAAAATAATCCACAAGCCTAAAATAATCTAAATCTGAAACGGAAAGGGTACTGATCTTGACATCACTTGAAACATAGATTGTAAGACTCTATAGAAACAACACCTGTTTCTCTTTCAAATTCTGCAGATAGAGAGAGACTCAAAAGGCAAAGAATTGAGGCACAAGACAGTTTTTTAAGATTTCAATTAGCCTATTTTTTTGGACTAGGATTTATTTACTGCAGACTTAAGCATCTCTCATAGTTACATATTCTCTATTTATATCTGCTAACTGTGCAAATTTCCTGGTTCTCTGATTCCAGACCAGCTGCTGGGCACAGCTGTGCTCCAACAAAGGCACCAAAACCAGCAGGATTGCTGTGGGACTGTCATACTTCCCTAATTTCATCTGCATCTGGAAGAGGAAATCACAGTGCTTTTCTCACCCACTCCTGACACAGCTCAATAGAACACCACCAATGTAATTTAAAAAAAGCCCCTCAGTGATAGATTGCCAGTGTGAGAAGCTCCCAAGCTTCCACAGCTTTTAAACATTGCAGTAAAACTTCCTGCACAACATACAAGGTTGCCAACATGAAGAATACAGGAATCTAAGTGAACAGTCACCCGCAAGCCTTTTAGACAGAGCAGAGGACGTCCTGCAAGCAATTGGACATGTGGAGAGATCGAGGCACAGAATTGCAAGCAATACAGAGTCTGGCAACAAAGCTTCTGTTCAGTGGGAAGAGGGGGAAGTAAAAGCAATGCAACCAGGCAGAGCACCAAAGTGCCTCACAACACACCGCAGCCTGGATGCTATGTGGCATCTCAGTCTTGAAGCAGATTTTAAAACGCAAATTTCATATTTCTCTGGGCATCAAGCTCAAGGACGCAGCAAGATCAAGCTTGTACCCAACAGAGGGGGGACTGGCACATCCTCCTCCTGGCATGCAGTACTGCCTACCTGAAGCCTGTCCCTGCTGCCCCCCACCCACTGCCTGTCCTGAACACCAGCCTTATGTAATGGCCACTTCACACCCTAAGCACCTTACTTAGATATTTGGATTTTACTCTAAGAGCTGATGGGCCCCTAAGCACTACAGGGGGCAAGGCTGGGGTTTGTCAGGATTCACTGCTTTCATTCACTAAAACCTAACTGATTTGCCAAAGACCAAAGTCCATGACAGAGCAGGCCTAAATGCAAATGAACTAAATGGTTTTAGTTTTGTTGTTGTTTTGGGGGTTTATGCAGATGAACAATATTTGGAATGACGGCTTGTCAGTCAGAAAAGCCTCTGCTCTCCATCTGCCACAAAGATGAACAGTTAGCAGCATACTTGCTGCTTCTCTTTGTGCTCTGGCAAGAGAGAATGAGCCTTACAGTAGGCTCTCCTTACCAGCAACCAGGAAACAACACATTCTCCTCTTCTCCATGCTTGTCTTTCTCACATGAGTCTGTGAACATCTAATTGAGATTTGAGTTTGGAATCTGAAGCTTCTTTGGCAACAACTTTCCCCGACCGTGCATTTGACAAAACCTTCTCTACCAACAGACTTTTCTCATCTGATACTGTAACACATACCACATAACATTGTTTTTAATTTGCCTAAACATGGAGTTATTCCACAATTCTTTGAGATATAGCAAAAGAGCTGAGGTATCAAAATGTTGTCATTTTTACACCATTAACTATTCTATCCTTCCAAATTCAGTATGAGTTATTGTAACAAGTAATTACAATAAGAATCAAACAAAACTTAGTTAGGTAATCAGTGTCTTGCATGTCATATAAATTAATTCATGTGCTCACTAATTAGGAAAACACATCCAGTCATTTACAGGATTTAGAAAGGAAAATACGTCTTGGAATACATTTCCAGGTTATCATTCTGAGGCATATAATTCACAGACCCATACAAGCCAGAAGCAGAAGAGCTGGCTAGATCATGGAGCTCCCTTCCTGTCCTCTTACAAAACATATTTCATTAAAGTGTAGAGCAGCCTGGCCTTGCTCAGCCATTTTAGCCATCCTAATTTCCAATGTCTAACAGATGCGAATTCCACCCTTTTCTATTACTCCTGCTACAGCAAAATCAAGCAAAAACAAACCCACCTCATCATTATGATGGTATATTTACAATTTTCCTTTCTTAATTTAACTCAATATTCCATTATAAGTGTCCTGTGAACTTCCTCAAATAATTCCCCTTTTTTGGGAAGGCACTCCTCCCATCAGAGCTGATTCGTCATCCTCCCCTCAGGTTATCATTTTACCAAGCAATATGTACTGAACTCTTCTAATATTTCTCCATAATTCCTCCCTTCAGCCTCCTGATTATAGTTCAACTTGTTTTGCCAATTTTCTTCATATGGTTGGGATTTCAGTCTAAGCTGCTCAACAGTGATTTCTTTACACATTTTGTACTCGTATTTCTTGAACATACAGTTCTATTTGTGTGACTAGGAATACTTCTAACTAGCACAGGTGTAGCTGAGTACCCAGTGGCACTTCATTAGTACACAATTTAAGTGGTGAGGAGTTGATATTCAGGCTTTATTATTTTGGCAAAGGTCAATGGGTAAAACTATTTAAGGCTCCTTTCTTGTGTGCTCTGTAAATCTCATACCACTATTGAGTTAAATACATCCAGCCAATCACTGACACACCATACAAAATTTCATCATTTGTTTAGTGCCTTATAAAGGGCAATGAATAATTTTACCTTTTCAATGCTAAAGAAACTAGAAAATTTTTCCCCCTTGAGTGGCTCAAGTACTACAGTATTTTATCTATAAAAGGTTGCTTGTGTGCCTCAAAAAAATACAGCATTGTGTCTCGACAACCACACAAGGATTGCATTAGCATTGCAGGTGTAGAAAAGTAGCACAAGGCAGAAAGTCACTGCTATTTTAAAAGAAAATCTCTGACCTTTAAGGATTTTTAATACACATTGTGGGTCTAGGCAATGTTGGTTTTTTGGGGATATGAACTCGAATTATTAATAAACAACACCAAAAGCTGCCCCCATTTCTGTACTGATGAAGAATAAAATAGTATTTTATTCTGGGTCAAGTAGCAATTACAGGAAAATTAGTTAGATAACACAAAACTAAGTATCATTCATTATGTTGGGTCTTCTACCTGTTCTCATGGCAGGATGTCCATTAAACTTAAGAAAAACTATGAAACAGAAGGTCAAATATTAGCCGAAAGTACACATTCTGCTGTTCTTCAGCTTTTCTCATCCTAGAATCTGAAGCTCTTAGTGATTCACGAATTTCTCCATATTGCAACCCTTTTATGATTTTGGAAATTCTTAAGTGTCTGGCTTTTGGGGGATGGTTTTTTTTGCAGCTGGGGAAGATAAGGCACAGAAAAATGAACTACCTGTAGTAATAAAAGCCAGAAATAGAATCCTAAGATATGTCTACTGTATACTTTTGTGCAGCACCGAATTAGTGATTTCCCATATATGTCAAGGCTTGTCTTGTGAGAAGCCCTGATCAGACTTCCTCGCTAGCCTGGCAGTGATGCTGCATTGACAGGACACAATTCACCGCTCATCCACAGGTACTGCCACGGTAGCAGTCAGCAGATGGTCTTGCAAAGCAAACAGGGCTACACACAAGGCAGCACAGGATGCTCTGTGCCCAATGCACTGCAGCACACCTGAACAGCATCTCTAGGCAGCCTTGCAAAGATTTCCAAGTAACAGCTTTTACTGAGGTCCAGGGGAGATCACCGTGTCTTTTAGCTCTCAGTGTCTGATAACATTTTCTTAATCTTTGTTTATTCCTTAAGTTAAGGTTTATTCAACTTCAGTTTGCCTTATAAGCACATCTGCTAACTTCTTCCATGTATTAATCAGTTGGAGACCCCTGGATTCTGATCAGACACACAGGGAATGATAGTTGAGTGAGCAATGCTGGGTTAGATAGAGGCTGACCCATGGGGAACTTTATGGTAATCAGCTTTTCATTACTGCATGCTGAAAGGCCAAAGTGATTCATGAGTGCTCTTCTGAGTGGGAAAACAGGAAAGGAAGAGAAGATGAAGAAACCCTGGATTTGATATGAATTATCTCTATCCTATCACAGTATATAAGTATTTATCTCTAGGAACTGCTAACCAAATATCCCAGGACTATATTACCATGTCTGCAGAGATCTGCAAGTATTATTTCAGAGATATCAGATAGCTTTTTCAAGGTGGAAAGAGTAGCTTGGTGACCTAAGAGTCTAACAACTAAATTAGGTGATATCTTAGATTCAGACACTTAAATCCCAGAAAATGAAACCCTCTCAGAATCAGCGTCTGTGGCTAATTACTTTTGTAATCTTGAATCTTACTGTAGGTGCCTTAATAGTTCTGTATCACAGTTTCCCAAAATATAAAATTATTATTACATCAATCTTCTTTTGGAAATACTCTGCATATGGGAAAAATGACACTTGTTTGTACAGGATTATCAATTTGCATCCTTATAAATAGTTTAGTGTGGATTTATTTAGCATACTCTGATAGTCCAAACACAGAGATATCAACAACTTCCTGGCTTTCTCCCAGCTATGACCTTGTCTGTTCATTTTAAGTTTGAAGGATCTCCCACGAGTTATCTGTATGCAAGGGTACAAAATTTCACCCAAGCCCCCATCTCTGGCGTCTACAGAGAGAGGGGTAGAACTGTGAGACTTGGCAGGCCCCACAATACTATGGCGGAGAACAGCTTAAAGTCCATTGCCAACCCATGTTTCAGATGGGTTACAGTTCACTGCCTGAACAGAAAACATCTCAGCCCCAGACACAAACAAGCCTTACGTCAGGACCCCCATTCCTGGTTGTATCTGAGTGTTCTTCCTTCCTGCCCTGAAGCTCTCCTAGATAGCCTTCACCAGGAAACTGCTCAAGTGTGTAATCCAGAATCAATGCTGAAGCAGGAAAAAATATAATATACAATAACCTTCAGGCACCCAAACAGATGCAGAATTAGTTATTGACATGCACAATCTCTTCAGTGCCTTACAGGATACTACCTTTCAAGGGATCAACATGGGAAAAGAAGGTTTTGGGTGCCACCCAGTTAAATACAATTTTATTGATCAACACTTCGATGGAGCACATTGATCAAGCATCTCTCCATAATCTGAGTGAAAGGATGTCTAGAAAAACCAACTCACAGCAAAAGGGACATGGCAGCTGTTTCAAAGCTGCTTCTCCTGGAAGATTTACTGACTGAGCCTTGGCTGGTGGCACAGACTAGGGTAGGAACTGTAAGCAACACACACATAGACACACAAAAAAGGTAAATGATCTGCATTTTAATTTTTACAGCTTCTAGAAAAAACAACAGTGTAAAAGAGAATAGATGAGCTCAGAAAATCATTGCCAGCCAGGAGGAAAAGACAAAAGAAAAAAGAAATCACAGCAGTGTAAATCAGCCAGGGGAGAAACGGCTAAATGACGATGCTGATTGCTAATCTACATCCTGTCACTCTGACTTTATAAGCAGGTGAGCTCAAGAGGCCATGTGTGCAAAAGCAGCCCCATAAAATCACTGTTTTTCCCAATCTCATCTGTATTCACAGTGGACCAGGTTTTCACTTTATGGCTGCAATGTTCCTGTTCCTTCTGCAGGTCCATTAGCACAGTGCACATTGCACAGTCAATATCAATTCCAGCCTACACTTTTCTGCCTTTTTTATTTGGACACAAGTCCTTCTGTCTGCTGGATTCATTACTCTTCGACATGGCTATTTGTAGTCTCCCTTTATGTTTTGATTATTTTTTAAAGCAGCCCGAGTGCCTTTGACTTTAAATATAAAAATTAAAAGATAAAGTGAAAACAAAGTAAGGCATCTAAAAAATGTCATGATAAATCACTTCTCTTTCTCTTTAATCCTTTTTGTTTCCCATAATTGCTTTACCCAAAAAGCTTGCAGGCTATAAAATGATCCCCTACCCAAAAAGAAAAATACCAGCCTTTTGTTTGACATAGCTCCATTCGTCCCCTTTTCCCACATCCCAAGAAATCTTCCAGGACATTCCTTGCTCTTCTGCACCAGACAGGGAAGTGAAATTTGATCAAACTGGAAGGTGGCAGAAGGAATCTGGCAGGCTTAGGGGGTGGCATACAAGCATTTGCACAAGATACAGAACTATGATGTTGCCTCGGTAAAAGGGAGGGCAACACACTGGGACAGGACTCAGTGTCCACCCTGCTGAATTCTGGACCACCTCCACCTCCTTCACCAAGGTGGCCAAAGGCAGCTCCTTCACACCACAGTGGTGCTCCCAGCATCAGACTGGAATTCGTGAAAAGTGAACTGCCAGCTATTACCTTTGCCTTACTTTATCCACACCCTCAGACGACCAACCCCATGTTTAACACAAAGAAAAGACGGAATTATTAAAAACACAGTACTGAGGCAAGCACCTTGGATGCAGTGTTAAATCATCTTCCAGTAACACTTGACAGAGAGAGAAAGGCTAAAATTCAGCACTGCTCAGTCCTCCTACAGAACGATCAAATGCAAATACAGAATAAAGGAAATTGGCACAAATCAGACATGAGAGCTGACCGGCAGAAATTGGGTAGCAGTGATTTCTGGGTTTTGCATCAAAAAGCCAGATTGCAACAGAAGAAGATATGGTAATAAAATGGTAAAAACCTGGATATTTCTACGACTGGGCACTAAACTGTTAGGCTTTCACCTCTAGGAACCAGAACCTGTACACTCAGATTAGTATAGGGACTCCAGATATTTTGAAATTTCTTAGTATGTCAAAAACCTTTCCTTTGACCTCTTGTTTCTCTTCAGTCACATTCTCAACAGAGAGATTTTAAAAAAAAAAACAACCAAAAAAACGATAAAATATTCAAAATGGTTTCTGTATTCCGGCTTCCTTCCCACTATTTAGTAAGCACATGCCTTTTGCCAATCACTTGTTCAGGGGGAGATCTTGTCCTCATGTGGCAGATAAAACAAGCAGTACAGACTCCATTTTGTCCTGCTCAGTTCAAACCCCCTTGCTCTGTTCCCTGTGCTGGGTGCACTAAGCTGCCTCATGGCTCTCTGTTTTCAGCAGTTTCACATGCAAAGGAGAGGAAATCAGAGCTATAGAAGAGTTCCTCCTTTCACCATTCTACTTCATAGCTCTACCAAAGACCAGGCAAGTCAGAGAGATTGAACTATTTTCTAACCTCTAATGCAAATATTCCTCCAAGAGATGACTAAGGTATATAAAGGAGAGGTACTCTATATATTTCTCATTCTAAGTACAAGCCTAGGGCTCCCAGAGCTGTCAATCTAAAATGCTTTTCAACTGAGGGCTGAATTGTCATTTTCCATTTTACTCATTTAATGAAAGGTAGTGGATAAAAAAATCACTGTTTAAAATACCATATTTTTCCTTTCTCAGCAGTTTGAAATGGGGCCTGTGGGTATTGGGGCAGTCAGACTTAACTAATTCCACATGACTCCGTTTGAATCCTAAACTCTGGTGCTTTGATACAACTTCCAACAGTAATCTCCTTCAACCTTCCCTGTCCTTTTGCTCCCTTTAGCAGTATCACAACATGAAGAATTACAATTCCTCCCTGTTCAGAAATGGAAAAATGCTCTTGGATCACAAGAACACAAGATTGGTGTGGTAGGTACCCCTACCCAAAGGGTCCAGATTGACCACAACAGGACCTTGCCCTAAGAGGCAGAACTTCAGAAATCAAAAGCTGCAGGACATAAAAAATGGAAGCATCATGAGACCAACAGCACTTATTATGAAGCTGCTTTTCTTGTACATCTTCCCTGCTGCTGTGTCCCTTCAGTGAGAAGACTTTTGCCTTAAGGTGATGGATATCTCCCGAGTTTTATGTTTTATCTATTCACCTACTCACCACCTATAATCATCACAAAACAGGAAGTCACTCCGAAACTCATATTAGGATTTGATTTATCAGGATACCATTTCCCTCTTCTGTACCTTATCTCCCAATTTTACCCTCCTTGTTCTCTATTACCAAGAAATAAATAGGTTGCTAGTAAAAACCAAAAATTATGAATATTATCTTTCCTTTACACATTCTCAGACCCTTTATCAGTGAGAGTGAGAAGGGTTTCCCTCTGGAGAGCCATACCTTGGAGTCGGGTACCTAGTGGCAGTGGATTCACCAGGACCACCCTGTGGGCTGCTCTGTGCGATAAGTGTGCATGAGACAAGACAGACAAACGAAGCAGATGGGGTGAGCCAATATATACCACCAAATAAGATCTTTCCATGCTTCTGGTGATGGCTGTGCTTTTGCATATCCTTTCCATATCACATAATAGCCTCATCCAATCAATCAAAGTGTCCAAGGGACGACTGCCTATCTCCACATGCAGAAAGAGTCAATTAAGGGAGCATCATGAATGCCAAGTCTTTCCTCTCCCCCTGAGACGAATAGAGAAAAAGAAATGAGACAGAAAATACACTGTGCCAGTGCCTGCCTTTCAGCTTGATGGCTTCGACTGGGCAAAGCGGGGAGATAGAGAAAGCTAATTTCACAGATAACATCTCCAAGGTCTATATAGTAATTTTAAATATTGGAAATAATTTTTCATGACAAATGAATCTACTTCATCCTGGCTTCTTCTATCAAGATATTTCCTTTAATTGCAGGGACAATTGGCAGTCTCAGCAGAAACACAAACTAGCCTGATTGGAGGGTATGGAAAGGAAGTGGGGTACGAAGCTATAGGGACTGAGATCAGCCACTGAGCTATAAGACACTCAAAGACACCAGGTAGTCTGAAGCAACTCTTGCACCCAGTGTCATCAGTTTGTCTCTGGACACCTGACAAATCACAACAGATGTGGTGCATACTCACAGTAAGATTGTTCTGGATCATCTGTGTGACATGCTGTGAGACTGGACTATTAATGATTACTGACTCAAAACATTTGCCCATTTCTGAAGGTGCCAGGGTGCTTTGCTGAGGGCAGGTGTGCATGCCTCGAGGCTACAAACCAGCCTCTGAGGCTGATCCAAGGCAGACCTTGCAGAGACAGGATGGTGTCTTTCATCATGCCAAGTTGTTCTCCCTTACACATCACACTCACCTCCTCCAGGGGAGGGTCACCTTCCCGCTTAGGCCTACTGAGGTGAGAGGCAGCTGAGAAGGGGTCACAAACCATCAAAGACCCTTGAAGCACCCCCAGACTCATTTCTGTGGCTTTCCACCAGAGGACTGAAATCTCCCCCTCTCAGGGGAGGTGCCTGAGCATTCCCAAGCAGTCAGAGTGTATTTTTATCCATAGGACTGTGGTTTGCCAGCTTCTTGCCCCGCCCACCCCACTGACAGATCAAGATAGATCAAGACCAACACTTCAACAAATGGAATCTACCAGCAATGATAATGTATCTTTTCACTCTTATCCTTTTTCTCTTGCTTTCCTTTCCCTATACATTTTCTTAAGTAATATTTTTAACCTTTCATGTTGCTATATTACTATAGATAATAATAACCAAAACAGTTACATACCTGCTTTCCATTGCAATTAAATAGTTCTAAAACAAACTTTTTTTTTTTTAACACCAATTATTCAGTCTCCTTTCACTGTAACCCACCCCAAAGGATCTACTAACAAGGTCATAACACACCATCATGTGTCTTGCTGGGAGTAACCTGGGAAAGACATGATGAAAGGTGAAAATGTATTTCCTTCCTTCATGATGACTTACCACATCATATGATCCAAGTTTTACTAAATTCTGCCTTCCCCTGTGTGCTGGTTTTGGCTGGGGTAGAGTTAATTTTCTCCACAGTGAGTCATCTGGGACTACGCTTTGGAATTGTACTGAAAACAGTATTTACCATGTAGAGATGTTTTTGTTATTGCTGAGCAGGGCTTACACAGAGCCAAGGCCTTTTCTGCTTTCTGCACTGCCACACCAATGATGGGGCTGAGTGTGCACAAGAAGCTGGGAAGAGACCCAGCCAGGACAGGTGACCCCAACTGACCAAAGGGATACCCCAGACCACATGGCATCCATCTCAGTATAGAAAGTGGGTGGAAGGAAGAGGAAGGGGGAAGACATTTCGAGTGATGGTGTTTACCTTCCCAAGTCACTGTTTCATGTGATGGAGCCCTGCTCTTCTGGAGATGGCTGAACATGGGAAGTGGTGAATGAATTCCTTGTTTTGCTTGGCTTTGCTTTCCCTATTAAACTGTCTTTATCTCAGCCCACAAGTTATCTCACTTTTAGCCTTATGATTCTCTCCCTGATCCCACTGGTGGAGGAGCGAGCGAATGGCTGCTTGGGGCTTGGTTGCTGGCTGGGGTTAAACCATGGCACCATGACAGTCAGGCAAAACTGACCTGCTATGACAAGCTGTCCTTCAGTCTGAGAGTTATCTGAACAATGTTTTGTGCCTTGTCTTATAGATGGGGTGTATTTTGTGGCTTAGGTTAAGGAGAAACTATCGTTCTGAACTGTCATTTATATACCAGGAGAAAAACAAAAACATCACTATAATATTGGCCCTGTAGAAGAGGTCTATACTAATAAAAGTATATGGTTCTAAAAGCATTAATGAAATGGTCTTACCCACTCATCAACGCCTTTCTTCTTTTCGTTCTAATGTTCTTTACAGGAGTTGACAGTACACAAAATTATACCATTTTGGGTAACCATATTTCTTGAACTAGGAGTACCTTATGAAAGCTATACTCAGTCATAAACAGCAAGAAACACAGCAATTTAGAGAAGAACAGCAGAAATTATTATCTTCTTCTGTGCCAGAAACTACCATATTCAGATGAGATAAAGAGCACCTGGAGCACTAACAAATTCACATGCAGCACAGAAGTCAGGAGTGGCCTTAAATATCAAGAGCATATGATGATGGAATCGGGATGAAGAAATAGGAGGAACACATGGATAAAAAAATCATACCCATCACATTATACGATATAGGACAGACAATCAGTTGGTTTTTATACGGTCTAAGATTTTCCAGCTGCTCGGCAGATGCTGTTGGAGATTGTCATATCAACGAGACTCTTCAAAGTTAAAGTTCAACAGCATAAAAACCATGAAATGGTCTTTTCCCAAACAGATGTAATCACCCTGACTGCGGAATTAACTGCATACTCTTCTGTACTGAGGATATCACAAAGGCATTACAGTGCAACAAATACAGTTACTTGTCCTGGAAAGCACATATATATGGACAAAAAGAAGTTATAATGAGTGGTAAGGATCACAATATAAGTGCACAAAAGTGAGAGACTTTAAATTGTTCCTTAATATTGTTTCACTTCCCTTATAAGCCCAACTTGGCTGCACTGTCCTTACTGGGGCTAGCACAACATCTAATGAGCATCTTGGGAACTGTTTGAATGTTAGAACAGAAGTTACCCCATAGAAGGCAAGGAAAGCATTTTAAGATGAAGGATACATAAAAACTTAATAAGTAGAATAATCCAGCACTTATGCAACAAACACTAGCCCTCTGCTCTGACTGTCAATCTTTAAGGAGAAATACAAGGGAGCTAATCACATAAAGCCCAGGACTGTGTTTCTTGAGCAGGACTGTGAACAGTACCTTCCACAGCAGTAGCTGCCTGGGCCAGCCATAAAAGGATCAGCCACAAGTGTTACAAATGGATTGATGGCAAGTGAGAAAATTAACTTCTCACATACATGCCCTTAGCAAAGTTAACATTCTTCAGATCACGTTTAATGGAGATTTTACCATAAAATTAGTGAGAAACAAACTGAAATGGGTGTGAAGGAATTGTATTAAACTTTTGCTAAATTCAGATAGAATATTTTTTTCTGCAGTTTGGAAACAGTTTGGGAAATTGTACAATAGGTACCTATCTGGTACTAGTAAGTCAGTGAATAGATGAGGTCTAGAACAGACCTATTTTCTATCATCTTTTACTTCATAAAATAAAAATCATAAGAATTATTCTGATGTTTTCGTGTTCTTAAGTCTTTGACAATTCAAGACCTAGCAAGGATTAAAAGCATTAAAAACATTTCAGCAAAGACTTTTCCCCTAATGTGTCCATCAGTCCTGGCAACCGTCAGTCCTATTGGACTCAGCAGTTATCTAGCAATTCACTGCATACTCAGAAGGTCTGGACAGTCAAAAAAGCATCAACACTTTTGAGTTGCTTTAAACAAACCTTTGAAGACGTGATTATCATCAAACATCTTCACTAAAATAAAAAAGAAATCTATGCTGCTTGAGACAGCAAAGTATGCAGCACTTATCCTGTGTAGTAAATGGTTTTGTAGCATTTCTTATTACCAGTAATTTTACAGCATCTCCCTTTATTGCATACATAATGGGAAGAGGTGTATTGTCATCAAACTGTTCTTAGTAAACACTGCTGCAAAGATACTTGGAAGATAATAAAATGTGTAGCCCTATACTCAACATCAGCATTGTTAACAGCAGATATGTTGCTGCTCACAGACAGTTTACCACAAAATACAGAAAAAGCCTGGTTTGGTCAGGGTGTTAGTTGTCCATCTGGGAGCAAACCCAAACACGAATAAACACTGGTTCCAGCCCCTGGGAGAAAAACAGGAATGGGATATTTCTGTCTTGCTGCAATGAACACTGGATGCAGCTCAGCAAAGGAAATGGCTGGAACAAGCCTTTTTTTTTCCCTCTTTCCCTGGGAAGGACTCAGGCTGTGTCCAGTTCTGAGCAATTAACTTTTGGGGTTTAAAATCTAAACCTTGATGTCTTTTATTTCAGTCTTAAATGATCAGAAGTCTTATTCCAACCTGTCTTTTCCAATATTAAATACCTCTTATTAAAAAAAATCTAACTGCAGTCAATTCATTTAAGTAGGAGAAAATATGGAAAAGTGAGTGATCAACAACATTTGATTTTCACTGGCCTAAAATTATCAGATTTTCAGTTGTCTTGTGCTTTGTGTCCTTCCTGGGCTCTTGCCCTTTGCAGTCCCTCTCACAGTAGAAGGAACGCATGCAGAGAGTTTTCAGGATCTACTGAACAGACCTCATGCATCTTTTAGACCTCAAGGCATTTTCACTGCAGCTACAGAAAATAGCTAATTTGAATACAACACACATTCCCCTCCTCCTGCTTAGTTAATGCCAGGGCTTTGGGTCCTTTTCAGAAAACATCAGGGTTGTGAGGAGGTACTTTGTAACCACAGCAAAGTACTACATCGTCCTTCATAAGGCAGATACCAGCTCCTACCTCTAACATCTTAAGTGCAATTAACAGGGGGTTGCAGTGACCTGATGTCACAACTGATGTCAAATATTAACAAATTACAGGGCAAAGAGTAAACCTATTAAATCTTCACAACAGCTGCACTAACCCACACTTCCCACCCTCCTGCACATCTGTAAGAGCCCTCCAGCCCTTGCTGACAAGACATGCAACTCACCCTAATTTCTGTTGGGTTCATTTTGGAAAGGCAGGTCACATGCAAGAGGAGGACGCATGAAACTCATCACATCAGAGTACCCTTTTTGTCAATTAACTCAAAGTTTGCTCTGCATCTGATGATCAGAAAGCATTTGGAAAGCATTCCCATGGGATTTCAGATATTTTAGGTCCTTTATTTCAAACTAACTAGCAAAAGAGCAGAGCTGTTGAAACAACATACCTCAGAACAGAGAGGCTGCACTGCAGACACTGTTCAGTGATACTCTGCTCTTTCTAAAACCCTAGGATGCAAGACTGATTCAATACTACCAACAGTACAAGCACCAAGGCTTTTTTACCCCCTAATGCCCAGCACACCATAGCCCAAGACTGGCAAAGTCAGTACAAAGTCTCAGTATGTACTTGCAATTATAACTTTCATCATAAATCCACTTCACTGTGCCTGTCATTCATTTAAGAGCTATCCAAAACTAAATTCAGTTTAGTAGTCTTCCTGGCATGAACAAATCTTTCTCTTCACCACATTTAACAGGAGTGCAAGAGAGGTCAGGGAGCAGGGGGAGGTGAGATCATTACCACATTGCAAGGCAGTCAGAGCATCACTTGCAGGAGGAATTGTATCCTATCAGCTTCTTCTCTATTTCTTTGCTTTCCCAGATTTGCAGCATAGTCACACTGAGTTAGACTGCTTAGTAAAGAACCATCATGGAAAGATGGCAGGGGATGAGAAGCAAGGATTCAAGAAAATAAATAACAGTGTGTTAACTGGTCATCACAGCCTCTGGTGGAAGGTGTCAAAGTGGGACCATATCAAGCTAATTGCTGCATTTGCTGCTGGCTTTGCTTAGACTCTCAGCCTTACACTGAGCACTTCCAGCCCACAAAAGCACAATCTGGTCTTTTCCATGTCTCAACTCCCTCTCTCCAATGAAATTTCAATTACCCAAGGAGAAACTACATTACTATTAGAAACTATAACACTTGAGACTGCTTACACCTTTGTCTGCTTACATCACTGCCAATACTAAAGTAATTATTAGATACTGGAATTCTAAGTAAGAATTTGAGGCCTTGGCAGCAGTTCTCTGTTCTGTGCCCTGTCAAACTCCAGTTACAGCAAGGTTTCTCTATCTGCACAAAAGTACTGCCTGAACAGACCACTGCAACCGAAGTCTACTTTGCATACAGTGTAACTGGCCGAATATGCAGAGGTGCTACTTCACTCACAAGACAAACTCCCACAGGCTTTAGATAGAAGCGACATACCAAATACTGTGTATTTGTATTGTTTCGTGAATAAAAGAAACACAAACTTATTTTCTGACACAATCAATTTCCTTTTTAGTCCCTTTTAAACATATAATATCCTTCATATGGCAAAGTACAAAATGTATGAGAAATACAGCCTTATAAATGTAGAAATCCTATACCTGGAAGGTGGGAAATAGATTTTATCATCAACAACAAATTGCTCATCTGCTCCTCTTCCTAGAGTTGTATCTATGTCATTTCTATTTTTAGTACTTTAACTAAATGTTAAGTATGTGCTTTGCTTTGTGATAAAAGCGGTTTTCCTGACAGTCACTAAGCACAGGAGATTCTTTGTTCTAGGCTCCCCTGCCCCTTAGCCCTTTATCATACACCTTGGACTGCAGGAGTTGCACTCCTCTTTTAGCAGGGCAGAAGTGCAAAAACTGAAAAAAGTGAGAGGTGGCAGACTAGAAAAGTGGATCAGTAGCTGTCCCATCTTAGAAGATCTAGTCTTCTCCTTCTTCATTCCTCCCCTTACACACCAGCCTGGCTGCCCCTCATCCTGATTAAGTCCTGCAGCCTATCAGTCACTACACAGCACCACCACTGTGGCACGGCAGCATCTCTCCCTTTGATTCCCTCCCAGTCTCCATCTCAACCTTTCTCCTTCCAACAGTATTAGGATCACAGACCAGATGCAATCAAGACTTGCATTAATCCTTGGGTGTCAGAACAGGAGAATGAAACCATCATTGATAGCCTGCAATGCTTTTGTTCGTGGAGGCAAAATCAGTGGGCACTAATGCAGTTGTCTGACATTAAGCATTTATATCAGAGCAGTACCAGGCTGCTATGTAACACCACATAAATGTTCTGGAGTCAAATGCATTTCAATTTTGTACCACTTTTTCCACGTATCCAGTCTCAAATATTTATTCCCTGTAAGCTGCTTCTCACATTGCCAAGGAATGTCAGGCAGTATAGCTACATTTTGCCTGACACTGGGACTAAACCAGCAATGGGTCTGTGGTTTCTAGTTACAGACAAAATTAATTTCTCATTATTAGAACCTTTTCATACATCTCTTATGCTGTCCTGAACTGTTTCATCACAGTTTTGTTAACCTTAAATACACTCTGATTCTAAAACGTATTTATTATGACCTCAAGTTCCCATACTAGACATTAACTTATAAATGTATCTTCCTAATTCCGACTGATGCCCATCAGAGCACAGCCAAGTTATGCATCTCAGGCCTGACTTGATATTCATTTCTCCCAAATTAAAATGCTTACATGCCTTTAACCTACTGATTTCTTTTCACTGACAATAAAAGTAGTAAAAGCTAACACCATAGATGTCTAAAGGTACATGACATAAACCCTGTTCTTTATGTCACTGTGAGCTTTGGATTCTCTTCTGAAAGCCAGGTCTAGGAGATGGACATGAGACATTGTTCAGAAAGTCCTGAATCACAGAGCTTGTCATTCCTAATACTAAATAAAGACCAAGAGCACACATACATGCAATTTTGTGAAGGAACAATGCATTTATGGTAGCACTTCCTTTTATTATGTTTATATAAAACCTAATCACACAACAACTGGCCAAAACAATTCCCAAGGCTGTGGCTGAGAAAACCTCTCTCTGATGTTTTCCAGAATTTTCAAATCCCGTGTAGTCTATAAGAGAGAACTGCAGAGCTGACATTGGCATAGCTGATGCCCATGAATCTTACATTTTCATCCATGTTCCCCAGTACGGATGGCACTGTTGATGCTTCAGCTGTTTTAAGGCCCACTGGCAATTAACTACTACTGCTGCTTCGGGCAGCATGCAATGAATTACTGTTTGTGAGCAGCCTTATGAACAATCACAGATCTTGCGCTGTAAAACCTAAAAATCCCATCCAGTCTATGGGAAGAATTTTGGTCGTTAACAAAAACTTTCTGCAAAAAAGAAAACCCCCTGTAGAGTGAATGAATTACAAATCTAAATTCTGCCTAATATTTTATGCATTGTACCTAAATGTCATGTTCTTCCTCATAAGTGGCATGCTACTATGATCAATATTAAAACATGCATAAGGGGGACACTAAGTGGAAAAGGAGCTGCTCAAATATTTATAGCAGAAGCTCAAAAATATCTGAATTTCCAATTCTAAGACACATGGTATAACCATGCCAAGTGAGGAGATATAAGGAGGAGACTGAAAGCCCTAAGACTCTGCTAATGGTTTACAGCTAATTCTTGGCTGTACTGTGAATGCAGTTTAGCCCGAATGCAGTGCTAACGGCCAAACAGTAACAGAAGGACTGGTTTAAACATAAAAAACCACCCTTTAGGGAGGTGGTTGGTTTATTTTGTAACTGATCTTATCCCCATCTTTTTATACAAAACCCCTCACCTACCTCATTCCAAAGGTGGCAACAGCACAAGAAGTATAACAACAATTAATGGAACCACCTATGGACTTGAGAAATACATAGTTTAAGTATCTTCCATTAGTATATTCCTTTCCATGTGATCTATAACATATAGAAAATTTGTCTGCCCACACCCGCATCACTTGGGCCTCATATCTCCAATTATATGTCTTTAAATCACACTTTAGGATGAGTACAAATAAGATGCAGAGAATCTCCCATCAATCTCCTACAGATGTGCCTTATCAGATGTGAACTTGGAGACATGCTGCTTTTAATGCTATTCCATTAGCTGGCTTTACTCATAAACAGCCATTAAAGAAATTCTACTACACAAAAAAAAGAGGAAGCCTAGATAGAACTGGGATTCATCATCTGTCCCATGTAAGAAAAATCTCCATAACTAAAGCTCACACTTGGTACAGTTTCCTGTAATTTGTTTGACACTTCTCACATGCACCTGCCTTTTCCGGGGACAAGCCATACTTAGCCAAGGAAACTCTGGAATCTAAAGACAAGATCTTCAGAAGGCTTATGGAGCGAAGTGGCCAAGTAAGCTCATGAAATTAGGGTGGAAAAGACTGGAAGGAAACAATAAGAGAAGAAAGTTTTCCTAGTGCAAGGACTGGAACTTAGCATTGGAAAGACCAACAAGGGCAGGGGAGAACCTCATAGGAACACTGGGTTTTGTTCCCGTTCTCATACACACCTTCAGCTTGGTGTACCTGAAGTCAGCAAACACAACTCACCTCGCTCACACGTTCTGCCCCAGTAGCCGGTGCCAGTGCAGTCACAAATGAAGCGGTTCCAGCCGTCCTTGCAGACGGCATTGTTCTTGCACGGGTAGCTGTCGCACTGCTTGGTGCTGAGGCGGGAGCAGGAGGACTTGACCCCGGCGGCGTTCTGTGCCTCTGCCAGCTGCCGGATGTTCTTGCTTCGTCCATCGATGAACAAGTCTCGGATACAGCCGACATAGCCATAGTTCAGCATTGCTGTCCAGAGCTCTGTGGGAAGGATGAGTCCAGCCCTGTTCTCTGGCAGCCCACCGAGGTACATGTCACCTTCCAGATCTAGGATCTCACTCTCCCCACTAGCCGTGAATGGGGTGCGTCTGCTGTTCACTGATATAGTACCTAAATGAGGAAGATAAGGAGAAATCAACACTTTCAACTACAGTCTCAGTTTAATTCACTTTTTTCCAATAACTGAGTGAGGTTCAAGGTTCAGCAGAGGAGAGTAAAGATTCTTCCCTACCCAAATGGAATTCTAGCAGTGTCTCTCACACTGCTCCCTCTCCTCCTGAACCACAGGTCCTAAGTACTTCCATGCAGTGACTGATCATCATGCATCTGTATCCCAAATTGCATTACAAAGTCAGAAGCATAACAATTCAATGGTTAAATAACAACATGTAAAATTCTAGCATTATTCAATGGTATTCATCCAGCAAAGCAAAAACTTATTGAGAACACACAGGAGTTTGATGGCATCAGGACTAGAGAGAAAAAAAAGGGAAGCAAAAGCATATTAATTCACACTATATAGCTCTTTCAGAGATCACTTCATCAGTACCTCCAAACCTGGACCTGGATGATGGACCAGCATAGATGTGTTTGTAGGTGACATGGAGAGAATGGCTGATGCATTGGAGGAAGCACTGGGTTACCATTTAGAGAAACATTTACAAGGTGGAGCAAAGGACAGATAGCAGTGTTTGATATAAATCAAAACCAATAAATACAAAGCCCTACACCTGGGTCAGAAAAGCCTTACACATAAATACAGGCTAGCAACCGGCTAGCCAAGGAGCAACTCTGCAGACAAGGACCTGGAGATATGGCAGACAACTTGAACATGAATGAGCACTGTGAACTTGTAGTGGCAAGAGACACTGATCACAAGCTGCAGTAAGGGGTCCTGGTTCCAGCCAGCACAGAGTTAATTCTTTGCAGTAGCTGGGAGATGCATGGCCAGGACCTAGAGATTATTATATATCGCCTCACATCATTGCCAGGGTCAGGGAGAAAGGATTCTTCTGAAGAGAGAAGGGGTTCTTTCCAGGCACACAAGTGTGTGAACAGAGCAGTGAGGCAGCGCAGGTTCCAAGCCAGAGAGAGCCTTTGGCTAACACTGGCCCCAAGCCGGAGAGAGCAGTGGACTGGTGCCAGTCCCAAGCCAGTGGGAGCAGTCAGGTTGAGCTCCACAGTGAGCATTTTAGCATGTGAATCACTGTCGCTTTTGTACACTTTTGTTATTAATATTATTGCCATTATTTATCTCATTGATGCTTCTAGTAAATTGTTCTTATCTCAACCCACGATCTTTACCTTTTGTGCCTCTAATTCTCCTCTCCAGTCTGCCACAGGAGAGAGGGGGAAGGGAAGGGGAAGAAAGTGGGACACATGGTTTGAAGAGTCTCAGTGGGACCACTAAATTGGAGAGTACCATTCCTAACCCACAACATAAGGGAATCTTGAACTCCATAGAAAAGGACATTTTTCACCACAAGAGTGGTCAGCCATGGAAACAGATACTTCAGAGGAGTTTACCAGACTGAAGGATTCAAAGTTCAACTGCACATGACCCTGAAGAAAGTCTAGATTGAGCTAGAACTCTCCACAGTAAAATTACTGTATGGCTTTACAAAGAAAGTTTTTTAATTTCCATTTTATACAGGAAAATTGAGGGAGAGAGAGACAAACTTATCTCTGAAGAACAGTTATTATTAAAATTGTGATGGCTTCCATATGTTCCAAACGAAATGTGGGCACACTGCACTGAGGCCATTCACATATATTTCAAGAAATCATCCCAGCACATAAAATAATCAGAACATTTCATACAGAAATATAATCAGAATATATAAAACAGGTACAGAAAAGCAAAGTGACCTAAGGTCAGACAGCGCATCCAAAGTAAAACAGGGAACATAATGTACATCTCTCACATTCCAGAGTGGGGTACTCTTCTGAAGAGCATTCAGCACTTTCTGTGATAGGGACATCTGCCCTCTAGACACTCATCTAAAAATCAGCAATTCACTCTCCCTAGCTATAAATCATCACATCCAGTTGCCTTGTCATTAAGATGGTCTGTCTTCAGATACACTATCCAAGCTTTAAGATTAATTCCACACCATTGCATTTTCATCAGACACCCCTACAATAAGGAAGGAGAGTTAATAGAGTTAGCTCTATCTATTGTCTCTGTGAGAAAGTAGTCACGTGCATACACCTTTCCTTCAGTTGTTATAGGTGTCTTCTTAGAGAACTGCATGTATGACACAGGCACAAGGTATTCCATGTGTGTGATGTTCACTACTAATTGAGGAATAATGTCAGAGGCAGCAGAGTGTCAGAAGCAACAGAGGCATTACAAATTAAAGGCTCAAAGAGAACCACAGTTACTTGATGAATCATTTTGTATAAACAAGCTGCAGCACCACAGGCATCTTCTCTTTTACAAAATAAGGAAAGAGAAGACATGACAATACACATACTGTCACACAGACAGCATGTCACAGAGCCACTGGAATGCAGCTCCCCTTCCAGCATCTCCACTGCTACTTCTCAAAAGCAGCCAGTTGAGTATATATTACTCTAAAGCTTAGAACCAGAACACTGGAGGGCTGAGCTCTAGACAGCTTCATAGTATGAAGAGAACAAAGATGTGCAAATGCCACAAAGGTAAAGGAATCTCCTAAAAGACAAGAAATATTGGATATCATGAAGTGTAAAACCTGGATAAAGATGGAGAGATGATGAACAGAGACAGGCTACACAGCAACATAAACATGTTGACTGTTTTCCACCCTGCAATAATTCCTGTAAGGAGATGGTACCAGTTTGGATGAACAGCACTTTTAAGACCAAGCCGCTGAGACGGAGAAACTCTCTATTGATCCTAGAAAGGAGCACTCGCATAAGCTGACATCCTTCTTTTTTTTTTTTTGGTCCTCCAAATCCCACTTTTGCGACTCTGCTTAGAGCAGATCCAAGTCCAATTTGAGATATCAGAAGCATCTAAGCATCTCCGCTGCAGAGACTTAGATACTTTGTGCTGGACTGAAGAACAAACAGATCAAAACACCCCAGTCACTGAGGGCAGAACTGGCACACCAAACAGTGCACTGATGCAACTGTTAACCAAACCTTCCAGCAGGATTTTTAGTGTCTGATCAGGTGGGAAGTCATGTATGTTTTGCAGCTGATGACCAGCTGAAAACATTGTCCTGCATGACATGCTCACTGTGCCTCAGCTAGAAACTGTGACAGGTTTTGTGAACACTTGGTGGGAGCTTTCCCCAAGGACAGAAAGGTTGCAGGATGTTAGGTGTCCATGTCCATGCTGCCAATTTCTGTCAAAGTAGAAAGACGAAAACAGCTTTTGATGCTCTGGCAGCCAACACAGACCAAAGCATACACAAGGTCTAAGGGGACTGGAAATGCCAGAGGTTATCTGAGCATGACTGCCAAGCTTCCCTGCCGTAGTGCACTGCAGCAGTGAATATTTGGATTTTTAGGCTATTTTACTAAGATCAGCAGAACCTGAAGTTTTGAACCATTAGAGAAATGGGAAAAAGAAGGGGAGAGGTGACACCTAATAAAGGGCTGGCTGCTTTAGTACGGAGAGTCAGAACTTCAAGGTCACTAGCTCATTAAACTCAAATGGCTGGTTTTAGCCTCCATTAAGTAAATTCATTATTTCAGGTCCTAAATGCTAGGCATCCATACTGAGGGGGAAAAAAACAAGCTTCAAGGTGTAACCATTCTCCAGTCCACATGTGGAAGAAAAGCCAATCACTAAAAAAGAAGAGATTTGAACTCCCTTCTCACATTTACCCAAAGTGTCACTGGATAAGAGTGACTGATGCTAGCTAAAGGTACGATGTAAAGAACTCAATGCCAGTATCACAGTTTTCTCATGACACAAGACATTAGTCACTAGGATCATTAACAAAGTATTCATTGTGAGCAGAGAATACAATTAAATAAAAAGGGGGGGGGGGGGGAATCGTACCAACACATTCTTTCTTGTTGAGAAAACTGTTTATAATTCAAAATCCCTAATCAGTGTCCAGAACATCACAAACCTCCCTGCCAGGCAACAAACAAGTCAGACCTACAGTGTCATCCATCAAGTAGCAATGCCATCAGTCACACCCTCCTGTGAATGTGTCCAAATGAATGTCTGTCCATCTTCACAGGGTTTTGCAAACATTCTTTGCATGGAGTCTAGTGCCATTTCTGTCCCTTCTCCCTCTGCAGCTGCTTCTTCAGGAATGAGACAGTCACCAAGTGAGCAAGCAAAACTGAAGTCAATACTGAACACAACTAATTGAGTTTATCCCTGAAGTTAATTAAATGTTAGCAATTCCAAAGAAATCAAAGATCTATTTATTTATTTATGGCTTCCTTTGTAAAATGCTCCTATCAATGTCTTGAGGAGATAGCAATATATAACCACATATATTAAGTCCAAGCAGAGCGCCATGCCAAATACAAAGAAACTACTCACATCATCAAAGAAAAAAATAGCTTCAGGCAAAGACCTGTTCAAACAGCTAGGCCTTGCATGGTATTTCAAAGTCAGCTCTTCTAAAAACTCAAGGGAAGCAAATTCTAGCACTGTGTTCTCTATACTGATGGTATTCAGCAACTGGAAATATAAAATTAAGGACCTAAAACTATGATCTGGAGTTCACCAGACAAATCTCAAATCCACTTACAAATGCAAACAAAATTTCTTTTAAAGGGTGTCATAGGTTTGACCCTGGCTAAATGCCAGGCACCTATGACGTTTGCTCTCTATGCTCTCTCCTGCTGCAGCTATGCAGAGGAGAGGGAAAAAACTAACACAAACATGCTGGACTCATGAGATGAGATGAGAACAGTGATAGGTGTGCACTGGAGAGGGCAAAAAGCAGGTGGGAAACTTAAAGTTGCAAAGATTTATTAACCTAACAGAGTCGGAGGATAAATCAGAGGTAAAAATAAGCTCTTAAGACACCGTTTCTTCACTGACCCCCCCTTCCCTCTTAAGGCACTGCTTCTCAGGTCACCCCCTCCCTCCTTTCCATCTAACCAACAGCTCCCGGGCAGGGGCAGGGTGTGGGGTTTTTTCTCTTAGGTCAATCCATCACAATTCTTCTACTACAGACACTGTTTCTCTACTCACCCCCCTCCCTATTAAGGCCATTTCTCAGCTCACCCC
>VZRL01002680.1:898885-1089244 GCA_013397895.1 Origma solitaria | reverse complement strand
CTGGACTCCATGGGCTGCAGGGGGACCACCTGTTCCCCCATGGTCTTCACCACGGCTGGCAGAGGGTTTTCAGCTCTGGCGCCTAGAGCACCTCCTCCCCCGCCTTTCCACTGACCTTGGTGCCTCCATGTTGTTCTCCCTCACATATTTTTACCTCCTCCTCCTTCTCTGGCTAAAAAGAAGTGCGTGCTCACATTGTTTTGATTTCTTCTTAAATATGTTTTCACAGAGGCGTAACTAACATCTCTAACTGGCCCAGGCTTGGCCAGCAGCATGTCCATCATCTTCAGAGCCATCCGAGATTGGCTCTGCTGGACATGGTGGAAAAATTCCAGAATCTTCACACCGGACACCCAGGAGCCATCTTTGTACCCGACCCTACTCACTGGCAAAAACTAGGCCAAGCCAAAACCACCACAAAGGGAAGGCTTTGAGATCCCAATGGTTCAGAAAAATTTGAAGTACAATTGTTACTCTCTGCATGAAGTATTTGAGCATTTTTGTTTTCCTCCATAATTTCAAAGTAATCATGAGTATGTTAGCTTGATATTCAGAACTGGAAACAATTGAAATACCTCCTGGCAATTGCATGGTAGGCGTATTTTTAGAAATAAACTAAAACCCATATTAGAAAATGAGAAGCTGCAAAGAAAGAAAAGAAAATAAACCAAATGCTGATTCAGATTTTAAGAGTAGAATCTGGCATCCAAGAAAGTAAAGAAACCTAACTGAAAACAGGATACTAAAGGAAAGAGAATGGGATGAAAAAGCTGATTTGTCACCATAATTTTATTACTGGTTCTGCCCATTGCTCTTATTTTCATCATGACAAGATCCCAAATGCAGAACTTCAAAGCAGATCAGTAAGAACTTCTCAAACTGAGAACAGTGGTTCTGAAGGACCTTAAAGCTCATCATGGCCTACAAAGAAGTCATCACTGTAACTATGCATGCAATTCCAAGGATAGGTTCAGAATATCTGAGGATTGTGAACAAAATATTAATAGATTGCCTCTGTGACATGCTATCCAAAGTTCACACTAAACATTTAATGAAAATCTAGCAATTCACATCTTTGCTTTGCTGGATAAACATCACTGGAATAACGCTAAGCTTTTTTGAGGAGGTGACTCATATCTAACAGTTCTTGAATGTTCTGAGAATTAATACACAGCCCTAGGTCTGAATCTGAAATACGAATCTACTCAAGAAAAAGTTATAACTCTACCTGATCTTCCATCTCGTTGAATATCCACATGATACCACTCTCCATCATTGGCTTTCTTCTGGGTGGCCTTGACTTTAATGGTCCCAGAGCCCATGTCCAGCAGCAAGTAGAGGTTTCCATCAAGAAGCTCAACTGCAAAGAAGTCTACCTTTGTATTTTTCTGGCTTCTGGTATCTTTCCTCTCCTGAGGCTTGCCGTGGGTGAAGAGGATCAGTCCATTGGGTTCAGTGGTTCGGAAATCAAATGAGATGGAGCCCATCCTTTTGGTATTCCATTTAGGCAGACTAATATAGGCCTCAGGTGTCTCAAAGCTGATGGGATCCAGTGTAGCCACATTTTCACATACGAATTTCACTTCCCCATAGATCTTCATCTTAGTATCACCAATCCGTGCCAAGCGAGACAGCTCCAGACGAATGTCGTTATTCTTATAAACAACCTGCCAGACACAAGGAAGAGTATCATACATCAATCCTGCATACAATACAAATACCCCAATTACTTTCAGCCATGGGAGATAAACTTCTCCCAAAAGGCAGTGGGGAGCAGAAAGGAGACAGTGCAAGAGTCTGACATCATGACAGAGGGAGTGAGTTGAACCAGGAGAGTGCATAGAAATGACAGCAATGGGTACTTTGCAATGACTATAGATCAGATAAGCAGTCAGAAGAGAATATTTAACTGAAGGGCGGTGAGAACAATTAACTCTACCACAGGCCCACTCCACTGTACATAAAACCCAGTGTGTGTCTGGTATCAAGCTGTTATATTTGCATAAATCCCATACAAAATACATAACAAAGTGTAACCTCCATGTCCGTCTCTACCAGCCACAGCAGGGAACTTGGTACCACCACTGTCATTTCTCTATTATTCCTATAAGCCTACTTAACTACTAGGAGAGAGATGCAAAAATATTTCAGCAAGTTACTGTGAATTGTTAGTGATTGCCCTGCGGCTCCTAAAGAAAAAAAAATATAATAAAGACTTAGAATTTCTCTGACTAAGAAATCTTAGATCACTACTGACACAAACTTGCCATGGAGATACCTCTGTAGCTTACCCTTGCTTCAAGAAACCAATAATCTCTGTGCTAACACATAAAAACCTGTACATTTTCAGTGCTTGGACTCTCACTTTCTCTGGCTTAAGGACCAGAACTCTGAGCTCTGTGTTATTACATGGACTGAAATTAGCCAAGAGAAGAGTCTCAAACAGGCAAGCACTCCTGAGCATGCCTGGCTTATGCAGGGGTCCAGATCTCCTACTCTTCTCTTTCTCTCTGCTACAGAATTAATTCCTGAAAAGCAGACTCCTCTCTGCCCTGTGCCATTCTCACAGAGGCAGGAACTGGGGAAGGCACAAAATTAAAATACTTGTAAACTGGACTTCCTCTCAACCACCTTCCATGCTTGCTAAATGGAGACCTGGCATAAACAGCAAGTAAAACCACTTCTGCAACTAGCACAATTTTTATCAAATTCTTATTGAGTGGTACTACTGAAGACTCTGATTTCTTCTAAGGAGTGATTATTCTAAAATATGTTGTGTCTGTGACATATAGCATATACATACACACATTTGATTTTTGCTTTCAAACACCTGTCAGCAATTTGTCAGCAATCTGTTATGAAAATACAAGGGAAAGGAGATATGCATTGTTACTTCTACAATTAGGACAGGAAAGTCCGAGAAGTGAGTAATCAGTAAATATTAGAAGGCAAACAAGGGAGAGAATGAGGGATAAGCTTAGTCTTCAGGATGAAAAAATAAATGAAATCTCAATTCAACACATTCATAGCTAGCAAAGAATTTCCAGCTTTCATTAAGCATTAAATGAGAATTTGCCCAGTGCAGTCAGCACAGAATCAGATTTTCCTGTTGCAAAGGCAAAACACAGAGTGAAAGGAGAAGCCAGCTGTTAAATCCCATTTGGAGAAATGGCACAAAGCTCTAGTTCCTCCCAGCAGAGGACAGTATTGACCCACAGTAGCTTGTTTTGCTCCAATTCCCAATAAAGTGCTCTGCCCTCACAGAGGCATCAGAAACATCAAGTCTATTAATACCTGCAACAGGGATAAAATACATTTTCAATTTATGGGACCGTAGTAGTTTTATTCTAGAGATTAATTGTGTCAAATGCTCTCATTAGAGAGACCATACACCTCTTTCCACTGGCACAGCAAATGTATGGATTAGAGTCTCCTCTCTTACCAGAAAATGAGGTGCACCTCAGTCAGACTTTAGTCCTGAGCACTGCATGAAGTCCTGTCTCTGCTTCTCAAGAAGAGGAAAATAAATAGAGCAACTAAGAGGATGGAACAGGATACTTTAAGAGGTTAGCCTGAAAAGGCCCAGTTCGTATTTGAACAGGACTTACAAAAATATGATTGAAGTTTATAGAAGATGGAGAAGGTTAATATAGAACTGCTCTTTGCCAAACCTAGTAATGAGAGAGTTAGAGGCACTTGCTGAAACTTCTGTGAAATCAGCATAAAATGGATTTTTAGAAGTACTTATTTACACAGAGGGTAGTGAACTTCTGGAACTTGCTGCCAAGTGAGGTGATGGAAGAAGGGTGCAACAGAAGACAAAAAGAACCAGAAAGAAAAATGGACAGCAAGTGCACAAACTGATACTAAAGGAAAAAGGAAGGAGTGGGCCTTCTAGCAATTGCAAACCAACAGCAGCGGGTGCTGTGTGAATGTAAGGGAATACCACTGATAGCAGCCATGCTCACATGTTCTCCCTAAGTAGCACGTGCATCCTCCACTATTGGAGACACCAATAGAGTGTCAATCCATACACTCAGCAGAGTGTATGGATTGATCTTCAGGCTCACAAGAGCTTATGACTTTGGTGCAACATTGCTTTTTTGGTTTCACCCTGGTTTGGAGTTGCTTTGGTGGGCAAGAGAATGCCAGGCCTGAATGAGCTGTGGCTTTCATGATCCTTAGGTAGGAGAACTGCCCTTTGAGGATAATGCTAACTCTTGCTCAAACCAGCACTCCTCTAAGCTGTATCTTGACCCAGTGTTTCCATGCACAAGAGGAGCAGACAAGTAGCACTGTACCCTGGATAAGATTGATGGGTGGTGCCGGGCTGTGTTTAGCCATGACTCAGTGATCTGTTTTCAGCAATCTCTGCAGGTTGCTGGTAAAGGCAATATCACATACACATAAGCAGCTCCCACATACAGCTGAGCACACACAGGTTACATCTCCCTCTTTAATGTATTTGATACTTGACTAAGGTCCCATCTTTTCTGGGGAAAAGCAGAGGGTCTACCTCTGGGTTTATCTGAGGTTTGATGCTGACTGCTTTGTATTTCATTAGTCATACGAGTACCACAGCTGGAGAATCCTTGAGACAGAAGGCTTTCAAAGGAACTAGAAAAAATTACATAAAGTTAGTTGTAATCAAGAAAGTCACTAACAGTGAAGAATCTGAGGCCAAACTTGAAAATATCTGACCAAGAAAACAAGCACAAAGGAAGACCTGGGGAAGAAAGGAGAAAGGGAATTCAGAACAAGAGTTCTGAATTCAATCTTTTCAAAGAAAGATTCAGAAAAATCTGAGTCTCTGTTATTCAAGTGCTGTTCTAAATTATTTTATTTTTAAAAATCCCGAAACACCTAGCTTGAGAAATCTAAAAAGCACCTATATCTATGGAAAAAATGCAAGTTTTACCATAGCTGACTTGAGGTATTATTGACAGACACATTTGGACATCAACAGCTAGATGTATAATCAAGTGCACCAGAACTCTCACCATAACAATAAAAGAAAAGGACAGAAATAATCTTTGGGTGTAAGACCAATGTGAATCCTCGGCAAGAACAGAGAAACGCTAAGGCAGCTTCTGATAACGACAGTTCAATTGTTAAACCAAAGGTTCAAGATTGAGAAGAGGGAATATAATTAAATGACTGGAATGCAAGTCCCATAGTGGAGAGCATTCAGATTCAGTCTGTTTAATAGGTAGAGGTTAAAATGTGATTTGATAGCAATCTATGAGTACCTGTGCAGAAAATGGAATTTGGCAATAGAGGGCTCTTCAATGCATGTGACAAAGGGACAATGAGATCTGGGGGCTAGAAATTGAAGTTCGAGAAATTCGCATTTTAAAATATTATGACGTATTTTTACATGAGGGTAATTTGCTACTGAAATAATTTACTACAGGTTATGGTGTGTTCTCTGCTACTGGCAAATTTTAAATTAAAATAGTATCCTGCTTTCTCTAAAAGACATAGTGAGACAGGAATTAATTATACAGCAAATCAGCCTAGATTATCATAATGGCTCATTCTGGCCTCATAACCCATGAATCTTTGTGTTTTAATGAAATCAACAGATGCTTCAGTGCAGTTTCCAGGACAGATGAAACACATCTTTCCCAACTGCTAAAACTGCCTGGTAAAGGAGAAGATGCTACTATCAGTTTTGGTCTGACTTGTGATCAGTGCTTTCAGTGCACCTTTTTATATTTTTATATGTTTGTGATCCTACCTTAAAACATACCACTAAAAAGGAAAGCAAGCAAAAAGTCTTGGGGAAAAAACTTGATTCTATAATTCAAATATATGAGCTTCAAGAAATAATTTCTTAGAGTCCCCTGCTGCAAGCCAGAGAAGAAATATCTTCATGTTTCACTGAGGAAGCTTTCTGCCAGCAGTAGAATCTACCATCTGCATAGACTTCCTACCTTGTAGTCTCATTCTACAAGAAACCTCTGAACTAACTCGAAGGCTCTTCAGTATATGCCAAAATACTGATTGAAACCCCCACCCCTAAATTCAAACGAGGCCATGACTGTCTCAGAATGCTGTTCCTCGCTAGGACCATCTTCTAGTGCCACACGTGGCTTCCATAGCAACTGAGAAGTAAGCAAAGCAATGAAAGCAGTGCCCACACACTTGTCCATTTATGTCAGCTGCTTTCTGAACAATGCCAATCTTGCCTGTTTAAACAGAGACAAGCTTGAGCTCATCCCAGGTCTGATGTGCATATCAGAAAAGGTCGAAGGGAGTCAAGGACATGACTCCTGATACAGACATACACATCTTCTTTATTTTGGGAAGGAAGGTGGAAAAGAGAAAGGGGAAGAAAATTATTAGCGAAAGATATGCAAGGAGCTTTTGAAAAGTAACCTTCATTCCTCCAAACTTAAAAATTGTTTTATATTGCAGAAATGAAACAAGAATAATGAATATAATAAATTTTTTCCTTTTCCAAGAGGTCTGTTTCTAAATACACTTTAACAAAGGAATATTAACAGTTCAATGCCTTTGATTAATGAATTAGACCAGTATAAATGAATGGTCAGGAAAAGGATAGTCCACAGACACACAGTCATGATAATCTGCAGCTGAATTTTATGACATCTAAAACATTCTGAGGGAAAAAATATATACATTAAATCATGTTTCCTATAAATCTCCTGAGAAAGAAGAGCTTGTTTTAGGCAGAGCTAAAACAAATTCGTAATCTAGTTTTGAGGTTTCTTTAAAATGGCAACTTTGCAATTCTGAAGCATTCAAGGAATTTCTCCAGCTAAACTTCTTATAAGTTTCACTCATGGGTTAATGACAGCTCTAATCAGATGGCTTTTCACAATGATGAAAAGCATCTCTCTGCAATCAAGTGAAGTTGCAGATAGCAAGGGAACAACAAAAAGGGAGGAAAAATTATGTGCTGAGTTTGGCCAATAGCCAACATAAAAATTCCTCTCCAAGTTGGTGCTATTAAGTGGGAAACATGATTTTCAGTGCAGGCTGAGCACAGGCATTCTCCAAAGGGGATTGGCAGTCGATAGCCTGGCAAATTAGATGACGACCACCATGAACCAGCATGAAAAAGAGCAATAACCTGAAGGCTGCATATGTTTAGCTTGCTAGGAAGAGCACCTCTGAAGGCCAGCCAAATTGTTCACCTATTTCACCCTGGATATTGCTTTTTTCTGTCACAGGCTGCACCCATTCAAGAGCTGCCCATATCAATTTTCCCAAAGGATAACTGCTAGATTTTTACCCTACAGCCTAAGACTTCTTTAAGGCACCTGCACAGAACCAAACAAGTTCCTACAGCAACAAAAAATTACAGTTTATCCACTGTTTATTAGACCCCTGTTTTTCTAGTCTGCCCTGACCAGCAAGTAGAAACAAATACACCAGGTTAGCAGCACTTTACTTTGTGTTTGGGGCAGACTATGTATGAAGCAATCCAAGGCTTCAGCGCTGGGTAACTAAAGCTCCTACACATGTTTAAACAACTCTGTGTGGACTGTTGGTACCTGGTGTAAAAATATTTGATGTGTCACTGGGATGATGACTGTATTCAGCTCATAAACACCATCAGCATTTCCCACACTGAAGGAGTTAATTTACCTATCATGTAAAACAATACATTCAACATTGATGAAGAGTAACTGAAGCCAAACAATCAAGACTCCAGTAAGATTTATGCTATGTTGACTAGAGCAATGCAAGCGTAGATTTCATCTGAATTATGTGTGTCAGAGAATATGTGTTTACCCAGTGTTGAAGAATCCCTTCAGTGCAGGTAGCTCAGTTTGCAGCTGCAGTGTGAGCCACAGGTTTGAGCTCTGGGTGGGAGAAGCCCAAGGCAAGAGGCCATGAACGGCCAGCCCCTCGGATGATACAGAGCACGGGGAGCTGTGGCCCAGCCAGGTGCGGGGGACACGCAAAGACGCAGCAGGAACCAATGACCCCAGACGTTGGAGCATTTAGACTGTGGGGGTATAAAAGCTCAGGGATTCCTTTGTTGACGGTCTCTCCTCAGAGGCACCAAACTCGGGCTGTTATTTTGTTATTTAATTACTGCACCAAGATCAAAGTATTTTAAGGATCCACAGGTTTGAGATTCTGCTATAGGAAACTCAGAGTTGAGCTGCTAAGGGAACCTTGTCTGACTATGTGAGAGTGGTACGTGTAGCTGCGAAGGGGTCTCCACGTAGCTTAGGTGCTGCGAATGTGACTGCCAGAGTGGTGGCTCCTGGATGGTCAGACAGGTAAGTTTACTTAACTCCCAGCTAAAAATAGGAGTATGGTGAATAGAATGCTTAATAATAAAGCAGAACTATTTCAAGCTTCCGTAAAAATTTTTTTTCCACCTTACAAATCGATTATGGTTTCTGAATAACTCCAAGTTTTGTGGAAAACTCTGGTAGAGAAAAGAGACTGATTTAGTTTCAAAAGACTTTTAAGAAGACACAGAGAAGCAGTCCCTTAAGTAGGATATAAAGAGAAAAATATTCAAGGTGCCAGTAAAACAGGACTGAAAAAGGGTAGAATTTCTTCAACTCGTTTTGTGAAAATGTTCCATTAACAGATAGAGAAGACAGAGGACCCAGGACTTCACTGGGGTCACAACTGTCCTTTGATCCCAAAAGGGACATCACAACGGCCATATGGCCATCAGAGACATGGCAGTAGCTGTGGAGTACACATACAGCGAGGCACCGGCATGAGGCCATTGTGATGTCACTGCAGACCCCACAATTGCAAATTGTGGACAAACATGATGGGAACATTAGAAATTATATCTATTTATTTGTGAAAAAAGTCATGACACTGTCTAGATGGGGGAGAAACCTTTATATAGTTGGAAGATAAATGCTGCTGAAGGATTCTATAGCCTCAAAGACTAAAACAGTTTCCGCAGCTATCAAAAAGGCAGCAGTAAGATTAAGTAGAATTGGTTTTAACATGAACTATGATTTGAGGATGAATGCTCTTTTGTGATGGAAGCATCAAGTCCTCTTCTTTCCTTACTACACAAACTGCAAGTTCTGCAATACATGAAGAATGGGATGACAGGGAAATAAGTTATCATTTCTGGATTTCTTATAATATCACTTTCTCATAGATTTTTCTAAGCAATAGTAAGAAAGCATCTAAACTCAATATTTTCTAAAGTATATTCTTCATATCACAGCAGCCAACTTGAGATTGTGGAAGTGGTTTTGCAGAAGTGCTCATTAGCCAAAATCTGTAAGGCATATTTTGTCTTTACTGCTAAAGCTAAAACAAATATTCCAAGAAATTGGATTTAGATTTCTCATTCTGTTTCTAAAAAGATAGCTGATTCTTGCTAATATAAAGGTAAAAAACTAGCTGACTGGTATTTGACAGTAACATAGTTCACCTTTGTGTCATAGCAAAGTGATAAGGCATTTCACTGTGGATTCAGGTGCACAAGCTGAACTTTCCTCTTGTTTATGTTCTATTCAACCTCCATTTGGCCTAGTAACAGAGAAGAAAAGCTGCAGGATAGGGAAGCCAAGACAACCAGCTGTGATGTTCCTCACCTGTGCCACAGACACAGGTATACCTCACGCTAGCCCTGAAAAGCAAATAGATGTATTTCTGGATATAAAGACACAGAGAAGATATGTCTATACTTTAAAAATATTCATCCATATACAATAATGAGGAAATTCTCTGTTCTACACTGAGCCTCGTGCAGAGGTAAAACAAAATAGAAGACATAAACACTTAACTACACATAGAAAATCATTCATTGGGTGGGTTGAAAGATGAATCCTGGAATGTATGGAGATATAGAAAAAGGACAGCAGAGTCCTGTACTCTGCTGAAGATCATGTCCAGTTTGGAGAACTGCACTTCAAGAAAGGAGTGAAACTATTGGAAAAAGTCCTGACAAGAGCAATGAAAATAACCAGGGGTCTAGAAAACAGAAGAAAATTTGAAAGGAGACGCTATAAATTGTTCAAATAGAAAAGGGCTGCTACAAATTGGAAAGGAACAATCTCTTCTTTGTACCCATGCTGAAAAGGACAAGAAATGATTGGACAAAAATTACAGCAAGAAAGTGTTAGAAAAAGGTTTTTTTAAAATTTAAGAACAGTAAAGCACTGGAAGAGATTGTCTGAAGAGCAATGATCACTGGAGACCTTTAATTTCAGGCTAAAAAAAATGCTGTCAAGACTCACATAGATGTCATTGATTTTGTTTTGGGACAATGGAAGTATAAAGGATTAGATAACTTCTCATGGTCCATTCTAGTTTTATTTTCTATGATTCTGTGCTGGGGGCTGTGGGGAGGGTAGAGGAACGTGTGAAAGAGCAAATTACTATTCATCCAAAGACTTTCCTAGTGCTCAGGCACGGAAAGGAAGAATAAACCTTATATTAACACAATACTGACACCTCACAAATCTGAAGAACTGAAATTTACAAATTACCTTCCTAGTTAATGAAGGCTTGAGAGCTAAAATTTAAAAAAAAATTAAAAGAGAAAAAAAAGAAAAAAGAAAACATAATCACAGCAGCTTCTTTACCAGCATGCAGGAGTTGACTTCAATTACATTCAGTTCTTTAGTGAGCTTATACAGACATTCACCAGTTACAGAATATTCTGCTCCTCCCAAATGCATCCTGAAATCTCAGATTTGTCTAGCAAGCACAAGCTAAATCTGTCTAGCTTGGTTCAGTGATGATTAAGTGAGGAAATTATTACTGTCAAGTGTCTTAAGAATTTCATCTGAAAGGCTGAGAGGAATTATTTTAGGATGGCCCCATTGATGATTTAAGGCTTGAACCTTATTACACTGAAAAGTCTATCAGACAATGACTTAGCAAATAACATTCCATTTAGTGATTTCATTGTATTTCAAATCCACCTAAGGTTCTGCAAGTACAAAAGACCTATCTCAGGAAATAGATCTGTTTAGTATGGCTGGGTGAATGTTTCCATCAGGATGACTTTCTAACACAGAATTCCATTTCTCTCACAGCGAATTAGCAATGAAATGCTTCACTTCGATCCATAACAGCGCAAAATGGCAAGTTTAGTTTTATCAAACTTCACAGAAAAGCTTTTGCATGAACTTAACCATACCATAAACCAGTATTTTTCAGACACTGCATTTACTTTGAATATTTGTCCCCATTTTTACCTCTGGTCTCCATTCCTTAAAGAAATACTCTCATGACACAATGTTAGTGTCCCACCTGACATCAGCAGAGACACATGACTGCTGCTTTAATTGCCACAAAGCAGCTTAACCAAATACTCTGGTCCCTCTGGGAGAATGGACACAAGGACCCTAAAGGACACATGAACTGCACTGGACAGGAAAACACAGTTTGTGTTAAACTGGATCCAGAGTATTTGGGGTCAGCTCAATAATCAATATGAAATAATTTCATTGAGAAAATATCAGAATGTTACATATGAATTCAGTTTTGAACATTTCATGGATTTACATTAAAAGAAAAAAATCTTCTTACCAGCAGCAATGAAAACAAATGTCAGCTGAAGGAAACACCTTTGGAACAGAAACTCTTAATTTCACTCAGCTTTTCACTTTGGTGATAAAATGTGTTTTAATGAGAACACTAATGTGTAAGGTCTTCTGTAAAAATACTGAATAGATATTGCTCGCTCACAGATACGCAGTTTTTCCCCACGACCTATCTTCCCTAGCCAAGATGCCTTGAGCCTGCTTCACTAGAATATCCCAGGGTGCAAGAAGGTAGTTCAGTCTCCATATGCCAGGCAAGCATTAATCTCACTGCTGAGGTTTCCAATGTGCTAAGCAAATTGTGCCAACCACAGCAGCGTCTTCTATGTTTCTATCACTTGCCCAGCAAAAACAAATTGAAAATATTTGCCATTACATATGGGAGAGCACATGCTTAAAAGTGAGCGCTGCTCAAGTAACAATGAGATTACAGCAACAAAAGAAGCATTTAGTGGATTTAGTATTGTACAGACTAAGCCTACTAACTTAAAGTGGTGCCACTGCAGCAGGATGGTGTCACTGTTTGTAGCAGGACTCTAGAAGCTGAGGGTGTTGCATCCCAGCATGTCTCCCTCCCTCAGCCTCAGCACAAAGGTCTCAGGGGCACTGACATCTCCCTCCATCTGTCTGCAATGTCGGCCAAAGAAAGAGGCATGCCTTCAGCTAGGCTGTCCTGTGAGGGACCAAAGACACTCTGGGTCTGCTGAGGAACTCCCATTGGCAGGATGACACCAACCCATGGCTGACACCATCTGTCACAGGCCCAGATGGACTGGTGAGGAGGAGGAGGGCTGTCTCCATATGTCTAGCCTGAAATACTATGGGATTCTAAACTTTGTTTTTATTGCTTCTCTTTTTGCCCTGTGCAAAAGCTTGCCAACACTGATACCTCTCCAGGATCTCTCTGCTCATCTCTCTTCAAATTCTATGGCACGGAACAAAGTTCAAACCTTCCACAGGTAGGATTCCCCAAACATTTATCTGCACTGGGCCTTATGTTGTGTGAAAACAGGGATGTGATGAGCTAATTATTTGCTTAGTTGCTGTAGAGGGCAGGGAATGTAGTTAATTCCCTACCTGCAAGAGACATCAAGAGAAAAATACTGTCATCTTATAACCCCCAACCTGATGTGAGAAAAAGAACAGTAAGCTCTCTTACATCTTTCTCTCATGTGTCTAAAAACTTTCTCATCTGTGACCATCATCTCTAAGCTTGCAGCACTAACAAAAGGAAGAGGGTGAAAAATTTGTAAAAAAATTTTAAAATTCAATACCTATCCTCTTTTTGGGACTGAGCCCCAGTTACCACAATGCCAAAAAGTCTAGTTCATCTATTCATTCAGAAGCCACCCAGGTGCACCAACCCCAGCTTTAGGGCACAGCACAACAATGCCTGAGACCAATAAAGGGAGGCTGGGAATGGGATAGTTCCCCCTCAGCTGTTCATATGGTTTCATCTGACCTCCAGAGAAACCCTTACTGACAAAACTCTCCCATGCCCCCACCACCTTTACAGGTTTCTTGGGGAAGAACATTAGTATGTGCAAAGAACCCAGGGGCACTACCAGGGTTCACCAAGGCTGCCAGCAAAACTTCCCCTTCATCTGGAAGCTGTGTGCATGGTCTAAGCCCAGCAGTTCCTGGGGGACAAGAGGGGATATGGAAGCATTCAGCACAGCCAGAACTGCTGCCACGGTGAGAGAACTTTAAGGAAAGCACATGAAAGCAGAAACAAAAGCAAACACAAGTGACATTTTCCAGTGGAAGCACTGAAATGAGAAGCAGAAATAGCAAATTAAAAGAGACCTCAGCACCCAATTCAGCACCAGATTACACTTCCTTCTCAAAGTAGGTGGGCTGCTGCAATCAGGAGGAGAGAGAGCTCTTCAGAAACGAGAGAGGTCAGGACTGGAGTCAACACTAAGCACCAGACAAAAGAGACACCTGATTAGCTGGCTCCCAGTACAAGGGGAACTAGAAAAAATAGATCACGCCACTTTAGAAACACTTTCTACAAGAAATTACTACAGAGCAGTTTAAGTTACTCTGTGAATATTAGTGTCTTGGCATTAATTTATTTAATATTGCATTATCCTCCACTCCCCCATTAAGGGCCACTATCCCTGATTTTGAGAAAGGGAAATGGAACTGAATTCATGCTACAAGTCAATAGATGGCAAGAAAGAATATTCCTTCTTCCTAATTACTACCCTGTCCCTAACAAATAGCTGAAGAAAATATTTTGGTAACACAGATCAGTGAAAATAATCTACTCAACTCCTTCAGCTTTGGAATTCTATAATGTAAACACTGAACAGTAATAAACCTATCCCTCAGTTTGTCTACTTTTGCTAAAATGCCATTTTAATGTACCCAGGTATGGGGTTCCCATCTTCAATGTGTGGAGCTCAAGGAAGACTGATCTCACATCTAAGAAAACTTATTTGATACAAGACTAATTTACTTCCATTTTCTGTTTAGCTCAGTACTGTCTTATTACTTAGGAATGATCTATGCCAAATCTTAAGCAGAGCAATACAGTTTACATTGATCAAACACAAAGAGGCAGAAAACAAAATCTGTCTTAGCCACTCTTTGGCCAGAATTTGCCTAAACCTTTCTGTTTAATTTGACTTCCCATGCACTTTAGAGGTTTAAGTCCCCACAACTTTTTCCAACCTTTCCTGAGCACTGAGGTACTACTTTGACAGCAGCAGTCTCAGAATGTGATGAACTTCCATTTCTGGAGTTGCCTCCTTTGGAGGAGGGGGTTAAGAAAAGGGCTCTGCTCTTGTGATTGCTCAAACCATGCTGACCAGAATACAGAAATGATTGTTCTGTCTACGTGGCAGTCAAAGAACCTACTGTTTCTCCTCTACAGCAGTTTTATTCTCCCTGCACTGAGCAAGCGCTGTCAAAAATAGCAAAATACATAGAAATCAGTCAGCCATTCTTTTTCTAATATACCAGGAAAACTCATCTGTGTGCTTTATTGGCAGCTGAAGGGAAAAAGAAGGGAATAAGAGAAAATGGCTGACATAGTCACAAAACTTGAAAAAATTCCTGGAAGCAAGGACACATATATACTCCTCGGTGCAGGACTGGTTGGATGTCTGGACATGTAATCAACCTACATGCTATACTTGTTTGCCTAGATGTACTTACATATATTTACATAAACACATCCATATACTGCGTATACATGCATAAGAAAGCATATGCATTTATGTACTCACATATAGATCTGCACTGGTAGCTACTAAAGGCATGTATATGAGTTTACACACATTTGTAAATAGTACATGCATGCACTCTACTGTATGTGCATATGTGTGTACATGTGTACTCATCTCTTCACTTGTGATTTTTAGGCTATGCTGTTGTGATTTAACCCTAGCCAGCAACAAAGCACACCATGGGATGGGGAGGAGAATAATAAATAAAATAAAAGGTAAAATCTGTAGGCTGAGATAACAGTTTATCACTACTAATAATAATAATAACAAATAATAATGAAGATTAAGAAAAAGGAGACAACAAAGGAGAGAGGATTAAAACCCAAGACAGACAAGTGATGCACCACACAATTGCTCACCACTCACTAGCTGATGCCCAGCCCATGTTTATCCAGGACAGTAAATGTGGCATTAGAAGAATGCACATCACCTGCAGGCAGATCCCCACATTCTGTTCCTATGCAGCTGTGTTTGTTCTGGTAACTGCTATCCTTCTCTTCCCCTGCAAATAGCTCACAAAGCAAGAGCATATCTTTTTATTGAAACACTCTGCTGATTTGGGCTGAGGTAGAGTTAATTTTCTTCACAGTGGCTGGTATGGGGCTGGGTTTTGGATTTGTTCTGAACAGAGGGTTCATAATAGAGAGATGTTTTCGTTTTTGCTGAGTAGTGCTGCCACTCTGGCAAGCAAGTTGGGAGGAGACACAGCCAGGACAGGTGACCCAAACTGATCAAAGGGATATTCCAAACCATGTGAGGTAGTGCTCAGAATAGAAAGTGGGGGAAAGGAGGGATGTTTGGAGTGATGGTGTTTCTCTTCCCAAGTCACCATTACACATGATGGGGCCCTGCTCTTCTGGAGACAGCTGAACACCTGTCTACGATGGAAACTACTGCATTAATTCCTTGTTTTGCATGTTTACTTGCATGTGTGACTGTTTCTTTTCCTATTAAATTATCTTTATCTCAACCCATGGGTGTTCCCAGTTTTGCCCTTCTGATTCTCTCCCTCACCCTGCTGGTGGCTCTGCAGTGCTTGGCTGCTGGCTGGCTTTAAACCATGACAAACACCACACAAGGATGGAGTTACCATTTCCTAGAGAAGACTGGTGAAGGTGAGATTACACCAGAATCCTTTTGACTGAAAATTCACACCCTCCAGTATATCCAGAAGCAAGATACCAGTTCAGAAGATGCAACTAACTTTGCTGTGCATGACCTTAGACTGTGTGCTGAATGGGACTTTGCAGAACCTGAGTATGCTGCTTCACACATTTCTATCACCTTAGCACGGTCAAACCCGAAAGGAGAGCAGACAAGGGAGGAAGCAAAGAAAATGACAACAGGGATTTTGGAGTATTTCTAATGTAAACTGCACTGGATTGGGCACATTATCGCCTACAGTCCTGTTCCAAGTCCAAATAACTCAATGTCAGTTCTGATTATTTTACTATTTCAAATAGGCAATTATGAAAAAGACCCACAACAACCACATAAAAAAGCCCCATGTGCAGAATATTAAAAGGAAAATGCTGAAAAGTATGTTGCAAGAGAATATATGTTCAGCCCATGATGCTTCCCCACATCACTGTGTCCTGCCAGTCCCAGGCAGTCATTGTTCTGCTTGGCTCATACATAAGGCACTCAAAAGGAGAGGATTAGTGGTGATGGTTATGGCACACTGAAAGCACTGCTGATTTCTACACTTTACTCTTTTTTTACCTCTTTCTTTCCCTAGGGCAGTATACTTTGAAAGGGTTGCATTTTTCAGCAACCCCATGCTTCCCCACTTTGCTTTGGGAGCAATATAAGTAGTAATCAAAATAGGCAAGTTATTTCCCTAACTCCTCAGTCACTCTGTCAATAAGGTCTGTATGGTTTTATAACATAATTTCTTTGCCCTTCAAAGCACAAGAATCTCATCCTGTTGTGGCACCCAGAAGCCTGACACTTCTCACTGCAAACACATAATTGGCATGAAGGTCTATCAACAGGTATTACTAAGGGTGAGAATTATTTCCTCAGAGCTTCTAAAGGGAAAGATGCGTTGCAGATATCTGTCCAAGATCCCATTAGTCACTCACAAAGCCACTAAGAAGACAAAAGTTCTCAACTGCTGTTTCTACACTGTGCTACAAACTTGTTTTGTCCCACACAAGATAACATGCCTCTTAAAGGCAGATCATCAGCCTCTTGCCATGTTCTTCCTTTCTTATGTAGAAGTATTAGACCCTGATTGTTAAACACTAAAATTAGCTTGATACAAGAAAATAAACCCCCTCATGTTAATCCCATCCTTCAAACTTTGCTTGTATGTTCCTGTAAGAGAAATAAGATGCATAGTCACTGCTTTCTAAAAACAAGTTTCATTTTCCCAGACTGAACAAAAAATCTATGCCACTAATGGAACATTACTATTACATTATTACTACAATTACTACAATTACTGTTGATTATTAAGTGTTGAAGACACTGGTGTGGACAGGGAAGTGAGAAGGTAGCACATAGCAGGTAGCAAACTGCAAGTGGCAGTTTCCACTGACACGGAAATATAAGGATCATCATGTACCATCACTTACCAAAAATTTAGGACTGCAGGCTCATTTCAGTGTCCTAGAATCCCTTGCATAAAAAAAAAATTAAGGGCAAGAAGAGGAAATATGCGAACAGGCATATTTTTCTTTGAGGTTTCTTCTAATGTTGTGGAAGAAGTGTTATTAATAAAGTTTTCCAGGTGCCGGAGAGAGACAGACTGAGGCAGCACACTGGGGAAAGTGACACTGCCAGAAATTTTAAGTCCTACCGTAACTGAACTACAACCACTGAGCAACTTCCAGATCCTACAGAGCAGTCATGATACCTAAGGTGGTTTTTTTTGAAAAGAACAATAAGATAGCTAAAATACAGTTTACTTATCACTTTGACATGCATATAATAATATATACTCAGACACATTATTTCAGTTCAGGCCATTGCTAGATTATAGATTTAGGATCAAAGACTGTAAGCAGGTCTCGCACAATGGGAACCGTATCTACGCCTTCCAAACAGTGACTATGAAAAGAGCGTGCATGCCTTGGTGCATAACCAATTGAACATGAAATGCCTTTGTAAAGCAGTTCTGAAGAGGCCTAACTGTGATTCTTCAGTGTTGAAGTAGGAAACTATTAAGAAAATACAGAGAAAATACACTGACTATATATATAGTATTGGTGAAACCATTTAATAATACTGTGGCCTGTTATCCTGCCTATTTTAAAAATATGTTAAAAACATCAAAGAACACAAAAAATCCCTTAATCTTATACAATACTGGGTGAGCTATCCAAAGAATTCCATCTGTTTCACCCAAAGGTAGGTTAAAACCTGATCCAAATCTACATGCTACAGGAATCTTCATCTGAGAGAGGAGATCTGCTTTAGTTTAGGAGACGAAAGCATAACGATACAGCCAAATCACAACTATTCAGGTTGGAAGTAATGCGCAATGTTTCCCAGTGATCCAATGAAAACATGAAGTCTTTAAATCACTATAGAATGCACTAGTGGCTAAAAAAAAATTGATAAAAATCTTGATACAAAGGTCCATCATAACACCAAGAAGGCACTTGTTTGTTTAAAAGGTTCAGCTTAGAAAATTTATGAATTATGCAATATTTTTCTCCTTCAGATATAAATACATGAAGAACCTAAATGTTTATATCACAAGAAGATGACAAAGTATTTCGCAATCCATGAGAATAAAAGAGGATGTTGATCAGCTACCAGGAATAAATATGCTTTATTTTTAATTTCACAGACTTGGGTCACTTGCTCCAATTTCTTAACAGAGCTGAATGAAGAGATTTACGGTCCACTGGGGTTTATTTTTAATCTTGGAATAACAGAAAGATAACAGAAGAACAAAAGAATTATAATGTTGTGTGAATGTTTTTAAAAGCCAAACAGGACAACATGTATAACTGTAGAAGGGTTTAGCCTGGAGGAAACATCAACCCTGGAGGAAATAGCACAACAGCTTCTATCTGAAGTGCTTAATAAAAACATTAAAGGAAAGGAATACAATACTTAATGTCATTAGACCTTCCTGTGTAAAAGGAGCTTCTGTCAAATAAACCTGATATAATTTGAATGACAATGGTGAAAGTACAGATGAAACTGTACTTTTAAGTATTAACTTTTAAGGTATTTTACTAAACAGCAAAAGACAGCTCTGCTCAAATAAACAACCTACAAGAACAAAACAGAACATAATGATAGGTAGGTAGGTAGGTAGGTAGGTAGATAGTCAGTCCTCAGCTGACAAGTCTCACAAAGTATTTGTCAGTGGGGTAGCACTCCTGATAAGAGGCATTTCTAATGCACCATAAGAATCTATGTTTGATGCAATAGTATTAAATATTTAATCAATTACCTAGAAGTAAGTATAAAAAGCACTGATGCTGATACTTGAAGGTAACACCAAGTTTGGCAGATGACTGAACAACCTTAATAACATATCAGTCATACAGAGTGATTCATAAAGCAAGAAAGTCCAAGCCCTTTCATTCCATGCAGCTTTTAAAACATTTGAATACACAAATATATAAGCTTACAAACATGGAAGACAGGCCATGAACTACAGAACCAGGAAGGGGAAGCTGCAAGGGAGCTGCACCTTTGAAAACAATTCAGAAAACATCAGAGGAGAAAATGTGAACTTCCAGTAAAATGCTATGGGCAAAAGGGCAGTACAGCCTCAGGACAGACGACCAGAATAAACAATATGCAGCATTGATACCATATGCACTGTAACCATCGGTGTAATTCTAATGTCTACATTTTCTTAAAGAAAGGACTCTAAATAATTGCAAAGAATATATCAAGCAGCCTCAACATGATTTGAAAACCAGAATAATTGCCTTAGAGTAAAAGACAAGGAGCTCCATTGGTTTAGTTTTTCAGAAGACAAATAAAGAGAAGACTTGATTACAGCAGATAAAGGAAAACCATCAGATTTCTGAAGCATCTTTGTTCAAATAGAAAACTGCATCAAAAGGATCAACATTCAGGAGCCATTGTCAGACAAATTCCAAACAGAGTAAAGGCCCAATTTCTTTTGTAGTAGGAGACAGTTAAACAACACAACAACTTAAAACAAGGTTCCAAATTATTAGATTTAATGTGGGGGACATAGGAGAAAGTGAGGTTTGATGTTTGTTGCTTATGAACTCTGAAACCATGTTTAAGTGTGGATAATTAGATCATCACCTGAAGACCAAGGTAGCAGGGTATGGGGGATTTTGGGGCCTTAAAATTCTCTGACATTTTGAAACCCTTACATGCCACAAATCACTCAATTAGGAAGAGGGCATATGACTGCAGACTCAATTTGAGTAGCAGGCCTTTGTATTCCTCTTAGTTAAGCAACAGATCAGATGTTATGCTTTCTGTTTTTTATTCCTGATCCTGCCACTTGTCAGTTGAATAACTTTGACAGGTTTTCACATGTTTTTTTAGTTGAGAAAGTCTTTAATTAACTAAATAGTCTAATACATGTCATTCTCCAAAAAATAATTCTTTTCAATTTAGTTGCTTTTTATTTTTATTGCTGTTAAGTCTCCAGTTCCCAAAATGCAAAGAAACCAAGGTGCAAGGAGAAGTCTTACTTGTCCTTAAGACTTCTTTAATAGCAGCAAACAGAACCCAGAAAATGACAATCACAGTCCCATGGAGAATAACTCTCTGTATAAATGTTTCCAAGTTAATACACTGAAGGGAACAATGGCACTCCTGGCAGAAGATGGACAAGGTGACCTGACAGATGTTTACAATTTCTAATATCTGTCATTCTCTGGAGTTTTTCCCAGTAGGGTAAACACTTTTCATCCCTTTTTTACACAGCGCCAGTCCACCTTTCTGAGGAAGTACAAAACCCTCCTTGGGTTTTAAATCTCCTGTAAAAGACAACTCCAGACGGATTCACTGCTCAGAAAAGGGGTCCAGTTGGGTAGTAACAAAAAGTCTTAACAGTTACTTCCACAGTTACAGCCACAGGGAAAAAAATACAAATGATCACTCTCTGACCTTTAGTCACGGATGGAAAAATCCCCAAATTCAAGTTAAGGCCTGAGAGCTGTCTGCTGCTTCCAAAGCCCATAGTGAGCTGGGGAGATTTTCCTATTGGAAATCTCCCTCCAAACTTTCACAGAATTCCTAATTCCATACATGGAAAGCTCATTCTTTACTGAAAGACAAATCCTTTTGCAATGCAGCTCAACAAGCTAAGCTGCAAAACTGCTTCTAATATACTCATTTCTGATCAATTGTTTTGGGAGCCTTAATAATTACAAATGGTGGAAGAAGTCAAGCTCTTTTGCACTTCTGTGCAAACATCTGGATTCATCTAGCCCTCTGTTTTTCTTTACACTTAAAGCAACTTCCTCAAATGTAGGCTAAGTGGGCATCATTACACCTCCTGCCAACACAGGGCACTCCAGCCTTTTCTCAACTCTTCTGCGCCCGTTCCTCCAGCTCCTCCTAACACATCTCACTTCCACATTACTGCACAAACCTGTATGTCAAACTTCACACTAGATTGATTCTGTGCTGCCTTCCTCCTCAGTTGTGTACAAGCCTTCAGGAACATGACCTTGCTATGCAATACCTGCAGTGAAGGGATTATGTGTACTATGGCCTCTGATGGGTTGTGGCACATTGTAGTTAATCAAAGGCAAAGCAAAAGGAAAATCAACTTGGAAATAGGGCAGGGAGCCTAGAAATGGTGCAGCTGTGCCAGGAATTATTTAAACATAAAATCCTCCATATTAAATTAGATCAGTATCCTATATCTGAAAACCACCTCCTCACACACCCAAGCAAGTCTAACTGCGCATCCATTTCACAGACTCCACTCATCTGGGGCTCTGAGAGTCTGCACACAGAAACTGATGTCTTTGTATTTTATATACCATCAATAATTTTTCTTCTGTTAGTTTTTCCAGGCACAGCAATATTCCATGGCAAGGACTTCCATGACTTTAATTGCTATCACATTTCTTTTTGATTATTCTGAAGCTTGTCCTGCCTTTGTCTTTTGATGCCACTCACTCCCTATATTCAAAAAGAAATAGAAAGTACACTGATTTCTCTTCCATAGCACATGTTGCAATGCCCCATTGTCATATCCTTTTTCCATCCATTCTGTTCTAAAGAGCCTTAGTCTGTATGAACAGTTCTTGTATAGAAGTCTCTCTAATGATCTTTGTTGATCTTTATTGCCCTTCTCCCCTTTCTGAGACAATAACAATAGGATGACAGTGTCCAGTGTGGTTGTATTTAATCGTATCATTATATTTTCTGTTTTGTTCTTATTCCCTTCCTAGAAATGCATATTAGATGCACTTACTTGCCCAATATTGACCACTGAGCAAATATTTTTAAACAATTATTTAATAAAACATCAGAACCAACTCAAAGTTCATCATTGCATATGCATAATAGGGATTCTTTTCTCTGCCTCCCAATATAAACACCTCCATTTGTGTTTACACACATTTAATTTAATCTGCTATTTATTTGTCCAGACATTATGCATTACTAGGTCATCCTCTGCAATTCTGCAGACAATCCTCACCTGAAAATTGTCAAATTCTCAGTAAAATGTATGCTGTCGCCATCCACATCCCTTTCCACCATAACTACACTAATGAATCTTCAGACCTCCGCATGGATTCCAGAAGTCTTTCCACTGGAGCCCTCCCATGGGAACTATTTAGTCCTGCATTCTGTTTTTACCTTCCAACCAGTTCTTCCTCTGTGCCAAGGCCTTCTTTCTCTGCCATTGCTTTCTCAGTTCCTTAAGAGCCTTCACGGAAAGATTTTTGAAAGCTAGATTACATTTACCAAAACTCTCCTGTCCACACACTTACTGAGGCCTCAATAAAACCAAGGAAGCTTCTGGCTGCGACAGAAGTACTAACCTTGTGTCCTCAGCACCACCATCAAAGCTTGTCTGCTGCACTCCAAAGAAGTGGAGACTGTGGAATGGTTTTAGGGGAGTATTGCCACACAGCTGATCTGTTAGACTTGCCTGGATATTTGAGGAGGCAGTTTTCAGATCTAGGCCTTTGACACTGATCCTTGCAACATCCCTCTCTCAAAATTAGAGAAATACAGATTTGATGGATGGACTGTTCATTAGATGAGGAATTGGTTGTATGATTGCATCCAAAGAGCTGTGGTCCATGTTCCGATGCCCAAACGGAGATCAATGATAAGTGGGACTGTGACTGTTCAGTATCTTCATCAATGACATAGACAGTGTCATCGAGTGCACCTTCAGCAAGTTTGGAGATGACACCAAACTGAGTGGTGCAGTTAACACACCCTGAAGAATGGGATGCTGTCCAGAGGGACCTGCACAAGCTCAAGAAGTGGACCCATGAGAACCTCATGATGTTTAACAAGGCCAAGGGAAAGGCCCTGGAGCAGGTGTAGAGGAGTGCCACAAAGATGATCAGAGGGCAGAAGCATCTCTCTGATGAGGATGGGCTGAGAGAGTTCAAATTGTTCAGTGTGAAGAAGAGAAGGCTCTGCAGAAACTTCATTGAAGCCTTTCAGTTCTTATGGAGAGCTTTTAAGAAAGATGGGGACAAACGTTTTTGCAGGGCATGTTGCAACAGGGCAAGAGCTAATGGTTTTTAACTAGAAGAGGGTAAATTTAGACTAGATGTAAGGAAAAAAAAATTGATGATGAGGGCCATGAGGCACTGGCACAGGCCTCCTGGAGAGGTGGTAAGATGTCCCATCCCTGTTAACATTCAAAGTCAGGCTAGATGGGGCTCTGAGCAGCCTGATGTAGTAAAACATGTCTCTGCTCATTGCAGGGGGGTTGGACTAGATGACCTTTAAAGGTCTTTTCCAATCCAAACCATTTAATGATTCTTACCAAAACGTGTCCTCATGCATACCTCATTCCCTTGAACTCCAGGTGCAGAACCAAAGGGGACACCAACATTTAATTGCCCTCCTCTGCTGGATGCACAGGCAAATCCAGCCTCCAGGAGAAATGTGGAAATAGCTAGAATCAAGTTTTTAAAAAATATCTGTGGTTTTCACAGACCCAAAACTCCTAAGGAATAGAAGTGCTTTAAAAAATGCACTCAATGTCAAAGCTGTCCTTTGAATTATTAATGCATAACTTTACGTGAAGCTCACAATAAGATGAAAGTTATTAACCTAATAAGTTACATGCATAATTAATTTCTCCTATGATATATGATTTGTGAAGTTCTAACAAATTGTGTCACAGAGGTTGTAAACATGAAAACTAGCCTGGAGCCAGAAGAGCTAAGCATATGCTAATTAGGGAACAGATGAGAAATACACAGTAAGAAAAAAACTGAGAAGAGAGAGGAAGTGACAGCACTGCATATCTATGTGGTGTACTAGTGTCAGTTATGAGTAACAGGAACCAGGCTCAGACAAGGAGGGAGAGCAAGCACACCAAACTAAAGGAGAATGGAGGCATTCAGTGTTCTCGTTATCTCAGATGAGGCTACTTTAGACAATCCAGCCCTGGAATATAAACCAGGGAAACAGAGGAAAGCGCTCAGCTGACAGCTTACCTGCTTAGCTGAACACTGAAGCTGCAGAGGAAGAACCCATTCTTAAAAATGAAAACACCATATACATTTTTGGAGCTTCGTTTCGTAACCAATTTTAATGTTGTGATTGACTGTTTAACCATTATCTGGACAGAATAAAAAAAGTGGGCATCCCCAGTAACAGTTTCTACTTGAGAGAGATAATAAACACAACAGCTTTGTCCTTTAGAAGTGACAAGTCATCACAAGGATCCTTGTCTATCAAACTCTTGAGAAAGCTTTCTGTTTGCTATATGTGATTTTCTTTACAGTTCTTTACATCTTTGAGAAGGGTAACATGGCAGTGCTCCTCCTTTGTGAGGCTACAACCAACATTCCATTTAGGCAGTGACCATAAGGGGTTATATAGGGCAGCTGCAGAAATACACATATGGTCACATCATCAGCACCAGGAGACCAGATTTCACTTTAGCATCTCATTATTCTTCTCAAGAAGAATGGCAGTTTAGAAGACAAGCATGAAACAAATAATAGAGTGTTAGCTGATCTTCTTAGTTAATAATCTATTTGTTGGCAAGTTGTCCTAACATCACTGAAGTTGAAACATAGACTGAAGCCCATATCAGAGATGAGAGAACTGGCCCCTACATAACCAGAATAACTACCTCCTCTACCCACTCAAATAATAGCTATATTGAGCTCTTATTAGCTAGAAATCTCCAAGTGCCAAACCTCTTGGGATCTGCTGCACCTTTAAGTCAGCAGTTAACAATATGAGGGAAACCCTTTGCTTCCCCATTTTGCTGCCCATGTGGTACTTTTGCTGGAGATTGGGAAAAATTTTGTCATCAGGGTCTAGTCCAGATTGTTCCAGTGGTTTGGCCAATCCAGCTGCAAACATGAAAACAACTGTTCTGCCCTCCTAGCATTTCTCAGCAATGTTTTAGTCACCTCAAATGTCCTGAATTCCACAGCCAGATCTTTTCTCTGACGTGAGTTCAGAAAACATCAGCATACTTATCTTTCCATCTGTTCGGGGCTTGAAACCTATTGGAACACTTCACAAACAAAACCAAACTGGAAAAGGAACACTGGAAGGCAGCTGAGAAGCAGGATCAGAATGGTAAGGACTTGACCAGCCCCCTGAAAAATCACTGGCTTCATTCCCTCTTGCTGCTGCTGCCTCATGTTGGCAAGCGCGTGCAAAAGCAGATTGTCCGCCTACCTCCTGCCCCAATCAGGGGAACATCTTGCCTCTGGCTGGCATCTCACTGCATTCAGCTGGAGTGAAAAAGGGAAAACTCAAGGACAACCAATCCAGCCAGGATGTTCTGCCAAGGTTGCTGTTCCTAGCTGAGGAAATAGTCCTCTCAATTTTTCTCAGCTAGAAAGAGAGAGAGAATGTACACACACACCCCCACCCCCATTATCCTAAAGCCCGCAGGTGCCAGCAATCCAAATAAACGTAGAGCAATTAACAGAATTAACACAGCTTTAAATAGCTTGGCACACCAGATGCGGACTCCTAGCAGGGTTGTATAAAATGTAAAGTTATTACAGATAAAACCATTAATCATCTGTTCAGAGACTTGTTCTAGATGCAAAACCCATTTCACTTAAAATGGCTAATAATCAGAAAGAAAGGCACAGATTTAACAGGAATGATTATGCCATTCTCAAGGCCCATTTCCAAATGCCATTTTTCATTTCTGCCACCATTCCCAAACCTATGTGTTCCCTCTGCTTGCTAACACTGATACAGTAAGAAAGCTTTGGAGGCATCACTCACAATTACCTCTCAGGATGCTAGAAATGAGACACCACTTCTCAGCCTCTTCCATTGTGGACAGAGGACGTTAGTGACTCGCACACTACACATTGCTGCTTTCCTGGATGCAGTTGTTACTGTTCAGTTGTATGTCATCAGCCCCATGCAGCTCTCAGATAACTGATGCTCATCCTGATGAATTAAGTGTTCAAATGCTATGATTTGTGCTTAGAAAATAGGAGCATTTGAGTTTTCCCCCTTCTGGCAATGTGAAGTCACCAGTAACCACCGTATGCAATATAATAATCCTCCTGATATTCCCCTAAGACCTATTCAAGTAAGTCCCATTTACAACATCTGTGTCTAGATAGCTACAGGAAGAAGAGGTGGGGGTTGACCCTAACTCATCTTTCAGCTCTAATATTACCATTTCACTTCCACGCAAAGAATATTAAACCTTGTAAGTAGCAATTCAGAGCTAAAATTACATCTCTCCACATATCTACATTAATCCCATTGATTTGTTCAGGAATCTAGATACATACACTGTTAATTCCAACTAAATTAATTCTGCCTGTGCAGTTTGAAGGAAGGAGGGCAATAAAGCAATGCCAAAGCACAAATATTCAGTGCAACAGACAACATCAACAGAAGTAGACCAAAGCCAGAGAGCGGCAATGACAAAGAATTAGAACACAGAGAGTATCAAAAACAATAGAAAATCTGGTTGTATTATATCAAGCCCGCTGTCTTTTCCATGCAGTTCAAGTAACAAATGCTGCCCATTAGCTGCCTGCCCACTCCTGTGCTCCTCACACTTGACAGAGAGCTGGCTCAATGCTACAGAGGAGTGGTGGACCTGGGAGGAGTGGTTCAGCCCACTCAATCAACATTCAAACCTCATCATTCTTTCTTGCCTCCCTTGCTGACATAGCTGAGCAGCCTAGCTTTTTGTGGTGGGTCACAGCAGCTCAGTCTTTCCCCATTGCCCACAATACATATGCACATTTTGGAGCAGTAATCCAACTTTCACGGTCAGTCCACTGCATCCAAAGAGATGACACTAGTCAAGTAGCTGAAAGTGCCTTTTTTGTACACATGTATAAAACAGAATGGTCTTGCAACTTCTTTCTCTCATGTAAATTTATTAATGTTAGCATATGGCAGGTCCTGACTCTCCAAAAGTACTCTCATCTCTATTTCTGTCTGACAGTAAAAGATGGATCCTTAGTAATTTCTTTACTGCAACATAAGGAGCAACAATAAAAACACATCTCCTATTTAATTTCAGTATTCATCCAAACCAATAGGTTACTGATCTCAGTGAAGTACAAAGCCACCTAAAGCAAAAGAAGCTCATTTATTTTCAGTTTAAGATGAGAACATCAGACTCTGGACAACAGAAGTTAAGATCACAGCATCCATTAGGATTTGGCTAACAGCATATGAGAAGGACAGCCAGAAATCCTTGCCAGAGTAATCACCAGAGTATCGCCACTGCTCTGCTGATGACTTTGGACTCTGCTATGTTTGTCTATCAGTATATCCTGTCTTAGTTTGCTCAGTCTTGAATGGATATGGGTTAAAACACATATTTTTGTAAGGATTTTTCTTTAATATTTAATAGTTACCAACTAACTTTATTATACGCACCAAACATAGGCTATATTGCTCCAATCCCCATTATATGTTAACACCTGTAAACACCCTCATTTTCTGAATCGCAGCACATGGCGCATCCCTTGCAGCCACAGAAGCTCAGCAGGAGTTAGGTTCATTATGCAGGAAAGAAAAGCCTCATCCTGATGATCCTACTGCAAAGCAAGCACAGATGGCCACAACACCAGGACTGAGACTCACATGCAGACAGCTCAGTCAGGATTCAGTGGAGTGCTCCCTTACTGTTGAGACCTATCAGCCCACTGGCTACAGTGCCCAGTGGTGACACTGACCTCTGCTGCTGCTTTTCTCCCTAGGTATCTGTTCCAGTGGCAGTTGAAGAGACTTGAACTGGGTTAGACCCTACTTTGGTTTAGCTCCACAGATTCTCTTTAGCTCATAAGTATGGTGGCAGTACATAGTTCAAACAGCCCTGCAAAAAGAAACCTCTTACACCTCTCGCACAGAAAGTTGCAGTTTCTATGTTTGCTCGTCACTGCTTGCTTTAGAAGGTGTGCTCAATCTACACACATACTCTATTATTCAGACTTTGGCTATTAATTACTTTTGTAAAATTTCTAGTAGTGCAATAAGTTTAGGAGTTCAATGCCGCTGAACTATTGATATGTGAATTATCCTTAAATTAATCCCCAAGAAAATGTGTGCACTCAGGCTGACCTAGAATGCCTACAAGACACTGCTGACTGATAAGAGTTCCAGAGAATAAGATACTACATTGTAATAAATGTGATCTTAACAAGAACCTATATTTTTTTAATTTGTGTCTAGACCTGTGAAAAAAACCAAAACAAAATAGGCTTTTACTTCTAGATTCATTATGACTGAAGCATTCTACAGCCTTTGCTATGTGAATTGCATTAAAGAAAGAATTTTAGGAGCCTTGAGTTTTTTTTCAGTACACAATTGATAAAATAACATCTCCTCTGTCTCCTGTCCCAAAGCTAAAAATTCAGCTCCTGTCTTTGGATCTCCCATATTTTACTAATCGAAAAATAATTCTAGCACTTCATACTCCATTCACTAAAGATTAATTTCATGAGGCAACTTGAAATTTTTTTCCTGCTTATCAGGAATACTTTTTATGGATATATGAGGTCATGAGTAAACTTTCTAGAGACATGTCATGACTACATTACTCTTCCACTTTTCTATGTGTCCAGAACATTTGATGAAAGAAATTGATCAATAACTGAGGTTAGCTTACGTAATTTTGCAGCAAACCCTCATCCAATATCATTATGCCAGCAAAACTCTTGTTATGGATGCATATAAGCCAAGTGACCGAGTTCTTTTCTGTGTCAACCATGAAGCAAGGCAATAATGCTATCAGAAACCTCACTTCGGTAGAACAGGCAAGGGCTAAGCTACATAGGGAACAGAGACTTTGAATAACACCCTAGCTAAAGCAAAGCTGCAGCACTGGCAGTACACAAATACACCTGAAAAGGCTATGGACTGCAGTTCCTGTGGGCCAGGCCATTAATCCTTACTGAAAATGTGACATTGTGTTACTGTACTATGGGATGTTTTCTTCTGTGCATGCTTACCTCTGACCTTTCATCTTCCATGACTCATGGAAATCTGTATCCTCTCTCTTCCTTTTTTCCTGGCTCACAGTATGAGCATAGACTTTCTGTGTTGGAAAGACTGACAAACACATTCTTCTTTTCTCCCATCCTTGCTAAATTATTCCCTAAAAACACTACTAGCAAAATCAGCTAAATCAAGTGCCTTCTCCAGAGAGGCTGAAATTCATCACTCCACTAAATGTTAGCATTGAGACATTGAACCATAGAAGACTTACTTAACTTATGCCTCATTTGACAGAAATAGTATTATACTTTTTTTTCCTATTTCACTCTAATAGTTACTCCCGTGAAAAGAGGCTAGCACATCCAATCTGTTACAGTTATAGGATGGTGTGCATATGTAAACCTATAGGCAAGCAAAACAAAGGAAGCACAATGTCACTCCTTCTGGCAGCACAGCAGAGGTCTGGCAGGGCAACCTAAGTTCTGCTAGCAAGATTAAAAAGTTTGGCTTTAAATAATCCTCCTCAAAATTTTGCTTCTTTTTCAGTGCTGCTAAAGTCCAGACACAGGTGTCTCAACTTTCAGCTGCTCAGTTCAGCGTGCCTCTTGCTCACCTTGGCTTCATGATATTTCCCATACTCATATATGAAAGCAAAAGCTATTCTTCACTGTGTACTGCAAAGTCTTTCAGGATTTTCCCCCAAGCATCCAAGCATCCAATATGTGTTGGCAGCAAGAAGGTAACCTGGGAAATGTTTAAGTGACCAGCCATATATCCCTTCTGACTCCAAGCTTAATATAGAAATACCAGACGCAAACCAGCCCAGAACCTAAGCTTATAAGCCTTACCCAATGAGAAAACACTGTCATATTTCCCTCCCCTTCTATTGGTCTACTCAGAATTCTCTCAGCATCTTGCCTCATTATCATATTGCACTCAGTTTCCAAATGCCTCCATTCCCACCTCCAAATTAAATCTTTCCAGAAATGGGTGATGTTTTTTTCTTATTTGCTCAAGAATGTCATCAGCAGCTACTCAAAATGCTGGCCAGCATCTCTAGTGTTTTATGTTGCTACAACAGTGGCACTCAAACAGCTGATGAAGGCCTTGTGTTGGATGCTCTGCAGATGCGCAGAGAAAATGACTGGCATTCCTGACTCTCAAGACACACAGTATACAGCTGCAGCAGGAGGCTGATCCACCACAGCAGCAGCAATGCAATTGGAAGTTTAAGAGTGAGGGGTAACCAAAAACCTTACTGACCTCTGGATATGGAAGCTTAGGAATCAGGGTCATAATCATCATCTGGTCTATTTGGAATGCTCTGGCAGAGAATAGTATTGAGAGACCAAGATTAAGAACAAGCAATATTTTGAGGAGTAGAATCATATTCAGTCTTTGGCCATGCTTTGTCTGCTTCTACATCATGCCACTAGCCTCTCCCTTTCTTTTTCAAATATTAAATTCACTAAGTAATACAGATAGGAAGCAGATAGTATTGGATTAACGTGTGTGGGCAATTTGTGCCATTCATGTGGTAACTTTCTCCACACTGTTGATTCCCGACTGTGCTCTTACTTATTCCTGGGGCTCTGTTAAATCACTGCTGTGGAAAAGGATCTTGGGCACCCAAAAGCTTCTGGGCTTAGGGAGGGGCTCTTACAACTACAACTTTCTCTGTCTGCCTGTTTTCCTGTTTTTCTCTGCTTCCAGTTTTAGGCTGCCTTCCATCTGCACCTTCAGCCTCCTCCAGGTGTGGCACTCCAGTCAGAAAAACTCATCCCCAGACAGAAACCACATCATCACTACACATCAAATAGTCCTGGAAAAGATCTGGCTTGCAGATAGCATCTGAGATATACATACAGCAACTGGGCACATTCATGAACCATTTTGAAATCTGGCTCCTAGAAGTTAAATTGCAGACAGAAATGATCTAAGCTTTCACAGCTTTCTCCCATCACGGCCAGATGGTGCCTGACCCCTGTAATAATTTCTGCCATATTCCACCCATATGCAAGCCTCACTGCTTCCATCAAGCTGTTAGTACCAATCAACCCATCTCGGAATTGAGATTTTAATAAAGCATTGAGAGAAAAATGTGAAGATTTCATAAATTCTCTCATGAATATCCATTCTCTAGGGACCACCTTAGGCTCTTCTAAAGCACCTCCATCTGTACTGTTTAAGTCCTGCTCCAAGTAAATCAAATCTGAATAGCTGGCTCCCTAATCCTAGGAAATATTCTGATTCTCTCCTCTTCCTAGCACTTGGATATTGAAATGCCATTTTCCCCTCTTTGCCCATACAGCTAAATTTCCCACTCTGCCACTTTCCATCTCCATCCTTTATTACTGAAACCTCCTCCCTGAGGCCCTTCATTACAAGCAAAACACAACTGTTTCTTGTTACCTTTCTTGTCCTAACTCTTTCTGGCCATACAGGTGTCATTAAACCTATTAATGGATACTTTTCCCTTTCCACCTGAAGTCAGTGCTTCTCCCTGTTTAACAGTCACTATCTGTTAAAGCACTGTCACACCTTCCCTGACACCCATTAAAAATATTTCTGCTCAATTGTCTCGAGATGTGTTCCTGCATCTTCTCCTGTCCCATCTGTATAACTGGTTTCATCCATGATAGGAAATACAAATGCACTTGCTTTCCCCCGGATTTCCTCTAGAGCAATTCATCTTAAGAATGAAGGTGCAAAAAGCCTTAGATTCTATGCAACTACAATGCAATGTCCATATTTCATGTCTGTGTACTACCCCACTTGCATATTCTGCCTTTTAAGGTTTTCATGGAAAAAGTTACTTCTATTTTCCAGTCTTGTTCTCTCATTACAGTGTCAGGTATATTGCAACACTGCCAGGATGGCTATGGAGAAATGCAAATCAAACATAGTTTACCACACATGGGGAAAGCTTTAATTCTGATGAAAATAGAGGAAAAATCCCAACCTGAACTACACATCAATACTTGAATTTATGATTTAGGTACATTACTGCTAGCAACTTAGTAGACTCTGTTCAGCCAACACCTGTAGCCACAAGGGAGAGAAGAGACATGAGGATGTATCCTATGGTGAACGGAGGTACCATTAGGTCAGAAATTGTCTGACCTAAAGAAAACATTGTCTAGATAATTAGATATTTGGATTAATTTTAGGAAATATTATATAGATACTACAGCAGAGGAGCCCTGAGACTCTTAGTTCCTTGTCAAGAACACATTCTTATACACTCCAATTCCTTTTAGCCACAGCTTAGACTCTGCTCACAGGAAGTATTGACCCTGCCAGAGCTGCCCCTCCTCCTCCCACCAGTCCCTTCCTGCTGTGAAGGGGCAGAGATGGTCATTGGGCACTCTGCCCCCGGCACTTCAGCACCTGCATGTCATCTGAGAGGAAGTGGGAAGGCAATGCTCCACTCAAGGCACCCTCTTAGCCCCGACATGAGCAAATTGGTTGCTGTACTCTCAGACTGATGCAGTCTAGATGAAATACAAGAGATTACAGGGGAAAGGCGGAAAGGCGGATTTATGCAGACTTTGAGGTCTGCATAAATCCTTCTGTCCTCCTAGGAAAGTGACACATCCCTAGAGGCAGTCTTGAATGAATGCACAGGAGTAGGAATAGAGCATTCTGCTTTAACACCTTCAAGAGATCAGCAGAGGTTTTGGCAGGATGTTCTCTGCCATTATAAACAGTGCAATCCACTCGGGGTGTGCTGTGTCTCTGCTAACAGGCAATTACATAGCTAGGACTTTACTATGAAAGTAGAAAGTAGAAAGCATATGCTCTGCTAGAAAACATAAACTGAAAGGAACAATATTTGATATTAGTCTATCCTACCCCTTTATCTAACTTTCTAAGCTTAGAATATTTTTCTTAAAAAGCCAAGCTCCTCCAGTACTGGCTAATGAGAGACTGAGCATTCTTTCTGGCCACAGAGGAAAAAACATAAGCTTAAAACATGAGCTATAGGGACTAATTTATGAAATATGCTGACAAGCTATGCAGAAAGCCAAGTAAAGCTCTCTGTGGCCAGTTCTGGAACCAGACACATTACAAGCACTGCACTAACTCAGTTCTGCCTCCTCCAGGATCAAAGCTGGCTGAAAGCATTACTGGACCACTACTAGAAGTTGGTTGCTTTTAAGGAGACCATAGCTTTGAAGCAGTCAGCAAGTCAAGACATCTGCTCATACACATCTCCTGACACTGCCTAGTGAAGTGAAGATTACAAAGCACATTTTGATTATCTATTTTCTTCCTCTCATTCTTAAGTGGTTGCTTGGGCTTTTCTTCTCACAGAGCATTATGAGCCTGGTATGACTATGTTGGTGGCTCTTAGCACATTGTGCAAGCTAATAGAATACAAATGATTATATAAATAATAAAGCTGCTGAAGATTTTCTTGTCACTGCTTTCTTTGCTTCATTGGCTTGACTTAGAGCACATAAAAATGGCCTCTGCTAAGTGTTACGTTCCTAGCATCCATAAATAAAATTAAGATCCTGATTTAAAGAGACACTAAGAAGCTGTATCTTCTTCTGATTTCAATCAAACTGGGATGCTCAGTGCCTAGGAAAATCAGACCCAAGGCTCTACAGATGTAACCAGAAGCATTTGATCTCCGTATGACAGTTTGTATTCAAGCAGTGAAGTTTCATTTCCTATATAAGATGCTCACATGTGCTTCTCTAGCATATGTGCATCCCTTGAACCCAGAGGTCAGGCAGGAGAGCAGCTCCAGACTCTGACAACTCTTCCTCACATCAGAGGACTGGCACATGACATACAAACCCTGACACCACAAGTGGAGGATCAGTAGGATGATGACTTGTCAAGGCAGTTACAGCCACAGAACAACATCTAGCTCAGCACTGCTCTTTCCATGGCCCCTATATGAAGTCTCAGTTCCGCCTTCCCTCTAATATTAAATGTTCATACAAAGAGGACATTGTGACAACCCTCTGGGTTGCAAATAAAATTATATCCACCCAGCCACACCTTTTGATAAATGGAATTACTACAGCAACCTTAAGGAGAAAACTCTTGCAAGAAACTCTTATTCCAGGCTAGCTAGGAAGTTGACTCACAGGAAACTTAAGCTTGTTTTCAGTAAGCTTTTTATAACACATTGTGGAGACATCACTATCTGTATCCCCATTAATCACAGTGATAATCAAAAATTATATTAGAAGACAGAGGAAAGAAGACAAAAGGTGACTGCATGGCAGCACCAAAACTAAACGGTACCGAGGTTGGTTTTTGGACTGAGAGCTCATCTTTTTTTTAAGTGTTTCGTTTCGGGTTTTTATCCCAAGGGTCACTATTCTGATTCCTGCTGCTAGCCAGGCAGTCGAATCTCTATTACCCATGCATGAATTTTCACAAAGTTGTGGATTAACTATGTGACAAGTTCAGCCAGCCAGAGTAAGACAACACGGTTTCCAGAACCAGCTAGCTCTTCCTGACCTATGCGGCCACTCAAGTGCACAGATTTTCCAACACAGTGGAAAGACTTAAAGATTACAGTTGCCTGTCTCAAACACTGTTAAGGCCACAGAATGACTTTGCCACAGGATAAGCACAAAATGGAGTGACAGGATAGCGCTAACTCCAGGCAGAGTTGAGATCTGGTGAGCACATCCTGGGTAATGCATCCAGACAAAACTTCCCACTGTGGCAAACTTCGTAAAGAAGCTACTCGTCCTGCACATATCACTGGTCAAAGAAAGATCAAGTGATAGGACAGATGGCATCTATGACCAGTGAGGGACTCCCCCACCTCCCAACCCCTCCCCCAAATATGCTTCCATGGATACTGGGAACTTGCACTCTAAGCCACCATGACCGAGAACTTGAGATAAAATAGAGGTGGTTCTATTGTGCAAGTGTTATCTCAAGCCTAGGGGAAGGTAAACAAAGCTGTGAGAGAAGAATGTATATGAACTGATAATGTACATAAAGAAAGCAGAATTTATGGGCCACAAGGAAAGCAACTGTGCTTGAATCAGCTCAGACTGGTACAAGGTAATTCCATCAGGGGAGATTGCAACCACCAATTCACATCCCAGCAACTCAAGAAACCTACCAACTGAAAAAAACAGAAAGACTCAGCATGGGACTAATTAACATTAGAAGCAAGGGAATCATTTAACCAACAGAATAAAATAAGGGTGTAATCAATGGTTATTAATTCCTTTGTTTGCAAAGATACATAAATACTGAAAAGTTTTGAGTGACCTCAGGCCCCCCACCACTCAGAAGCCCAGGGTGAAGAAGGACCATCAGGACACCACTGGATGTATGGGTGGTGACTACCTTCTGCTTAATCTGTCTCTCTCCTTTGTACTTCCTTCTATCTCTCTACCTCACATTTTATTATTCAGTAAAATTCATACTATTGACTTCAGCATATGGTTTCATTTTCACTTTAATTAGGGAAGAGGCATCTCTCAATAATCCTATCATAACACTTCGTGTCCACATGCCACATGATTACCACACCTCCATTACATTCTCATGCGGCACTCTCCTTGCAAAATTTACACTTTTTATACTGCCTTCAACTTGCATTTTTCTGGTTTATTCTATTCCTGTATCTTCCTGGGAAATTTAGATCTATCTACACTCCTAGGTAAAATCCAGGACCTTAAAAAGTATCCTAAATAAGCTTCTGATTATGATTTTTTTTTCATCTCAAATGCTACTTAGTAATCAAAGGCCATTTGTCTCTTTATAATGGCTGTTGCCTCAGTGCCTAGAAGACAGTACTGCTTTCTTCTGAAGGGCTAACAGTTTAGAGAAGGACACCTCTCCTACTACCATGCACATTTTTGCTGTAATCCAAGCACTAAAAGTCTGATTCTGCCCTTAAGTCCATGAGTTTTCCAGCCTTCTGTCCAGCTGAATGACAAGTTTATCCTTACAGAGCTGTTGCAGTTATCAGTATAAAATTAAGCATCAGGGAAAGAATTAATTGTGTAAGGCAGGAAAGAGTGATGACTTTAACAAATCAAAAGCACAGAAACAAGAATTAATTTGAAATAGTTACCTCTTTGAGGCAGCCCATGAAGTTATTGCTTACTGGAGACCCAGGTAAATCAGCAGTACTGGGGCTCCCTCCCACATAAAAGAAGTCATCCGAGCCCAGCATGGTGTAGTCCTCCTGTGTGTAGCCCGTGGTGGTAAGGATGCCATCCACAGAGATTGTAACCTGTTTGAGGGACACAATGGACAAAGAAAATCCCAGCAATGACCTTACAATCCTGAACAGACCAACTTACCTCCCCTATAATTTTATGCCAGTTTTATTAAGGATTTTGTTGAGATTTGGTATGCTTTTTTTTTTAGTTCTGTCGAGCTCTATTTTCTGGTCTGATTTTCCCACAGAGAAATGCTTCAGCATCTGCTTCTCCCCCTTCTGGTGCATCAGCACTCTCAGGCTTACCCAGCAGCCTATCCATCCAGATGCTTTCCATATATTCAGGCCAGAAAATATAACTGTCCTTGAAAGACATTTCTCATATTAGCTGATTTTATGATTAATTAGAATTTATTTTAATGATTACAGTTAGTTATGGTTGTTAGTAAAAAAAAAAAACTCTAATGAAGACAAGGTTGGTATTTTTTATTTTTTAAGTTTCTTTTGCTCACGGCACACTGACGATCATGCATTCAGGGATAGGGGGAGAGGGATCTCACTTTCAATACATTATGGATGTGCATGCCATGTGTCTGGAGAGACACACACCCACCACCCACCACAAACAAAACAAAACAAAACAAAAAAAAAAAAAGGAAACAAAAAAAAGAAACAAAAAAAAAGGGAAAAAAAAAGGAAGAAGAAAAAAATTTACAAACTAACCCATAACCAAAATATAAGCAGAAAATAAAATAAAATAAAATAAATAAAAATAAATCAACCACACACCAACAAATGGGATAGAAGCAGATGTGAGAAAGAAAGAAGTTACAAAGCGTGCACACACTGCACTTCAACATGTCATGCCAATATATCTGAGGCCCAGAAAGATGACAGGAAAAAAGCAAAAAAGAGAGAGGAGAAGAAAAAGGGAGAGAAAACCATTTCACACTCGCATGCAATCAAAAATAAAAATACCAAACAAATTCCATAATTACAAAAAAACTCAAAACTAAACAGAAATGTCCCCAAAATCTCTAACCACAAACACATGGAGGATGAAAGGTGACAGAAGGAGAGGGTGGGAGAGGAGAAAGTGAATTTTATGTGTTTGCTTAGATGTTGTTAGTGGTGTCAAGGGAAGATGGAGGAAAATAGATCGAGGCCAGGAGGAGACGGGTGAGTCACCAGACGTGGACATGCCATGCAGAGTGTGTACTGAAACAAACAACCGGCTGAGCTCCTGTTGGCCACGCAGGTAGAGGTCAGAGAGAGAGAGAGAAAGTGAGAGAGAGAGCAAGAGGGAGAAGGAGGAGAGAAAGCGAGGGAGGGAAGTGGGGGAAAATCAGGAGAAAGAGGACAACTCTGGCCAGTTTGCCTGTAATAGCCATTGCCACAACAAAAGAGTGAGAGAAAAAGAGAGCCTTCACCACCATGGACTAGAGGCCCTGCAATGGTTCTGATCTAGAAACCTTCACAGCAAAAAAAAAAAAAACCAAACTAAAAGCCAATAAAAAAAGCCAAATGAAAACAAAAGCAAAAGAAAAAAATCTAAACTCAAATACAAGGGACAAAAAACCCCAACAATTTATCACCGGAAAGGAAAAGAAGAACTAAAGACAGAGGTGAAGAAAACAATGAAAGAAATGTCCAAACCCCATTTCCAGAAGAGTTGTGTTAGCTGCTTTTGATGCTCATTTTTCTATTCAAATAGAAGAAAGAAAAAAAAAAAAAAGAAAAAAAGAAAAAAAAGGAAGGGGGGAAAAGTGTTTTCAATGAAATTAGAATAAAATTAAAGGAAGCAGTAAGTATAAAGGAGCGGGGAAAAAGAGCGGGTAGGGGGAGGAGAAGGCAGGTAACACACGGCAAACCCAAAAAAAGAGACAATAAGAATGATATCTACCAGACAATGTAGTTTGTTTACCATAGCGTGTCCAATGCCTGAGTGCTTTGCGGAAAAGGGGGAAGAAAGGAAATTAAAAAATCGTGAACAGAACGATTGTTAATTAAAATAACTAAAAGCAAAGATGAGTCGTTAGGGTGTTAGTACATTAGTTGGTTAGTAAAAATGACACATTGCATGAATGGTCTAGTGTTAGTTTTTCAAAAAAAGGCGTGGGGCACCTGAGACACACAAAGTGAGAAAGAGGACAATATGACCAGGACTCTATGGGGAACCATGCCACCTAGACTGTAAAGAAAGAGGGGGCTGCCTACTCTTCCCACCCTGGTATTAGTCATTAGCTTCAACCCTCATACACATTATCCAGACCTGAAGCAAAGTTAAAACAGTGCAATACTTACTCTTCAAATGCCCATCAAGGTGCTTCTCTCAAACAAGAACATTACTCTCAGAGACGTACACAGTTCAGCACACAGTGCCCAGTTTGCCCCTTCAGCACAAACCCAGCCATGACTCCCTTCTTCCACCCACCACCACCCACCTACATGCCTGCTCCTCTTCCAAGCCTCACTACCCTCAAGTGTTGCAGAGTATCACAAGCAGGCCAGTATTTCCTTTGGCTGGAGGATACAGATGAAGATGAGTCCAAGACTCTGTGTCTTCCTTCCAAGTTTCCCAGTCTGCAGGTTTCTTTACAGCAGCTGAGTTTGTGACTTTCAGGAGGAGCACATAACAGTGCCTGTGTTTGCCTGTTTGCCTGTAGCTCACTTCTGTCATCCAAGACATAGGAATTGAACCTCTCCTACTGTAGGGAGAAACGTGTCGAGGAATTGTGTAGAAAGAATTGTGTCACTTGTGTCCAGGTTGAAGACAGAAGATTGGCAAGATTTAGTATCCCTCCTGTTACACTGCATCTCTATTACAAATGAGCTAGGAGAATTTACCAGTCAGTTTGGTTTAGCAGAGCTTTGCAGATGTTTCTTTAACCTGTCCCATGGCATGCAGATGCCAACTGTTTTAACCTACACATTGCTTCTTGTTTGTTCTTTAGCAGTTGAAGAACTAAAGATCTTTATAGTAGATTTTGCATTGTGATTAGCTTCAGTGTTAATAGGGAAGGGCAGCCTGTGAAGGCTCCAGGTCCTTGTTCCAGTGTGATTGACGTTGGCAAGAACTGTCCTAAATTACACAGGATCTACACTGCTTCATGTAAAAACCATCTGCTTGCAGGCTGCAGAGTTGTGCATTGACTAGGGAAGTAAGTTTGTGAAGACTTTGTGGTATTGAGCATAAAGTACCCAGGTTCTTTTCCAATAGGAATGAAATAATAATAATATTCTGTACTTGGGTATAATGAGCACAAACTCCTGAATTCTTAACCAAGGAAGTCTTACTCACAGTAAAATGTCGCGTTAGTAAATTTATTTTTACAAACAAGGGAGCTGAAATATGGGACAGGGAGAAGAGCGTGCTAAAAACGAGACAGAAGTCTGAAGTCTGACCTTCAGTCTCCTCTGCTCCTCCTCCCACCAGACCACACTGCCCCAAACATGCTCTGAAAGCCCTGGTAAAATGCAGCCATGATCCTATTTCTAAGCAAAGGTTTCTCACAAGGCAGAAAGAGGGCTTAGTTTTAACTGAAATAATAAGATAAATAAACAAGGAGATTTGCTTTGACATTAACAATCACTACTCGAGGGAATCTGTGGATTCACTTGGTTTGTCTCTAAGGAGATTAACTGCTGTGATAGTCATTTGATCTAAAAAAAAGCAGCCCTTAGTACTCTCCTAGCTTAGTAACAAAACATTTAACAATTCCAAAAAGTACTGGGCAAAAGTCCAACTATTTAAAGTTCTACTCTAATTCTAGAAACAGCCAAAAAATTATGCAAATCCTCCTTTTCTCTTAGCCCCCAAAAAAAGCAGACGAGAAGATTAGATGGTATCCTGAAGCTGCTGATAGTCCACTTGGTTAGAATTGCTTAGATTTAGATAATATTCTTGGAATTTCTAAATTATTCCTTTAAAGTTCATTTTAAGGAGAAATATACTTATCTACAGTTCAATATTTTCAATCAATTACAAGGAGACTACCAATTTTCCTATAAAGCTTCAACATTCAGAGGCAATGCATTTTGTTGGGTTTTTTTGTTTGGTTTTGGAGTGGGGTTTCTTTTGAGGAAACATGAGCACAGCTGGAAACAAGACTTTCAAGTGAACTATATAATGCTGCATTACAGGTGAATTTATGTCAGGAAAGACATACAGCCGATAATCTTTTACATACAGAATTATTCAGGTTATACGAAATTATACTGGATGACAACTTTTGGGACTATCATGATTGCTTTGCCTCAAGGCCTCATCAGTTCCAGTTTCTGGACAGCTTTAGGTTCTGGGTCAATTTTGAGACAGATCAAAAGTTAAAATACAAGTATCCAGGGAAAAGATGACTAAAAAAAGCCCAGCCTTATTGATATTTATTGGTAGAACTGTATTCTATCATGTTTAACTGTAGAATTGGACCCCAAATCACCTCTGCTAATTAAAAATAATTTGATTTGAAGACCAGCCTTTCTTTGGAAAGACCATATCCATCTCATTAAAACATTCTCTCTCTTGCCCATTCAAGTTGGACTCTTTAAGAATTTAGGATCACTTAAAAACATTTAGAGTGAATAGATCAGGAGGATTAAAAAATTAAGGTGCTGTTTAATTGGCAAGAGACCACGTGCTTTCTAATAATTGCCAAAGTACTGCCCTGGTCTCATCAAATATGAAAAGGCATAGACAGATTTCCATTTTCTTGGTCCACTTCTGTGGACCAATTAAAAAATCACTAGCTAAAATATTAAGAAAAGAATGTGACAGCTTCCCACCCACAGTTTTGTTTGTGACCCTTCACCTTCTGCTTCTTCAAGATCCAAACCAATCCTGGCATGAAATAAGCATTCATTTCGCTTCTGGCACATTTGCCTACTGAAATTGATTTCCAATGAAAAATAAAAAGTATGATTAACTAAAATGGCCAATAAGCTCTACTGAGATATTCAAGGACCAGCTGTTCCAAAACTTAAAATTAAAAAAACCACATCAAATAAAGCCACATATTCTGACCTTCCCAGACTGACAAACCTAGACCAGTTGGTGCATCTCCCTCTGTTTTACTGATAGGAAAGCTTGAACAAAATAGGATCATTAAGACCCATCCACTACATAAGAAATTAAATTTGCTTCTGCATATGAACTACTGAAAACAGATTGATTTTTTCCATAGGTGACAATTTTGTAGTCTCACAAAAGTTTGATGACAGATTTTTCTTCAGACCTAAGCATGTAGAAATACAGGGAATTACATGGGAAAGACAAATAAAAATCTTCAGCCCCAAATCCAAATATTGAAAAGAAAGACATGAAATCCTGACAACAGAAAAAGTATCCACTGACATCTCCTAGTAGAAACTGTTTCTGATTGCTGGCACTGATTATCCTATACTCACAGACACATTTGAGCTTAGCTACTGTAAAATGTTACCACAAATTAGATTGTATTAACTTATTTAAAGCTATTAAAGGTTGTGCTAGTATTGACATTAATGAGAAAATAAACAGGTCACATTGTATTGACAAACTGATTTTTAAGTCTTAGTTTACAAGCTATTTCTGCTCCTCTACCAATCAGCAAGACACCAAATAACTCCTATTCACCATGTAAACCTCATTTATCATGCAGTGGATGGGCCTTAGTGACTTGATATATTTACCAGCTTTCAGAGCAACGTTATTTAATTTTATCTTATCTATTTATGTCTGAATTTATATTTCATGAGAAAGGGCTCAGGATTTTAAGACTAGCCTACTACCAAATACGTCACCTGATACAGTTGTCTGCTAGGAAAAGCAGCATGCAGATGTGCAAAATTACAGTGGTAAAATCAGAAAAACTTTTCCAAAGTGGAATTGTAGGGTGCTGGATTGATCTGAGTTTGCTTGGGGTTTTTTGATCCTTCCACTTTTCCAGTCCTCACAGCCAACAGAAGAGTCTCATAGGCAGAGACAAGAAATAAAGGAGAATCTCATTATAGAAAGAAGGGGAAAAATCAGAAAGAAAAGAAGAACAGAGAATCAAGAAGACTCAGAGAGACTCCAGCCAATTAATTCCAAAGCTATAAAGTTAAAATAATTGCACACATACCCACCAGCCTGCATACCTGCACACTCATATGCACACACAAAAGAAAAGGAAAAGAAAAACAAAAGACTTTCGGAATTAGAATTGTGACATCATGGCAATGGTTAAACCAATTAACAAAACTGAAAGAAAAAGGAGAGAGGTGTAGAGCGTTGGCTGTTGGAAATAGGCTCTGTTCCCACAGTAATTAAATGCAACAAGAATATTACTGATAAGATTGAATCATAATTAAGGAAATAATAAAATTAAAAAGGGAGAACAGAAGAAGAAAAAAGGAAAAGGGAGATGAAAGTAAAGTTATGTCACAAGTTTTTATTATTAAATCAAACTGGGAAAAAACCAGAAAATTAATAAGGTGGAAATGAAGATATTGGAGCAGGGATAAATTCCCATCAACTAATGTTTTTTCCACAGTCCTTTAGGCACCACGATCCAGAATAGGTGGAGAAACTCTAGCAATACCACTGAACTTCCCCATTTCTCCCATCTGCCTGTCCCAATAAAACAAAACAAAATTCTCCCCAGCGTTTTCTCCCCTTCACCATTACCTGCCGCAGGTTGCGTGTCACCTTAACGTCGTGCCACGCGTTGTCATTGAACTTGCCATTGACCGGCTCCACAATGGCCTCAAAGGCCCCAGACCCCAGGTTAATGACCAAGGAGACCGCACCGTCTTTCAGGGCCAGGTTGACGTAGTCCGCCGACTTGCCGGTGTGCAGGATGAGCCCGTTGCGTTGCCAGGTCTTGAAGGACAGAGTGATCTCATCGCTGCTGCTCTGGATGGGGTTTTGCGACAGGTCATAGCAAAGGTATTCGGAGCCACGGAAAGTGGCCGTGTTCTCGTCGCGCGCTGCAAAGGGAGGGAAACAAAAGAGCTATTCAGCAGTCAGCCAAGACGAGATTTAAGGCCGTCATGAAATTTAAGCATCCTACAGCACTGTTACCTATAGAGCTAAATATCAAGGCATGCTAATAACTGTAGAGCTCCTTTTGTAATATGGCTACCAAGAGCATTAACTGCAGGGTCCTCGGTAGCGATGAATTTCAGTGCTGTGTTTTTAGTTTCACTGCAGCACTGTCACCATAGGGACCATTCAACAGTGGAGTCTAGGAAAAGCACATTTAAGGACTGTTTTAAGACATTTCGCATCCTTTTTAGGAGAAGGATGGAAAGCTCTACTATTCACAACACAACCACCACATATGTGCCAATTAAAAAAACCCAACTTTTCACAAAGACCAGTATTTAGATTCAGTACTAATGCCATCCAAACTTAACCTATCTGACATGAAATTTAAGAGACACCAGACTATAATCCTAACAGAACTGCCCCTTTCTTTCAACGGAATGAGAGACAAAGCAAACAAGAGAGCCACGTGAAGTGTCCTACAGATTCCTTCTCTGAGAGGATGAGGGAAGACCACATAAAACATTTTGTCCACAGATAAAAGTAATTCTGCTGGTAAACACATCTGAGAACTTCGTCTGTCTGATCACCTTATCCAGGAAATCCGTACCATATAAGCACATCTTTTTCAAACAGCAAAAGTAAACATGGGGAATTATCCACAGCACATGACATTTAATATTTCCTTATGAACAAAAAAAATCTCTTATGTACAATAATGAAAGCCACTGTCCTAATTTCTGAGCAACTGGAAGCAGCATTTGAATACCATAAAAATCTTTTGTGTGAGCTAGAGGTTTGCTTCCCAGTACCTGGGGTTCCAGTCACTCAAAGCCAGTTCTGCTGCTGTATTGTGCTTATGTGACTTGAGTCAGCTGCATACCCTGATTTTATCCAGTGGAAGAAATACAGGATGGTGATAGGAAAGCTTGCAGGAGGGCTGGCTAGTGCCATCTGGGGGAAAATGATACTTGCAATGGAGTCTGTACAGATCCCACCCCCCCACTCTGTATTACAGCACCTTTCTGACTCCCAGCTGTGAAATCAAGGATGAGCAGTAGATAGTACAAGCAGTCAAGCTATCATTACTTACAAATCACTGCATAAGGCAATAGCTGGTGCTATTTCGATTGGCATTAATAGTACTTTTCTGCTTCATTTTGTCTCATTTAGTAATCCTAATGAAGATTAGCCAGAATTTATTAGTACTTGAGTGAAGGGAAAACACTTGTTGTCATAGCCCTTCTTGGAAAATAACTACATGGTAAAATCTGTGTCCTCACAGCATAAAACAACATGACAAAATAGCACAGTATTGCAACTTGTACATATATCATTCTCAAGTGAAATGTCTGCTTTAAGCAGAGAATCTTGCAACAGAGCATGTTTGTACTTCAGTAAGCAAACCATGTGTCCATATACTCCTGCAAGCAAACAGCCACCCAGATTACTCCATGAGATCACGTTAGGAGTGCTCTGTCCAGTATTGAGCTATCTCATATAAAAATGGCTTCAGTATACTGGAATGAGTCCAGCAAAGAGCTACCACCATACTCAAGGTACTGGGGTAGGTGATGTATGTGGAGAGGCTGAGGGAACTGGGCTCATTCTGCCTCAAGGAGAGACAACTCAAGGGCAATCTTACTGATCTCTTTAGTGACTTAATGGAAGAGCATAGACAAGACAGGGCCAAATTCTTTTCAGAGTTCTGCAGAAGGATGAGAAGCAACAGGTACAACAGAATACAAAAAATTCTCGTTTTATACAAAAAAAAGTTTCGTCTTGACAATGGTCAAACACTAGGAAGGGCCCAGAGAGACTGCAATCTCCATCCTTACAAGCACTAAAAACTTTGTTAGGCACAGTCCTGAGCTGCCCCCTCTAACTGGACCTTCTCTGAGCTAGTGGTTAATTACACAGCCTCTGGAAGTCCCTTCCAAATTATTTGGTTTTTTGATCTTAACGGTGAATGCATTAAACTACCACTAACAAGCGTTTATGCTTGGGTCAGTGTGAAATCAGCCTAAGCACAGAGGGCTGCTATTAACTGCAGTTTTGGAAGTCAGACCCAAGCACTGAACCACCCTCTCCCCACACTGATCATTCCCCTGCCTAGTCACTCCTGATCCATCAGAAGAGAATGTGTTGCAAGCAAGTTAGACACATGCTCCATGTACCTGCGGGTAATTCACATCAAATAGCCGGTGTTTGAGGGCAGGAGTCAAACACAATCATTGTGAGTGAGCCTCTTCCCCACAGCTGAAGATGTGCAAAGCACTGAATACACATTTGTGAAGGGGGACACAGCAGGGTTCATGGTTCACTCCATACAAGACATACTAATAAGGCTCACTTACACTTTCTCAACCACTTAGGTGAAATCTCAGTGGTCTACTCAGTACAAAGGAGAAGGTAAAGAGTAGGTTAGAAATAAAAAAGTAATTTAAGGCAACCACTGAAGACTTATCAAAACAGAGAAGAGAAAATTCAAAGAGGTATTACTCCTACTTGTACCACTGCTTTTAATATAGGGGGCTATCAACCCACCTCTGCATTCAACTATGTCATCTGCCTGTTTCCTCCACAAATCTGCTGCTGACCCTTATCACAGATGGGATTCTGTACTTTATCCATCTTTGTATCCTTCCTCTTTTTGGGTGAATATCAGCTATTTCTGTTGCATATGTTGTTATTTTTTCTCCCTCCTGTGGCTACTCTGGACAGACATTCAGATTTGCAGATCACCACACACTGAAATCTCTGTGTGAAGGGGTTCACTGTGAAATCAAAATTCATGCCTGTCCATGCTATGTCTCATAAGCACGACTGCCAAGATCTCTCACACACTCTCTTAGACTGTATTCTCCAAACTGATGACTCCTCAACAGTTTACCAGTGGCCACATGGTTTAAGAGTCCCATGAAAGGCTTCAGCAGTTGGAACCTAATATATGCACTGAAGAGCTTGACTGTGTATTCTCCCAAGCTACAACACAGGAGCTTCTGTCAGGCCTCATGAAAAGCTTCTCACCAAGCATGGCCTCTCCATACTGACCCAACTGTTAGGATGCTCAGACATACACAATAGCTGTGACCAAAAAGCACCTGAAAATTAGCAGAGTGTACAGAGGGGGAGAAGGGATATAGGTTCTTTCCACAATGAATGAGGAGAAAGAGCCCTGAGTAGGCTGCAGGTTCCACAGTATTTCTTGATGCTTTCAGGCACAGTCTGGTGACACCTGGAAGACCCGAGAGTGGTGAACCACTTGTTATTTTTTAGCTCGTGACCCTTGTGCTGTACAGTTTTGAAGGTTCCACAAATTGCACTGTGATATTTATATCTTCTATATCCCTTAAATAGTGGTAGTGTACCAAGGAGCTTCTGCACAGAAACGCAGAGAACCTGGAATAGCTAAACTTAAGACCCAACTCAAAGTCAGCAGGAATTCTTGGTTTATGTTACATGAAGCAGTAGATCAAACCCTGATTTTTTCCAGGATGTGAAATCCTGTATATAGTCAGTGATATTTAATTGAATTGATGATCTAGTTATTCAAGGGTGGCAATGCAACTGCATAAAATAACATTTACTTAAAACAATCTTGGGATATGTTTGAAACTTATTGATTTTTATATAATTTGCAAGATTTAATTTTTAACTCAGTTAATACTAAATACATTTACAAAAATCAGAATCTGAAAGCAGGTTAGCACATATAAGCAATCAAATCTTCCATTCCACTTGTTAATATTAATCAAAACCCCTTATTTGCTTCCTAATTCGTTTACATAACTAAATTCTCTATGGTAGATGGGATTTTCAAAGATCCAAGACCTGTACAAAATTCCACATTTGGACTTAAACCTTAACATATTCAAGATGCACAGAAATCACCCGAACAGAAGCAAAACTCAGAATCTTCAAGCAAACACAGACATTTTCCCTGAACAAATGGCATCACCCATCACTTGAAATGGGAAAATGTTACCCTTTTCTGACCAATCACTAGCAGACACACCCAGCACATTAACCAGCTACCATCACCACCACACTGCAAAGCCCGTTTTGCATGTCTCAGACTTATACCTGTTTAAAACCCAAACCAGCCATCAGCACATATCGCAGGCTGAGTGCAGGAACAGAAACAGAAGCAAACCAGTACCTACGCCAAGTTTCTGGCTCTTCTCATCCCTGAAAAAACCCCAGAGCTTGCTGTGTCTCAGGCTCCCTGGAGAGGTAAAGGCCCCAGGACCTTTCCATACAGTATATAACTAGATATATATACATGTATATAACTAGATATAGACCTATAATATAGCTATTCCATACAGTATATAGCTATATACTTGCCTGTTAGGAAAGCCAGGTGGCAATTTTAGCTTCAGTTTTTATGTGCAATGCTGTTGCTGTTCCTGTCAAAGCTCTTTCTACAAAGGAGAATATTCAGAATTCCCAGCATCACTAAGAAGTAGAAAACTTTGGCATTTTGATTTATGTATGAGGAAACCAATGCACAGACATTTTCATGGGTTTACTCACAGCCACCAAGAAAATCAATAATAGAGAAAGCATTTGAGTTCAAGAGCTCCTATCTCTCCATCCTGGGCTCATTCCAGAGGTTCTCATACATTTCTAGAGGGAACCAACCTCCCATTTTTCTCTATTCCTGCCAGGAAGTCACCCCAGATAAGGTGTGGTGCAAATCAGCCTCCAAAGTTTTGGATGATGCCTGAAAATAAATACTTCATAACTGCAAAGCTGAAAACAGCAAACCCTAGATGCACAAATTTTGCTCAGGAGTGAGTATGAAGTATAATACTCAACAAAAGTAGCATCTCATGTAACAGGAATTTTGGCCCCAGACACAATTAAGAAATATTTAGAAAAAATATAAAATGGGAAGTGACTTTCCTGAAGTCTCCTGAAGAAAACCTCAAGCAGCTGTCCTAAGAGTCAGCTGCTCACCCCTCTCACCTTCACTGCATTACAGGTGTACTGTGAGGCAGTCCCTATCTTACTGGGGTTTGCCTTACAGTCAACATCAGAGCATGTCTTCTGTTATAGAAAAAAGCAAACTCTCTGCACAGCTTCAAAATTAATAGCCACTCCATTGTTCAGTGAGATTTACCTTACCTGAGTGGTTTGCTGTGGTTTGCACAGAAGAGCTGGTGCTGTCTGATAATCTAGGAATGGTCTAACACTGTCATGCAGCAGGCATCTGCCAAAGCAGTGTGCATTAGCAATGGAGGCACGGCACAACAGCCAGGGACTCACTCCCCTGACCTGCCAAACAGCAGTCAACAAGGAAATCATATTTACAGGAACCTTTTCTTCCTACCATTTAACAGGCCTCTAACTTTGTAGAATCCCCCAGTTATGCACCTTAAGAAAAAGCTGCTTCCGAAATTAGCCAGTAACTACAGAATTTTTATCCAAATAGAGGACTACTATTGACCATGGCAGAAGGAAAACAAAAGAAAACAATAGGAAAAAAAAAAATCAACTTCACCACAAATCCAGAACATCTACCAAAAAGTATCAATGTACTCAAAAGGTACGGCGGATAATTAAGTTAATGCATTAAAAGATAAAACACTGTTATAAGATACATCTATGCAGAAGGTCTAATTGCACAGAAGCAAAAAAGAAAGCCAGAAGTTGGAACTAGTCCTGCTGCTTTGCTGCTGGAATGATGGGACCTCCATCAGCTGTGCTTTCAGTAGCATGACAATTAACATGAGGAAAACCATCTAAGTTATTTCTGATGGTATGACTGGCTAACATCACAACCCTAGCAAGTACATTTGCACTGGGTGCTTCTGGGAAGAAATGTTGTGCCAGTCGTCCTGTACTGCTGAAATTAAAGCTATTCCTGCTTGGTAACTATATCGCCAGGTATGGACCTGACTGGACATCCTTGTGCCAGCATATATATATTTGCCTTCTTTCTACACTAAATCTTACACCATAAACAAAAGACCTAAAGTTTTAAAATTCTAACTGAGCTGTAGGAAATTTTTTGAACCAAGACATAACGAAGTCTGGAAAGAATCAATTCTACCTATGAACCATATGAACTAAGGAGAAAATAGACTTAGAAACTGCTCTAGACAACGAGCTGCAAAAGATGAAGGCATGATGGGGCAGAACTTCAGGCTGAGCAAACCCCCACCAACTCTACTATGAGGTAATTCTTTTCTGGGCAGAAGGGTCCTGGGAGTCATCTATAATGGCTATCATCATCACCATTACAGAAAAACTAACAAATTACATTTCAAGTCCCTTTCTGATATTCCCTCAGAGGTTAGGGGAGGAGAAACTGTATGTCAAAGGTAACAGAAAATAAGTCAGAGAACACTTCTGAAGGACAAAAAAAGTGAACCATTTTCTTCACTTTCCAGAAGAGTAGTCCAGTGAATGAATGCTAAAAGCTTAATGAAAGCCCTCAGAAGTGGTCAAAGCAGCTTGCCCAGATTCATGGCATTAAAACAAACCTTCAGGTTTAGTAGTTTAGTAAACAATCAGGCTTTCATTTTAAAGTGATGGTGACAGACTCCAATAGTAGCTAAACAGCAGATTACTGCATCCTCCATTAATCCTTCTGCTGCATTACTCCTTTCTAGCCTTTGAACAGGAAAAATAATACATCCAAATAATTGGGTTTTTTCTAGTCTAACCATTCCTCACACCACCTGATTGAATCAGGAACACCACTCATCAAACTCTCTCATGTCCCATGCTTTCTGCTTCACAAGCACACTTTTGTGATCGCCATAGTCAAAAGCAAATACTGGTTTTAAAAGTCTTACAGAGTTTATTTATTTAAATACATTAGAAATCGTGTACAATACATTCTTCAGTGCATGAAGCATCTTCCAAGCACCACCAACAGTGATACTGATATATGGAAGCTGCAAGAGCCATATCATAGCCTGCATTTATATTCCACAAACTGTAAAGTAAGAACATATAAGTCATATTAATGTCATAATAAGATGACTGAATTGATTGCATTGATTAAACCTTAGAAAAAGAATATGACTTCTAACCTCAAGGGAATTGTAGGAGTAATTTTTCAGAAGAAAAAGAATTTTTGCTGTTGCAAAAAAAAATTGTCTGTAAAATCACAGAATTATGTTATAATGGAGGAAATTAAGTGCTGAGCTGGAGTCCTACAGTAAAAAGAGTAGTCTCTTAAATGCTTACTAACTTTAAACCATTCTGGGAAACATTACATTTTTCAGAAATAATGTCATTTACTGTTTCCTCAGGCCTCTCATTCTCCCTTACTACATCTACATAACTTGTAACTTGGAAGCAGAGAGGAATCAGCATAACAACACCAGAAACAGTGTGGGAAAAATCGGTGCAAGACAAAAATTCCCATCAGGTTTAAAAGATGTGAAGAGCAACGTTAGCCCAGGAGCCCACAGCAAAGGTGAGATGCACTCAACAGCCAGTGCTCTTTTAATGCCAAACTCAAATTTGCACATAGTGTAGCAGCTCTGCTCTTATGCAAAAAGTTCTTTCACCTCACCAGCAAAGGAAGCATTAATGTTCCACCAGAGGACATCAAGTGCCCAGCTGAATCATGCCCTCTCCTCTCTTATCTGCTACTTTACCCATTACCCTTGGAGTCTAAAGCAGAAAGCTTGTTAAAAGGTCCTCAAATTTAAGCCCAGAAGAGATCAAGGAGACTTGGCAATACAACAAATGTTCAAGTATTTTTGTTAAACCTGACTAATCTATTATTTCCCTGTGCTGCTAAGCTCTTAATGAAAACAAGAGGAAGGACTGCTTTATCTGAAGATACTGCACAAGAGCTGGAGAGCTGTCGGTTCCAGCTCTGCTTCTCTCTGCCTGTGTCCTTGGACAATGCTCTTTGGGCTGGCTCCAATACAGAGGGGTCTCTGACCCGTGCGGCTGCAAACCTTAGACCATGCCTAAGACGTCCAGAACCAGCCCTGCACAGTGACTTATTTCACCTGATGGATTTGGACCACTGCACAGCAAAGACTGAGAGCAAAGGGAAGGAAGAGGGATGGCAGTGCCTAAATCTTTATCCCAAAGAAAGGAGAAATTTCCCCTAGGTTACTGATCCTCAAAATAGTTGACATGTACTAAATGTATAAAGCAGTTTTCATATATCACTGTCACATAACAGTGGCAGAGCTAGTAGCCTGTTAGAAGCATAACTGCCTTAAATTTCTGGCGTATACGCCTATTAAATATACAGTTTAAGATCATATAATCTAAACAAATAAACATTCACACAAATGAAAAGCTGTTTTGCTTGTCAATGCTTGGAATCTCCTTTTCACTCAACAGGTATATTGCAATCGTTTAACAAAATCTCTTCTGAGAAGAAAAAAAGTAAATCAGTTCTAGCACACAAAATCTCCTAGTTAGTCCACATATTCAGCATAGACAGAGATTATTTAAACCTTGTTTTGCCAATAATATGATCCACAGGTTCCCTACTGACTCTCTAAACCACAGATTGTCTTTTTCCAAAGAGAAGCAGAAAAGAGAGGTATCTGAAGAATTTCCTCCAATACTGCATACAAAATAGCTGAAAAACACAGCCATAAAACTTTTTCACTAAAATGTTTTGGTGACAAAAGTATTAACACTACAATAATGAAAATGAATAAATGACACATGTCTACAAAAGATTATAGCATATGTCTGATAACATAATTTTTTTAATTGCTCATCAAAATTGATCTAAATTACAAAGTAGAGGTGGGAAAGTCAGAACCCCAGCATTTTATCCTTAACTTTGTCACTGATTCACTGTGCAACCTGAGGCACTTAATTAACCTCAGCTGTCTCCATCTGTACTACAAAGATAAAAATATAGGTTAAGTCCTTGAGACGTGTGGGAAAAGAACACTCTATGAGTTTAATAAAACTCTGAAAACCAAGAAATGTTCCACATCTGTGAGGAGAAGCCCTGCACCAGTCCAGTGTATATGTAGTGTACGAAGTGTTCTGAGCATCCTCTTCTCCGCCTATTTCACATTGTTTGCTAAATACAAACAACTGTACTGCTATCAGTGTGTGATTTTGCATTCTCTGTCAAAGAAACAATAAACTCCAGGTATCGGCCTGACTGTGGCACTACATACTTAGAGTTGTCCTTGTTCTTTATGTTCTGATCAACTGACCATAGGGACTAAAAAACAAATTCTGTGAGAATGTCTTCCTTTACCCAAAATGAAATCTAAAAATTTTGGTTTACACTTCCTTAAAAATACATTTCTTAAAAAAAACCTAGAGCTCAATTTCAAAATGAAAGCATGAAACATGTTTATTTTGAAATGAATGATGCTGAATAAATCAATTTTAAAAATAATTTGCCTGAAAGAATTTGATATAGTCATGTAAACTTGCAATTTGTTTTGGTTGAACAAAGTATACTTTTTCTTTTCATTTCTCTGAATAATTTTGCTATTCTCACTCCCATCTCCAGAAGGCAGAGAAAAAGGAAGGTTATTGCTACAAATTTTGTCAAGAGATATGATGATGATTTGCTGAGCATAGGAGCTCCTCTAGATTCCTCATGGCTAAGCATGGGTGAGGACAATTCCCACTGCTGCTGTATTTGCTTTTTCTTATGTTTTTATTTCACTCTGCAATTTTTATACTTTTCTTATTTTCCTGGTGCATCATTCTAAAACATAAAGACGCCAGTCACTAAACAGGTCAACCAATAGAAATGTTTTCTTACAGGCTGAACATTCAGCAAAGTGAAAACTGATGAGAGAGAACATCACAGTACAATGAACATAAAATCCAAGATCTCTAACATATTCACCAGCCCTGCTCTCATAGAGGCATCTCTAGTGCTGGGCTGCTGCCTGGCCCATCTTCCCCTCTGCGTAGAGCACACAGGACAGTACATACTGCAGGGTTAAGAGTGTGCAAGCATACAGCTAAGCTCTTAATTCATCAGCTTTTAATTTATGCATCCTTGACCAAAAGTGCTGCTTCTTTATACACACCATTTTCTTAAAAAAACAAAATTGAAGCAACTTGCAGGCCAACAAGCAACATTACATTCACTCCCTAAGAGAGATTTACTATTCTTCAGCAGCAATCTGTATCCCAGCTGCAATTCCCAATCTCCCATTACACTTACTTTTATAGCCTATTAAAAATCAGAAGTCAATCACCAAATATTAATCTTGATTCTAAGCATTTAGACCTGTTTATTACTGGGTGCAGATTCAAGAGCACCAACATTCAGCTATTAAAACAGGGTGCACTTGTGGCATTTTTGTTCCTTACCACACTGAAGACAAGGTCTCTCCAAAATTTTCTGACCTTAGTAAAAAGCCATAGTATTAGAGAGAAGAACATGAGGTAGCTATCACAATCTTCCCTACATGTGTGGTATGATTAGTCCTGCTTGGGGTAAAAAACATGAAGACTGTCAGAGAGAGTCCTCCAAGACAGACAAAGGAATGAACAAAATGATTTACACCAACACTGAGAGAAAGCTGAAAAGTGCATTCAGAACAAAATATAAGGAGCCCAAGAGGAGGAGAAATGCCTGCTTCTGTTGAACAGCACTATTTTAGAGAACTGCTGGAAGCTGACAAAGAAGGGGGCAGAAGGGAGGGAGGCAGCACTGCCAGAGGTGAGCGTGTGCTGCTGCGCGCCCGGGGTGTGTGCTGGCAGCAGCCTTCCAGCAAGCGTCGCGCTTGCTGCTGAGCAGGGAGCCCCTTGGGCATCCTTCCAGCGGGAAGTGGGAGCAGAAAAATAGTTACCGCTAATCACTGTAATAACACAATAATGATCCACAAAATTATCCTTTTCAATACCAGTGAGCGGTATTGAAAGCCATGCCCATGGGAAAGGGGAGATGCGAAGGAAGGTGAAAAGCAAAAGTGAAGTGGAAGAAGACAAGAGCAGGGCTGAGTGGTATCACAGAGACTGCGGTAATGTCAGCTCCCCACGGCTTCTGTGTACGTGGAGAGGGTGTACATGTGGAACCCCTGCACTGCCAGGATATCAAAATACACTGCCAAACACTACTGCTGCCCTTCATTTATGCTCGTTGTGAGACATCATTAAGACCATTTATGGAAGTAGCAGCATCCAAACCCAATCTGAGGCAGAATGATTCTTCTCAAACAAAGCCACAGGCAAGAGATCGTTACAAGCTGGCAGAGCAGCTTTGACCAGTAATTATTTAGGGACAAAAATATGTGCATTTGTATGCAAAGAGAAACATGCTAGGCTTCTGCTAAGTGTGTACAGCAGCAACTTCGATGTGCGCTTACCAGGGCAGTGGACATGTATATGCAGTATAGGCAGGACAGTTGCCTACACAGCATATTTCTGTAGAAAGGCAAAGTGCACCTAAACAAACGCAATAGATAGACATAAAGAAGAAACTAGACATAAAGAGGAGGTGTGCCCTTTGTTACAGCTCGAAAGGAAGTGACCTTAGTGTGAAGAGATTTACAAGAGCAAGAAACACGCAAAATCAGGCTGGAGTGGATGCACTTGCATTCATGCGAATGTGGGAGAATTAATATTATACAACTTACAGTGCACATCTGAGGGCAGCAATGAAATGCATCATCCCCATGTAACTTCAGGGCACACACACGAGGACTTACATGCACGTGTATGCACACAGAAAAAAATGAATGTGCATTTTGCCCAGGTGTAAATACTGGACTGAATGCACACAATCTCAGGGCGTAAGCACAGATGTCCACGGTGCAGGAGGATGCAGGTGTGGTGGAAGCATATGGAACTCTGGCACTGTGCGTGGGGGTGAAAGGGAGGGTGTGCCAGTGCTTCTGGCGCATGCTCCAACTTCATCCTGGGCTTTTTTCCTTCCTGATTTAGGTTTTTTTCTGCGGCAGACTCCATGTCTACAGGGAAGGTGCTTAATGAGTCAAATCCAATCTCTCAAATGCCTTATCAGTTGTGGACAGGCCTGTTTCTGACAGCTGACCTTTCTCACTGCACGCCGCTGAAAAACCCATACACCACAAACAATTAACACAATGCTGAAAACACAAAGCTGAAGGAAGGGAAGACTCTAGATCACTAGAGACAGCACTACATCAGAAGGAAGAGAGTGATGCACATAAAAATGACAGAAAGCATCTATATAAGAGTTTCATTCCACCTTATTTTGCCACGCACACACTTTATTACCGTCTTTACAGCTTGGCTGTAAGTAGTTATGTGCAAAAACAAGGGTCATGTAAAACAAGAACGAAAAGCGTAGAGAACAGGGAACATTTTTGTGAGGTATACAATGACAATAGGCCCATGCACAAGTAAATACATGTCTGAATAAATATATCCAAAACTGATACAAAGAGCAAAGTTCTTTATTAGAAAATAAAAGCACACCAAGCAGAGGAGGTGAAGACAAGTATCAGCCTGCCCTCCTATACATCGGCTGTTGTGGGACTACTTTCTAAGAAAACACACATTAATACATTTACTATAAAAAACTAAACTGAATATTGCCTGAGTTAGAAGCATAAAAAACAACAAAACTATCAAATAGTCCCTTCTAGTAATGACAAGGAAGCTCATCCCACAAAGGGTGCAAGTCCACTTCTGGGGTAAGCAAGAGGCTGCTTCTATTGGGAGGCACAAACACCCAAACATAAAGTGGACTGTTTAGTCAGTTGATCAAAGGATTTGTTGCTCAGGAAAGGGTCAGAGAAAATCTGCGTGCTTTCAGGTCTGCAGCCAGCTCAGCACAAGACTTGGGCAAACCACAGACATTGCATTTTCTGAAATCTCTCTTCACTATCACAATTTTCTGCAATAGGTAGATGCCACTAATGTGCTTGAAGATCAAGACTAATGAATCTTAGAGTTCAGAAGCAGACCCCATGCACACAGAATTCACATCTTAATTTGAAAAAGTAGACATCTATCTTTTGTGCAGTAGTCTCCCTGTACGAGCCAAAGAGCACAGCCTACCATTATCACATGTTTTGGTTTTTTACCATTATTGAATTGCAAGAGCATAGCCTCCAAAAGAAACATGTTCTTCCATCTTAACAACTCCTTACATGTTCAAAATAGGAGCTAGATGACACTGAGGAAAGTTCACAGAAAAAAGTTTGCCAGAAGCTCCACGGAAGTCATCTGGATGCAGCATCTAATTCATCTAGACACTTGTGGAAAACTAAGCATGCTTTTGAAGATTTTGCATGCAACCCAGACAAGACTGACAAGGGAGGGGGTTAAAAGGTACAGAAAGTCATTTAAGGTCAGAGAGTGGGGGAAGCTCAAGAGCAGGGCAATAAATGTTTCAGTTTAGCATCTCTGGCTGGTAGTGATGCTGATGAACAGAAAAGGTATTCACGCAAAAGTATTCCAGGTAATCACTGAAGTATGTAAGATCTCTTCACACCTCAACAAATCAAAAAAGATGTTAAGAATAAATATTTCATTACAGTGAAGGCTTTTTGTATTCAAGTGAAAAAATTGTGTCATGATTGTAATTCTTTCTTAGCTATTCCCATGTGGTCTTCTCATATATACATATTATATGTATTTATTTCAATGCAATAAAAACTGATGCTTAGTATATACTCTAATTATCTTTAAATACTTATCAGCTCATCCGTTTTCATAAATTTCTGAAATTATCCATGCTATTTGGAATAAGAGATAACAGCTATTTTATCAGCTCATTCAAAATTAGTAACTTCATATCATCAATGAAATGACTTTCATATCTTGATGTGACAGCACCAAAAATGAGCCCAGCTGCTTTCATTAGCTCAAGCCACTGGGTAGCACAATCTTATTAAAGTCTTGTATACATTATCAAGACTGTATATCAACTAAACCAATAAAAAACAAGAGCCAAATCAGTACTTCTCTTCAGTACTATAAGCCAAACTCTGAACTCACTGGCCTTGATGAAAATAAGGAGCAATTTTATGGCAATCAGTGAGGGTATACTGCTGGATGGAAGGCAGTGATCATGCTGGTATCTGTGTTCATGTAATTTTTCATAAGCCTGTTGCTAGAAGGTCAGAACTGATGTAATTCTTACTCTTACAAGCAAAGCCCAACTGCTATAAAAATTACTTTTCAAATCTCTCTGCAGGAGATGTGACACTGCCCTTGTGCTACAACTACCATTGAAAAACATGTGTTTCTCTTTCATTTCAGAAAGGTGTTGCCATTATTTTCCTGGAAATGTCCCTGGAGGGTCTTGATTTCTGTGGTTTTGGGGTTTAGGATTTGGGATTTTTTTAATAGCAAATACTGTCAATCTAATCTAAACACCAGGGGTATTTGTATATTTTATAAATATTTTCCAATTCCTGTTTCACAGAAGTGTTTTCCCCCTTTTTCACCACACATTAACAACTCCCTTAACCCACTGACACCATGGTCTTGCCATTTTAGAACTGAAAGCTGGTCAGAGATTTTTGGAAGTAAGGATTGCAGGTTTGGTCACAACCCATAGAGCAGGCCCCTGTGTATCCTTGCACGTGGCCAGCATGAAGGATCGCTGAAACCCTTGCTATGTGAAAAACATCACTGTGTTTAAAATACAAGACAATTCTGAAGGTGGACTCTGCCAATTTGTAACCTCAGGAGCCTCTAGATTAGTTGTCTCTTGACAGCTTTCTGGTCAAATGTGCTCAGTTCCAACAAAAAATAACAACTGGGAATTTTTTTTCCCTGTAACTTCTATGTCTGCCACTGCTTTGCAGAATCACAGAGAAGTTGGGATCTTTTTTCATGCTGTCTCCAGTAACAGAATTTTGTCAAAACAAGTTCTACCCATACCTTCATAACACCATGATCTATTACGGGACTGCTGAAAAAGGACTGTTGGCAAAATTTGGCCTTCACATTGTAATTTTAAGAGCTTTTCTGTTAAAACATATGTCAGAACAAGGTATAACTTCTTTTCTCACAACTCTGTTGGTTCTAAAGAGCTAAAAACATCAGGGGGATAAAATCATATATTATTATATTAATTTATATAGCTGGTCTATCTAGATATACATATATATGCAGTTTTATTATTACCCGCAGATAACTGGACACAAAATGTAAATAAATTTTATGAAATATTTTTTCCTAATTTTATGCAATTTTTTCTTGCTTGCCACTATATATCAATCCCACAAAGGGACTGAACAAAAGGAAACTGTGTAACTTAACTAGTCTGGGAGGACAAAGGAGAAAGAGACCTCATTGCACTTAGTACGTACCAACACTGAAAGCTTTTTTACAGTTACCTGACAACATACAACATTAAGCTTTACCATCTGCAGCCCACAGAGGGTCACAGTTGTTCGTGCTGTTGCCTATACACTTTCTCAGAGCATCACTTTCCTGTTTCTTTATCCTAGAGAGGAGTTACTAGATTTTGAACTTCAGTGATCTTCTTGGCTTGACCATACCACAATGTATAAATTACAAGACATAGTTCGTTCCCTCCTTACCTGCCAATGTCTCCTTGAATGGCCTTCACAATGAATACTAATTTTAAAAAGTTCTCAAGCTGCAGAGATACCAGCAGACAAATATTAGTGCTGACCTCTATATTTCACAGCATTTAATAAAAAAAGATTGTTGGCCCCTAAGATTCTGTTTCTCAGTGGGCAAACAATCTTGAGTCCAACAATCTCAGTGGGGATAACTTAAGAACTCATTTTCATGCTCTTAGAAGAACTGTAGCAACTCTATAAAGTTCCTTTAGTTGTGGGTGGTTTTAGTGTGGTTTATAAATAGGTGCTAAAATTGCTTCATCTGGCAGAACTGAGGCTGTTCAGCCCCAAAAGACAGAAATTATCCCTGACAGGAACTGTAATTGTCCAGCAGCTACAATTTCTGAGAGTCATGCAAGCACCAGTCAGAACAGGCTGTGGTCAGCCCTGCTGATCCTTCAAGGAGTAACACCCCTGCAGGTTTATAAACCTCCAGACTCCATCTGTGCCTGCTTTTGCACCTCTATAAAACAGAGCTCTGTCTACTGGTTGTAGCAATTACTCTTTCTAGAGCAGAATGTATCTTGTGTGTACAGCTCTGCATCAACGTTCCATAACCCCTGAGGACTAAAACACAGTTGGGATGTGATCTTTCTTAGCTGCAAGGGGAGTTTTCAAGGGGCAGACAGACATTACAGCAGTGCGAAACTTGGCTTCTGCCCATCAAGGAGTAACCCTGAGTGAGAGGCTGGGCACTCGTGTCTCTGCACCAGGCAAGCATGTGGAATACATCACATCAACTACTTCATGGCAGCTGCCCACGTGCATCACCTCACCCTTCAGTAAACGCAAGGCAGCTCATGCCTCAGTGTGAATCCACTCGCTTAGCTTGCTTTCCTTTAGAATTAAAAGTGTACATGTGTTTGTTTTTTAATAGGTAAATTCACAGTCTAGCTTGCTTCTGAGTGATTTATGGTAATAATCTAAGTCAGCTATCTCCCTCCCAGCACCACCCACCTGGTATTATTTTAGATTCTTTCAGCATTTGGGTTTTTCATTGAACTGCTCTCAGACTCTTCCCAAGCTCCCTGAATAGTGCTAGAGACAAACGCACCATTTCCTGGATTGAACTTCAAATGTCAATGGCTCCAGCCCTCCTTCACCTCCCTGGCTGCATCTTCTGTGAATCACTAACTCATAAACACAATCCATGACCTGTAAAATCTGAGTTTATCAGTTATTTTCCCACTGCTGCATCTGCCTGCCTGAGGTGTTAGGCTTCCACTGGGATCGACACACACCTCTGATAAAGGAATGTTTGTTTGCTAACTGCTTCATATTGATGTGTTTACGCTGACCATTAACACAGAGGGAGAGGGAATAACAGATTAGGGACCAGTTCAAGCAGGTTATTTTTATAACACTTATAATATGCATGTGGTTACAAACAGACTTTGTAGCTTTATTTCAATGGGCAAAGTTACAATGAGAAGAATTTTTTTTACCAACTGGCATCACACCATAGCAATCAACTTTAAAGGCACATACATTGGAAAGATCTCATACTTGATGCTCCTGCTCGCTTCTAAATAAGTAAAAACGCCCTTATACTGTGGTGAATAAAAGCTCAGATTTTAAAATCAACAGATGACCACAAGAAAATATGTCCAATTAGTATTAAAACATCAACCTCATTGCAGATTTTGCCCGTCAATTTGTTAAATCTTACTAACAATCTCCTAGAGGTCTGTAACTTTGCCTTCTGCTGACCAGTGTTTCTGAGGCCCACTCAGTGCACTGGGTTGCTTGCTTTGAAGCAGCCACGTGGCAGTGTGGGAGCACATCACTGGATAGGCAAGTTATAAATGGCCCATACGTGATAAATGCGCATTGCAAAACAATCAATGTAACCCAGTCACTAATTGTCTTAGCAGAAGCGAGCAACTGAATGAACTATGGATATTCAATTCCTCTCCTGAGCAACTTTTTGAACCAGACAAAGCGCTGATGTATGCCCATTAGCCATCTGTATGGCATTTCAATCAAAGATGGCACTCTTAGCTTCAGACTCATCTCCAGAGTCTGTGTTTTCTGTTTAGGCTGTTAATGACAGATAGGGAGCATGAAAAACAAAAGGTGAAAGGGACAGAAGAACAGGGTAGTGATGGAAGACAGTTTAAAAGCCAGCACTGAGCTTGCCTTCTCCTCCTAAAGGTAAGGCAAGAGGAAGGGCTCGCTGTAGAAGACAGAGTCTGTGCTGTCTCCCATGTGAACACATGGATTCACGTGTGCAAGCACACACACAGCAGGAGCCTCCTCTCTGCGGTGCAGCACATGCTGCCTCCAGAGCGGCTCCCATTAACCTGACATTACTGTCACACTGCACGTGGGGACGCAGCATGTTCAGCAAAGCAGGCAGCCAGGCATGCAGGATCCTGCATGGTGCACACAGGTACTGTCACTACAAATGCAGGCAAAGCTGGCTTTGTACCTGCACGTGTGGCGTGTCTGCACATGCAGATTCATGCACAATGACATCCGTGTGCGCTGCTTGCACGAGTGCTTTTGAGCGTGCATGCGCACACAGTGGCCATGTATTTGCATGAGCTGGGCAGGGTTCCCTTCTCCCTCTCTCTTTTCTTCATTGAATGAGAAAAGGCTGTCAGCAATTTCCTTCTGTCAGCAGCTGGGAGACACTTTTCTGCAGTTAGATGCAATTTGTTTCAATTATGTGTATTAATCATAGCCTGCTCCTGATGGGATTCTTCATAAATGAAAAATTTTTTAAAATCAGAGCCTTTCCTTTTTAACAAGCTGATTCCTCTCTCATGATGGCACTTAATGACTGCAGGTTTGTTGGGAGAGTGGGGGGGAAAAAAGAAAGAGAAAAAAAAAGGAAACAAAACCACGAGACACCTCCATGTTTGCTTATTTCATTAATACGCACTGTGGCTGAAGAAGCTGGCAGGGCATGCAATTGAAATGGGGGTCAGTTCACTGTCATTTTAACAGTGGAGACAGAGAGCTCTGAACAGCCTTTATATGTAAAAATCTCCTAGTTCAGAGACGTGGATGGAATTACATCAATTAAGGATTTTTGGACTCCAACTTGCTTTCTTTGAAACCTAAGCAGAAATCCATTTCCTATTGTTTTAATATCTTACAGCAGGGATTAATTTTAAAGCCACTGGGAAACCCATAGCTTCCTAAGAGCTGCTCCCAAAGTCTACTGGAACATAACCAAAGTATCAGTGAGGACGAATGTTATTTTACCACTCCTGCACATCAAGCTGCGATGTCTCAAAGTTGTCTATTTCATGTGTGAGTCCTAAGAGGACTTCTGAGGAACATGCTCTACACATTTGCAGTGAAACAGTAAATAAAATCAGGTACCTGGGATGTGTGCTGATATTTTTTAAACGTTCTTCTTAAATAAGGTGCTCTGCAGAGATATGAGGGTGTATCAGGACATAAGCCAAGAAGGATCTTTCCTTCTTTCTCATTATCTGCTTTCCCCTAGCACTTACTATCTTATCTGTTATTATATCAAAGACTCCTCTTACCCTGATTTGTCACAAGTCACATGAGATTGGAAAACTTAGGAGTCATTGTACAGATTTGTTTCATTGTACAGACTTTACTCAGAGGTGTAAATATTTCTGGGAGACTGTGAGAATTCAAGCAATGGGCACTTAGTCCACAGCCCTGGAATTTTAAATCAGAAATTATCCAAGCACAAAAAATGTAGATGATTTGCAAGACATGATCAATGTATTTTATCAAAGATTGGGTTAGAACAACAAGGCTGTGCTAGAATAACAAGGAAGTCCATAAGATTGGTACTGCTTAAAACTGTATTGCAATGAGTCCTTGCAAAATTTGCTTTCTAAAAATCTGCTTAGCTAGATTTGCTCACTCCATCACACTTAGGGAAAAGAAGAATGATCCTATTCTAGGTCCATATGGCACAATGTGTATAATGCATCATTTAGAGAATTTAGGCCTACTCATAACCTTAACATTTAACAGCACAGACACCAAATGGGTACACAAAAAAATCCATCCAATATATCCCCTGTAATCGTCATATCAACAATGCCAAAATCATGAGTGGAGATGTCATTACACTGTCAGAAAATACAACTTTACTAGTACGGCTTTTTTCATAAGGGCCTAGGCACAGTAACAAAAGAATTTATAAAGGATATGTGTGATCAAATGAGCTCTTTGCATACCTAGGTTAATGAAGTCATAGGTACAAGCAAGGTCTCAAACAGGTTCTGCATCAGGCACATTTTCCAGGACACCAACATCAAGCAGGGGTGATGTGATGTGAGCCTGGACACAGCTACAGTGTTAGCTGCAGTAAGCAGGGACTGGGCAGCTGCCAGAGCTCTGCCACACCACACTCATACTGCACAGATGGTGAATATTTTGTGGGAGAAGATGATAGCTCCTCTACCCATCAAATGCATGTCTAGACCCTGATGCTCGGTGAGCGTCACTCCCATGGATGCAGCTACACCCACATGACTACATGCCTATGAGGATTTCATGGTGTGGAAGAGACAGTCTGTAATGAAAAGAGCATGCCTTTGCCTGCATGACCTGCAGCCACAAACACCCCTTTTACTGATGTCAGAGCAGCTTTGAGTCCAAGTAATGAGTTTCACAGGTCTCAACTTCTTCCAGCTAAAAGGTAGGTACCTGAAAGTTTATTTAGTTCAAAGTTTCATCTGCAGAAGCACAGGTCTTAAAATCCTCAGAGAGGATCACTTGCTATCATCAGCGCCCCTCATTCTCATCTCGGATTTGCACAAGCAGGGCATTTAGAGAAACTAACCCCAAAGTAGTTACTAAGTAAAACTAACCCTGAATAATTCAAATGTGAAAGAGTCACAACATTAGGAACTATTTAGAAACCAACATGATCCATAACCTAGATACAAACTACCCAACCTCTGGCCACTCTATGGTCAGCTGTGGTCACAAACTCTGGCACCACAAGAACAGGACATCCCTTCCACTAGTACTTTCCTCTACACTTCTATCAAAAACTTCCATTGCATTGTGTTCTATTTGCCAAATTAAAATAGAGCCTACAGAAATATGTTAGTAGAAGGCTCATCCAGAAAACTTCATCCTTAATAGAGTTATACTGACATGGGCACAGAGACAAAAGGGAGAAGAACTAGGCAGAATATGGAAAGTCGGAAAGGTGTAAAAAGCTTGGAGCTTCAGAACTCTTGGGCTTCATACACAGCACTTTTCAACACCAGGAACAATAAAAATCAGGTAACATAAAAGTAAGAGAACATGATAGAGAAAGCAAGAGGGAAAAGAGGTGGGGAAAGGAGAAAAATAAGAAAGAATGAAAACAAAGAAAGAGTGGAAAGCAAAAGGGACAAGTGGAGAAAACAGACAGATAAAGGAAAGAAGGAGAAAAAGAAGAGGGAATGAGAAAAAGTGATAGACAGAAGAGGAGAAAAATCTCTGCTCGTACAGTAACAAATAAATCCCTGCAGCATGACAGGCGTCTGCTGAAGCATTTCATTTCCCCGCAGCATAATGGTGTGTTATTGCCCATTATCTGTTCTGTCAGTGCCAGAGTCGATATTAAATGAGGGGCAGCTGCATTTAGCTGCCATTTTTCAGCTGTCTCTCTGTTACCATGGAGACATGCTTGTTTTTTGATGAACCTGGCTGCGAGCAGAGGGGTGCATGCGCACGAGGGGGAGGCAGGAGCGCCGCAGAGCAGTGGGAGTGAAGGACCAAGACAAACAGTGGAGGGACACAAGCAAGGGGAGGGCAGGTCCCTCGCCCCCACGCACCACAGAGACAGCCATTTCAAACATCCTGTTAACGTGCAGTGGGGCTGACAGCCAAGCGTGCGGACATTGCTCTGACTTTCATGGATCCCAGCAACTGCTCCTTCATCCCTCTGCCCCTCTCCTTTCCCTACACCCTCTGTCCCACAGAGATAACGATCCTCCCCTTCTCTCTAGTATCTCTGTGGCAACATCTCTAAGACTCTTAGAGATAATGATTAACTAAGCCTCCCAGAGACCATGTAGCAGGTTGATGAGCATTAGTGTTGCTCAAATACTAATCAGAAACATGAAGCTCAATGAGACTGGGTTTGTCCCTCTTTCCCAACAAGATTTATACAGCAAGCTGCTCTTACACATAGATGCTGAAATCTAGAAAACTTATCATTTTCCTGCTTTAAATATAAGGATGTTCCCTACAGAGAAGTGAATGGGGAGAGAGCTACACAGCAAACTGGAATCAAGTGAAAGAGATCTAATTTCCTTTTCTTAACCTCTTAACACAAAGCCTCTTTAGAGGAAAGACATACTGGGGTCTCCCTGCACCATTTACTTAATGGTGGCAACTTCAAACCCTACATCTAGCGCACTTTACATTTGACCTCGAACACTGCTGGCTTTAGACTCACAAGCAGCATACCTGAAGTGGTTGGGAGAGCCCATCTCCTGTTCTCCAATGGCATCTCAATCACCAGTATGAGAAACTTCTGTTTCAAGCGTTGACCACACAGAGCAGCAGAACTAAGCAGTCCAGTTCCAACAGCATTTTCAGTTTACTTACGTTTACTATAAGCTATTTATCTGCTTGAAGGCCTTGTTTCTCTAAACAGCTTGTAAAGGGTTTTAGAAACACTGGGGAGACTGACATGGCCAAACTAATAGACTATACCTACATTAACAAATTAAATGGAGCCTGGGGGTACTCCTAAACATGGTAGTTTGCAATTCTAAACTATTAGAACTATCTGCAATATAATTTTCTCATTTAACTAGGAGTCTTCCAAACTATTCTGAGCACAACTTACAGGTTAGGATATGCCCATGACCATTCCACATGTCCAGTTTTCATACAACCATCTTGTTCTGCATGTTTATGAGCACAGACAGACCATCCTGCAATGGCCAGCCTCAGTGCCAGGAAACATTTCCAAACATGCTCAGCTGATTAGTAGAGATAACCAGGCAATCCAGCTTGAAGACAGCCCGGACAATATTTTGTGTAGTCCCAAAGTGCAAGAATAAAGGTCTTGCTGACATATCCTAGCTCTGTCCACCCTAACTCTCTGTCAAAGGGCTGACTTTGCACAATTCTGCTTATCACGCAGCTTGGATGTGTGCACAGAACAATGGAGTCACAGCTTCTCTGTAAGCCACTGAATACTTGAGCCATAGGTCTGCTGAGATATATCCTCCTAAACAGATAACTAGGAAAAGAAGACTAATAATCCCACTCAAGCCGACAAGGATAATGGGATGCCTGAGAAGAAAATCACAGCCTTAAGATACATACCAAGAGCACTTCTAGGGTCTCAAAATTCCCTAGCACTAAATGGGAATATTCTACTGCTACACTCTGAGCTTGCAGAATGCCTCACCTCTACATCAACTATCACGATACCAAAAAGAATTGTTTGGTGTGCAATGTTTATGAATAAGGCTAAAGATGCCAGAAGACATTTACTCCTGAAAGGTGAATTTATGACGTAGATATGTTGTCAAACACTGAGAGCATTCAGCTTTTCACAAAGCAGCTTGCTCTTTAGGTGATATCTACATTTGCCTTGAATTCTGATTTACAGCTTTCCAGTCCATCCCTGGATCATGTTTCTCAAAGCATAAACCTTACACCTCCCTTAAACGTCTGTCCTGTCCCTTTGCCCCAAACCCCCAGACTGCAAAGCAACGAAGTCAAATATCTTTGCTAGGAAGCTGCGAGCTTTGGTGCCCCAGGCCCAACTCTGGTTTGCAGCACAGTGTCCCTTTTCTTGCTGTTTAATCTCAATGCACATGAAACTGAAGCAACATACCCTGATACAAAAGTAATACAGCAACACTGAATATTCCTAACTTTTAAAATTGTAATTTGCTGCTTCTTTTTAGCTTAGACCATCCTCCTTTCCACAGCCCCTGCTTTCCCAATGCTTTTCTTTGAATCTTCTCATTTATTTGTTCATGCTGTCCAACATCACCTAACAAATACACTTCTCAACACTCAAGTAAGAAACTCCTGTTCTAATAATTGTAAAAACTGCAATACCTTCCAATGAGCCACTGCATTGTCTTCCAGTGACCTGCTAATACAGACATTTTCAGTGCCTGATTGTGAAGGAGTCATCTTCCTTTATTCAATATATTTGCTTTTAGAAGCCATTTAAAAGTCACTGTTTCTTAAGACGTGCCTAGCCCTCCCTGCTCCACGCAACGAGACAGTGAAAACAAAGGATCCAAGTGCTTCATTGCATTAACACTTAAGTGTTAATACTTAAGTCCTCATCTCCTAGTTGAAACGCACCCCCACCTCGTCATTTTCTCATCAGAGCCTCTTACTCTCATGTTTTTCCACTCTGGGCCTTCTGAAACTTGACAAAACTTTTTAAAGTAGATTCTAAAGAAACTCCCCAAGTGACATTAAATTAGCACAATGCTGTTGATCTTTTCCATGACTGACATCTGCTACCCTTCTCTTTGGTAGTCGCCCAGAAAAGCTCTTCGTGTATCTTTTCTTATCTTGCTGACCACTGGTTTCTTTAAATTTTCTGATTATCCCACACTGAGAAAAAAAATTCTGCCTGAATTGCTTACATGCCATTCCTTCCTTTAGCTTCTATCCACTCTCATAACATTTTGCTTTTGAATATGGAACTATCTTAAGCACCACACTGAGTACCAGACTGACATTGGATTTGCAGGATCCTTTTTCTCTGGGGGATGCCTCAGTTCAGAGTGGCTGATCAAAGTCATCTTTGTAGTCCAAGGGAATTTTGCAAACAGTAGTGGAAACAAACAGCTGATATATATGATTGAAAATATGAATGCTAATGAACTGTTTAATCCGTTAGGTCAATGACACTAGTTTTGGGTTCAATGAGTCAGGAAAGTTGAAGGGAAGAAAGAAGTATGCTCTAATACTAAGAGGTTTTGTTTCAATGTAATCTCTGGTCAGCAAAGAGTATGACAAGAGCATTGACAGGGCAGTTTTTTATCGAGACAAATGGGAAAACAAGAGAGAAAATATCCTGCAGAGCTCTCACAAACAACTCTGTGGTCATTTCAAGGAGTTTCTAGAATTGTACCGACTGTGATTAGAATTAGTTTATATAGCACAGATAAACTGGTTCCAGAACCTGCTAAACTGTCCCATTTGAGTTAAGGAATACATTCAGAAGAGTAAGGGAATTTGCAATTAATTCCTCTGACCATATTCCCCACACTCAACAACTCCATTGGGCTGAGAAACAAAACAAGACAACAAAGATGTAAAAGAAGTCTAACTGCTAGATACTACAGACAGATCATACTTATTCAGCAACAGTTTTTAATCAAAAGTATTGATTTCTAACTCAGGGATCCTTTGTGGAAAGCTTTCTGGCAGATAAAACTAGCACTTAAATTTTGGGGAAAGATATATCTGTCTTTGGATGCCTTTGCATCTTTATTTTCCCCACTCTCTCTTTCCAAAGAACAATACCCATCAGTTTCCTTCCTAGAGCCTACTCTCTCAATCCAGTCAGTGAAAAATAGGTGTGTCGTGTTTGGCTCTACTTATTTGTATTCACGTAGCACAAGGCAACACAGCTGAGGATCAAATCCTCAGTGGCACAAAAGCTGCCACAAAGCTGTCCCTTTAATTCTGGCATTAAGGGGCTAGTGTTCCTGGTGAGAGTATTCCTAAATCTGATCCCGACTACTGGTACAGAAATGGGGTACATCACTCTTTGAACAGCAGGTCTGCTTTTCTGTGCATCAAAACAGGATCCAACTTTGAGTATTTCAATACTGCAACAGAAGCTGGGACAGCTCAATTCATAAGAATTCAGGTCCAAGGGGCAGAAATGTGAGAAGGTCTGAGCCCAGTATCACAGTTTACTATGAAAATGTGGCCTCAGTTTCAACTATTCAGGAACTGATTTCAAACCCCAGCATCCCTGGTGCTGAACACTCCTCATGCCTTGCCTGTTTGTAGGTCAAGTCATTCAACTGCAGAGCTGGGAAAGGAGGCTGAGTCCTCCAGATGCAACCCTATAGCACTGAAGCCTCTCCTTTCCTATTCTTTTCTACTCCATAAAGCCACAGGAAGCAATACTATGTTTCGCAGAGTACTAAAACACAGTCAGGAGGAAGTATAAGCAATGAAGTGCATTTCCATGTCACAACAGACTTTATTAGCATAATTCCTAATTGTGACTGTTTAGAAGCCCCATAAGAGCAAGGATAATTATGTTTAACAGGCAGAGTGATAAAGAGACAAGATTAGTCAATTCTCCATCCCCCTCCCCCTCCCAATTGCTACAAAATCCTTTTTCTTTCCTCTGCCGTTGGGAAACAAGTACAAGGGGGTGGATTCTACGGGAAAAAATTGGCCATTTCTGGTGGCAATCTTCTATTTGTGACATCCTAACCCTAGTTTCCTTGAGTGGAACCTTATACACACTTGCAAGTGGCAGCATAAAACAAAGACAAAATTTGGAACCCCACTATAACACAGTCTATAAGGAAAGGCAAGATGCAACTAAGCAGAGGGATAGGGAAGTAGTACAATACAACCCAGAACTGCTCACTGTGAAAAGAATCCATCACTTAGATACAAGTTCGCAATTTCCACCATGTTTATTACAAACTTAAAAGATAAAGCATTTAGTGCCTTATCATGAAGCATCCCTTCCTAATCTGTCCCATGGATCTGAAGCACACATCAAGCAACACTGAGCCCTTGTGGTGCAAAGCTGGTCAAAGGATGATTTGAGGGGTGCTGCAGAGACTGGAGCACAAAGCATTTATTCTGTTGTGGCAGGACAGGGCAGGCTTGCACTGGGGACTTGCAAAAAGTACATTCTGTGGGGGCTTATGGACAGAAAAAGCTTCTCTTTGCAGAATCCAAATCAATCATTATAAATGTAGTGGCCCTCATAAGAGCAGCTCCTTTTGGGTACAATGGCCTGTCTTGGATATTACTGACTTACAAAAACATGCAGGAGACTTAACGAAGGGAGTCTGTCTTGGTAAGAAAAGAATTTCCAACAAGGACAGGTGGGGATCCTGAGTACACCAATACACTGGGGCCTGCCCCCTCCCTCCCTGCTCTCTCCCCAGCAGCTGTGCAGCTTCTTCTCTGGAGCCAGTGGGACCTGCCCTGGCTGACAAGGACCCTGCCCAGTCAGCCCAATGGCTTGCAGGCCCCAGCAAGCTGTCACCCCCATGGTGACCTGACACAGCAAAAGATCTTCAGATGTCAACAGGTACCATCCACAGCAAATAGAGACCCACTGTCCCAACAAACATGAAATGATGCAGCTATTCCAGCCAGCAGCTTTAAAGTGCCCTTTGAAAATGCACTAGTTACATTCATTATAGCCCAAGGATAGCTGAACCATTTTACCCCTCTCCTTCCATCCTTTAAGTCCTCTAAATCTTGAAAGAACATTTGTTTTCAAGCTGGCTTGTCAATTACCTTCATCCACTCCCACAGCTGTCTGCAGTTGCAGATTCAGATCAGGTCCAGAACTGTCTCCACAACACAAGGAAAAGCACTGCTTTCCATTTAAACTGTGTTTTACATAACCAGAATATTAGAGCAGCCAAAGGCTCTGGGGTTTAATTCAAACTTAGACTCTCAGGTGTGATTCTGTTTTGCTGCAGGTATTTTAATTTCCATTAGAGAGAGAAGAGGAACAGAATCTTCTAAGGTTTACATGGTTTCATATGCATTTGTTTAGATTTTTATAGTTGGCAAAAGAGCTATATTAATAGCACAGCAGGGGCTGCACTGAAACCAAAGACCTGGAAAATAAAATATTCTCAGTATTCATTATTTCAGTATTTGCAAATTCCAACAAGATGAGACTTCTATATGCTTATCATGAAAGAGGGAAAAATAGGCATGGATTAAAATAGATTTAAAAACCCCACTATTTATTTACAGTACATAAAGCAAATATATTTGCAAATTGTAAAAAGCATTACCCTTAGAGTCCTCGGAGATTCTAATGTACTGGAACAAAGAGCAGGTATATCCAAATTAAATGCTCAAAGAAAAACTGAGCAAGACACTTTCAATCTGATATGCAACTGCTGAAGATAGACCAACCTGACACCGAGAGCAGAGTTCTGAAGGCCTGAGTCATGAATCCAGATCTCAGACATCTGAGTTTTCACAAGATGTCTGTCATATCTCATCTTAAATCTGGCATGAACCTGATGTACAGATATGATTAAATCACTTGATCATCTTTTTCTTAAAATTAAGAGTCTGATATTGAGCTATTTAAAAGCATTGTGAGATAAATTGCCCATAGTACTGCAAAGCAGCAATATTGTCACTTAGTTTTGCCTAGCATTAAACAAAAAGTCTTCAGAGGAAGCACGCATGCACTCGTTGAGATCTTAATTCCAGAAATAAGTATCAAACATAGTGAGAACAATCAGAGTCTTTAGTACCCCTCTCCCATTCCAGCCTTGACTCTGAGTAAATGAGCTTCATCTAAGTTAATTACAAAAAAAAATTGGAGTCCTTTAAACAACTAATCAAGAAAGCATCGAAGAAATATGGAGGAAAAAGAGATCCTTGAAAAAAATGAAAGACACAAATGCCTAATAGTAAAGGGCTTCTCACATTCAGCATGATAAGCCCCTGCTGCCCTTATAGGCACAAATTTGGGGTGGATGGTTTGTAGGGCTTCACCAATGACGTCCTACACCACCATGCAGAGCTCAGCGCTCTCTACAGATGCATGTGAGGTGGAAGGGGCTGAGTCCTCTGCTCAGGGCACTGCCCCCATGGCTGACCCTTCACTCTGCTCCTGTAGCTGCAGTGAACATGCCTACAGCCTTTGCAAGTCAACTAGTGCAAGAGAACAAGGCTCTGAATGGCACCTCTGGGGGCTGAAATTTCTCTGCAGCTCTAGGAAAGGTGTTGTCAGGACAGTACCAGGTCATGACTCCCCAAATAGTCCCCCATGTCTCCTGAAGGGCTGGGAAGGAATCCTACCCCTACCACTAGTCTGCACCCCACATGTTAGTAACAACCAGCTCCCAAGCACCAAACAAGACAAAAGTTTTGGTAATGGCTTGAGACTTACAAAACTGCTCTGACACCCCCAACTTGTTTCACACAAGTTCTAATTTCATAGAGAACCTGCTATTTAAATGTCAAATGCAGCAGTAGTCTAGGGCTATGGGCAGAAGCATGTGTTTAATCTGGCGCAGGGAAAGGTACATCCTCTACTGATGCCTTGTAGCTACAATAGGTTTAGTTCCTATATGAACCAAACACAGGGATAACAATGGCTAATCCTGCTACACAACCATAAACAAGTAAATATGAAGCCCAGTAACAAGTACAGTATTTCATAAGATCATGCTACCAGCTGGCTGAGAAATCACAGTCTCAGACTTCTCTATCAGACAACTGGTTAGTGATACAAGGCTGTTTGACTCGTAGCACAAGATAAACTATGCATTAACACTTTGCCCTGATGATATAGGAAACTAAAAGGGAAGAAATACACCACAAGCATCTCCTTATATAAGATTTATCTTCAGAAATATTCTTCTGAGGGTTAATAAAGTAAGTATTTTGGGGGAAAATGTTTAAAAATTAAGTATTAATGAAGACCAATTCAAATTGAACAGCTAATCAAAAACAACGAAAACTGGTCTTTTACAATGGCTCCCTCTCACCTTTTGATAAAACACAGCTCTGCATTGTGGTGTGTTTTTTCTTTTAACAATTAAAGATTCTGCCATGAGAAGAGAAACTTTTTTTTACTTTTTAATTGTTTCTACACAAAAACATACCCAGTTCGCTAACAGCAGCATAAATCCTGTGTATTTCTGATTACCTGTTTACAAACCAAGGTTTATTTGCAAAAAAAGATTAATCAATAATTTCAGATTAACATGTCAATAACATTACAATTAATTTACCTGCAGAAAAATGAAGAGGGAAAATGTAATGAACAAAGCATTCAGTTTCCCCATTCCATCTGCTTCAGATGGAGTGGTGTGGCATGAAGCTAAAGGAGAGATCTTCAAGACCAAGAGAGAACAGTTCCCTGATGGGATCTGTGAACCAGACCCTTTTCCCCTAGTCCCTGCCCTTCAGACAGATTACGGCTTTTGCCATGGACAAATAATTTCAGCTGTTAATTTAGTCTCTCCTTTTGTAAAACAGGCCTAATAGTACTCACTTATCTACTTCACTGGGATGCTTCAAGGATTAAAATTGATGTGTCCCCGCTGAAGTAATGTGCTATAATTACCTTGTTAATGTGCCCTCTCTTGGATAAAATGAAAATTGCTTAGCTGCGTGTCACAGTCCCACACTGCCAGCGACTCGGGCCCTGGGCAAGTTCAGGCAATTGGACAATGTTCCCTCGAGCTTCTCTTGTGCGGCTGAAGACAAAGGGAAACGGCAGCCCTGCAGCCAAGGGCTGCAGCGAGTACACGGTACTTGAGGAAGCGGACTCAAGTCACTAATTATGCAGAAGAGTGCTTCTTTACAGATCAGTTGGAGGAAAGGATTACCTTTCTGCCTACATTTGGCAATGAGAAAAGCCCCAAACCTGTTAAGATCTTCCTTTACAGTGAACTTGATCCTTTCCTGATTAAACCAGTGAAGCAATCATTGCCTCTTTTAAACTTAGCTGTGACATGCAAGTCCCTACCTGTGCTCTGACCCCTTTTCCCCTGCTGTGTGATTATTCCCATCTAAGTGCCCCTTTTTCTTCAGCTGTTCTAACTTCTAAAAATGAGAATAACGCTAAGAAATTATGCAACACTAAGGGAGAAGGGCTAAAATTTTATTTCTTTCAGACAAAAGTAGTCAGAAGTATCTTTATTACAGATGCACCCTGGCAACTGCAAGTCTGTCTCTACTGTCCAGAGATGTGCATAGCCCCATCCATTCCTACAGGCAAAAGCCAGTGAGGCTTGCAGACTGGATACATCCTGATCCCTGCATCTCCATTTGCACTGCGTTGCATTACCTCACTCCCAGCCAATCCAGCTGTCTCATGCCTCGACACTCTCACCCAGGGCACACCCACTGCTGGAGCCACTGACTGCCGTGGCAAACACGGGGGAGTCCAGAAAATTAGATAGGGATAGCAGTTGGCATTTCCGGAAATGCAAATAAAAACAGCACAACTTAATAGCGGGTAGGCAAGAGCCTGACTTCAGGATCTTCTGCCTCCAAAATTTAAAGAAACACAGAGCAACATTTACGCATGGAATAGCATAAAGTTATGTCCAGATAAATAGGTTTTCCTGATTTTACAGCCCAGTTACAATAATCAGGAATAAATTGACCCTCTTGTCTCAGGAGAAGCATTTCAGGGGAGCAGTTCTCAACAGCCACACAAACAACAGTGTTTCAGACAGGTCAAGGCCTCCTAATTCCCTACACAAGTGGGTACAAAGCCAAGATTGCAAGAAACAAACCCCACTCCTTTGCCCTTGAAAATCTCAAACACCCAACCTCATACATGAGAATCCTTCCTAATCAATGCTGTTTCAGAAATAGCCAAGTATTACCACTGCATGAGTCTTAGAAGGTCTGCATTTCTTATAAATGTTATTTTACCCAAAGGATTTTCTGCTGCAGTTACAGTGAATATTTCTATTGTACTCCTTCCAAAAAATAGAGACACCATTGTAAAACTTCATAAAGTATTCCACACATACCGGTCCCCAAGCAATGATGACTCCACACATTTGCAGTGCGCACGTATTGTTTAAAGCACTGCAGACATCTAAGAGTGGTTTTCCTGCTGTTTCTAAAGGTTGTCAGAAAATGCAAGCAATACCAATGAGATGAAAGATGCAGGATTTTTTAAAATCACAGCTGTGCTGCGAACCAGTGGGGCCCCAAGACTGAGCTCTGCAAAGAACAACTTTTTGCTGAAACAAGCTCTGAAATGGCCAGAGGAAAGCTCAGCTGACAGAACTGCTATGACCTCTGTCTATCACAAAAGCCAGGTTTTAACAAAGCCGTCATATGGCACTGAGCTGCAAACTCAGTGCAGCATCCAGGTGCTCGCATGGTCATCTCAGCCTTCTTCTGCCTCGGTAGAAGCTGTTCTGATGAGCAGCCTGTGCCGTAGGAGAGAACAAGATTTCCAAGTAGTTTCACACAGGATTATTAATGACTATGAAGATTTTTACTCATAACCCACGCTGTCTGTGTTGTGACATATGGCTGCTTTCCTGCCTCTGTGAGTAAATCTGGTACATTACAACATTCCCTGTGTGCCAAGTGTTTAGCAAACACACATGTTGGCAGCCAGAGTATTCCTGGAAAGGACATGTGTCTTGAAATGAAGCTGTGCCAACTGCTGCTCCGTGTCATAACAGAGAAAGTGCCCTAATATTCGAGTTCAGCAGTGCTGGCACAAAGAATGACTGTCATCCAAAAAGCTGAGCTGGAAAAGTGCCATGAAAAACACAGTCAAATTAACAAATATGTGGGTTTGAGTACATCTGCTTCAGAAGTATCTTCTGCTCTTCTCTTAATTCACATAAGAGATTTCCATCAACAGATAGCTTGGAAACATTTGGCCAAAGGGATAACAAAGCAAGCGTAACAAGGCAAAGAATGTCAAGCAATTTGTATAAAAATATTGAATTGCTCCCCAAAAGCCATGAATACAGGTATCAGAGTTTCACACAGATCAGTGACCAGCATGGTACATGCACCTCTATTATATATAATACCTAAATTATACCTATATATACCTAAATTATAATACATGCTTAAGAAGCTGATATCTAAGATAACTTAGAAAAACAAAAGTGGTGAGAATAGAGAAAACATTTATGAAATGCAGAAAAATTAATAACCAGATATTGGGAATGCAAAATACAGTCAGATCTTAACATGATGCATACTATAGAAACAAAATAATCCCAAGTAAGTCCAAATCTCAGCATTTGTGCATCTGATTTTTCTGGACTCTTTTGGTTAAAGAATCAATTTCTGGGATAATCAGTTCTTATCCTCCCTTGTGAAAGTTGATTTCCAGTATTTTCTGAGTATTCTGAGAAAAGTTTATATTAATGAAATTACAGCTGGTAAAGAGCTCATAATTTAAATTTGTGTGCATTTTATCAATACTACACACTGTGAGCATTTGGGAAATGTTTGGAAATAACATGCACAGGCTTGAAATGGACAATTCTCTGACACCGCTTACAAAAAAAGGCCATCTCCCTAATAATCAGCAACACAGGGGTTGTGGACATGCTACTATTTGCAGTTCAACTCCATCAGAAACAACAATAAAACACAAGCATCAGCTAAGACTTTGCAGTTTTATAGCACCAACTATTGATATTATTAAAGAAATGGAAAGAGAAAGAAGCTGTTATGTTGGGGTTTTCTGCGGGAGGCAAAGTGTGGCACATGTTATATGCAGACAGGGAAAATTTTTTTGTTGAAGGGTAGAAGATACTTTCTCTCCTTACCTAAATTATGTTATTCTCTCTAGACATTTACAAGTTGAACTAAGTAGCTGATAACAAGTTAAACGCTGCAAGAAAACATCTATATGCAATTTCTGCCTTCCATTACCGAGTGACTGACAGGCACTGTTTCCTGCATTTCAGCACACATAGCTGCTGCTGAGTTTTAATTGGGGCATGTATTTTGAAAAGCTGAGTGATAACATTATCAAGAAGGAAATACTCCAGAAACAATGAGAGAAAGGGAGTTGAAAGGATGGTAAACAGTGCTTATCCAAACCATTTTCATCTGAGGCAGAAAGTCATTTCCTGAACCTCCTCCCTTCCAAAAAGGACTGTCATGGTGTTTCTCCTTTTCAGCTGCCACAGGCAGCAAACATACATCTGTACTGCCCATTTCCAACTGTGTTATGATTTCTGAGATTCTCTTTTAATTACAACTACTAAAAGTTTTCATCAGAACTTTTAACCCAGCCTGTATATTTGTTCAGAACTCAGAAATCTGTACTAGCTAAGTTTGCACAGTTTGCCAGAAGCCTGTACCTGATGCATATGGAATCATAATGCAATTAAAACTGCATGTCAGATTGAAACATTCATGCAAAACCCCCTAGAATTACATTTTTCTAACAAAAAGAAGAAACTGCGTGATGGCTGAATTCACCACTAATACAAAAACCTCCTGCTGGCATCATCTTTACCCAGTGCATCATAGGATGCTGCCTACTTTACCACGTAAATTGCACCCTACCCCTCCTCCTTAAATAAAGGCCAGCAAATGTTACCAGAGAAATGCAGGTATTAATCATTTGTGCTTTTCCATCCTTTCCACTATATATACAAGCTGACTTCTCCTGACATTTTGATTGCCAGAGAAAGATCCATAGTTTCAAATATTCGTCTAGACCTAAAAGAACACTTAGAGCATTAAAATTTTTATTTAAAAAAAAAAGCCACCTTTAGAGAAGTAGAAAAGAAATAAGCTACCTAATCTCACATGACACATTATAGGGCTGAAAGTGAAGTCATTTTTTTCTCTGAAGGTGCCTTTCAACAGCACCTTCCAACTGGAATATTGCACGTATTTAAAATATTTCTTGATCTGGTTTCATACAATTTACAGCACCTATGAGCTATTGAAGGTCAGTAAAAGTATTCACACATGAAGAAAAAGGATACTGAGATACTTATTTGTCAAAAATTTTAAGCAGAAATTAGCCAGAAAAAAGCAAATTTTCCATGTCCCAGAATGTGCCCTAATGGCTGTCCTTACACACAGCTTGGTCTTTCACAGGACAGATTAAATAATAATAACATCATGTTTCCTGTATTAAGTGTCTTTCACTGCAATAGAAATTCATTGCACATACATCTGTAGGTAGAAACAAGTTATAAATAATTAATATGATTACATGCAATACATATCAAGCCTGCAACAGATTATTTATGTCAGTCTCATACTGCATCTGTTGGGATAGTATAATGGGATTTAGCAGATAAAACACAGTTATTATTGAAAAGGGTTATCAAATTTTGAAGCTACATTAAATTATACATTGAATCATTGTGTTTGTGGGGGTGTATGTACTCCTATAGCTTCTGTGTACAAATCAATCATGTTGCCTGTTAATCCCCTGCACGTGCGTAACCCCGAGCACTAGACTGCAAGGAGTCAAAGCCCAACATGGCACAAAAATAAATGGGTTTTAACATGCACTCTGAGCTTGGCTCTAAAGGCAGGATATGGCCATTTTCTAGGAAGGGACATACAATTCAGGATTGCATTACACCCCAAATCTGTACTGCCTGATTGCAAACTGAAATGCGTGCGTGTGCACACGTGCATGTGAGCGATCTGAGATGCACAGCACCCCCTCGGCTACACCAGTGCTTGGTCTCCTCCGAGCTGTTTGGCTGCCTCACCATGATGGAATATGTCAGTGACTACTCAGGAGAGAGCAAGTGCTTCAGACAAAAAAAGAAGAAACAAAAGAGCCCCTTCAGCCTGTGTTACCCATTTGTGGTATTTCTGATCCATCTCACTTCTTATTAAGCCAGGTGAAGGCTTCTTACATGCAGTTCTGCCTATGCTCTGCAGTTATAAGCTCCATGCCAGTGATTTTTTCTCTAACATGAGGTCTGTGAGGAGAAGTCTGACAAGTTTTCTATGTGCCACCTGGGACCCAGCAACCTCTTTTCTTTTTTGGCCTCACAAACAAGAGTTTTCTGGATACTCAGGTCTCCTGATAATAAAAATCTAGATTTTTGTGATACTTCATCTTTTATGCATCTGGTTGAATAAATTAATATCAATCTAGTCCACTCACATTGTCAGTACAAGAAAACATGAAGGCTTTCACCCTGAAGAACTGTTAAAACTCTTTCAATGCAGGACAAAGGTTCTACGTGCACCCACTGCAGCACACACACACATATATCCCTACCATAATCCCATTAACTCACAGAAGTTTTCTTCAGAGTATGTTTGTATATAGTCACTCAATTTAAGAAGGCATCAGCAGAAACAGGAATAATACTTAGGAGCATGGCGGGGGCGGAGAGGGTGTAAGTGGGGAAGGAATAAAATTGTGAGACAGAAGAGATTACTTCCATGCAGAATATCCTTGATTTATCCAAAATAAAAGATAAGGTAGAAGCATGAGAAACAGTGAAGCATCATATAGCGCATATCTGTCACACCCTCACATAGCAGGAACAAGAAAACTGGGATGTTTTTACACAATGCATAATAACCTGTGGAAGTCACTAGCCCAGAGTAATACTGGAGCCCAGAGGCCCAGCAGCACATAAAATAAAGCCAGGCACTTAGGCAGATAACAGACACTGCTGCAGCCACAGCATGTACTTTTAAACTGTGTTTACACATTTCTAGAAAATATACATTAACCCTCTAAAGCATGTGCAGAAGTACTAAGCAAGAAAAGACAAAGTCACCTGTCAAAGGTGACTGGAGAAAGAACAACCATCTTCAGCTGCCCTTTTACACGTCAATTGTAGCAGCACCGCTAATATACTAATTTTGATAGCAGTCTGAGAAGTGTCACATCTGATGGTCTTCACACCAAATTGAAAACCGACATTTTTCCTTCATGAACATTACCTTTGCTACTGGCATTTATTCTGTATTACTCCATATGACAAATGAGAATGTCAGGTCACAGCAGTGCACCTGTTTTGGCTCCCTGTTACTTCTAGGCTTGCAGAGAAGGCTCTCCTAGTTAATTACTATGCAAAGTGAGAACACAGACAGAAAACGACAAGTAGCACAGAAGTTAATATATTTGGCTTTTTTGCTGCACTACCACTAACCTTTTCTGCACTTGAGCTTAGCTCCACCATTAACCATTCCAGATCTCTCTCCCTTCCTCTGCAAGAGCCTTGCCTTTATCTTTACAGCCTTTCCTACTACATCAATACTTACTTAGAAGTAAAATATGAACAAAAGTTACCTAGTAATTTCCCAACTGACTAGCTCATCCCTGAAAAGAATCATAATCTCATAGGAATTATAGGCCAGCATATATCAAAGGCACTGATTCATCAGTGCCCTATATAGTCAAAGGTGAGTAAATTTTAGGTTTGGTTTGGGACTTTTGGGGGACAGGGGGTTTGGGGGGCAGTAGTTTTGAGATTGGGTTGGTTTGGGAGTTTTGAGTTGTTGGGTTTTTCTGTTTGTTTCGGGCGTTTTATGGGGGCATTTGTTCCTTGGTCTGGTTTTTTGTTGTTGGGTGTTTTTGCTGACTTTGGTGGCAGTGGTAGTTTGGGGGGGGTGTTTGTTTTTTTAGGTTTTTTATATCCCCTTCATAATTTGCAGAAACCAACCACTCATTCCTGTCTCCCTGCGTGGATTGAATCTCTATAAACTTGGTCCATCAGTAATCTATGCCCAAATAAAGTAGCATCAGACAGCACTATGGACCACACTCAGAAAGTCCTATATAACCACATCTCTTCAGAGTAATATCCCTAAGCATTCCTGAAAAGCAATTTTCATAGTTTCACATTCACTCAGTGGCCAATTATCTTGCAGAGATAGTAGATGGAGTTTGAGAATACATAATAGCAGCTGAAGTTGCATGGATTTGGAATACATTAATGGTGCACACACAGACTGTCAGAAAAGAGAATTTTTAAGCTTCAGAAAATGATTTTTTAGCAAAAAATTATAATATTTATATTACCAATTGTTACCAGAGAAAATCACAGGAAATCAGACCCTTAAAATTCAGCCTTAACAAGGGACTTCCACAGTGTGTATTTCATGATACATGACTGTGTGTCCTCCAGGCTAGAGAGGCAGTGCAGACTGGGAGTCACTGGCCATGGGCCATCAGAGAGATGGATGAAGTCTGGCTGCCAGTCAGACAGCACTGAGACAGGAAGCCACTGAATAGCTGCTGCTCTAGAGGCACTATCACGCCATGTCTACACTACAGAAACGACATTATTAGTCAAAATATACGCACTTGTAAAGGAATTAATTCACATTTTCTATGAAAATTTGGTTTTGTAGCTTTTTCAACAAAAAAAAAAAATCTTGGGTCAACAGTGAACTTTTTTACATTTTTTCCATTGCCAAATAAGTTTCTCTGAACTCTTAAATGTCACTTGCTCAAGTTCCTGAAAATCTCCCTATTTATGTTGCTAATACTCCTTTGCCCCATATTAAATTTAAATAGCTGTTAGGTGTGAGCTTTTGACATGCTGAAAGAGGCTGGTGGATATTTCAGCACCATCTCTGTAGTTCTCTCCCTCTCTTTGGTTCATTGTGGGTTTGCACTTGAACAGGGGAAAATGTTAACTTGGCGAAAACACGGAGCAGTTTCCCTGAGCAGGTTCTAGGAGCACTATTTCACAAGACATTAGGAATGAATTGGAAAAAGACAAGGAACAGAGGCAAAAAAAATTATAACTGGTGATCCTAATAGCTCTGCTTGCCACATGTTTCTAACTCCACAGTAATTGTATTCCCCCACTCTTCACAGTCATGGTCCTTCCACTCCCCTCTGCACAGACAGTCCTTGCATCCCTCTCAAACAGTTTTGTAATGCCTTGCACTGGACACAACCCTCAGAGATTAGTCCAAAACCAAGTTAACCACTGGAGACACTTGTTTTAGCACGGAATGCCTCCCTTATGCTTTTATTTTCTACTTTATAACTTAGTCACACACTTTCTGCTATGTTCACTTAGCTGAAACATTACCCACTATTCCAGAAACACCGTGCAAGGTCCTGTGGGTCAGTTGTTCAACACTGGGAGACATGAGGGGAGAAAAATCCAAGTTCTCTTGAAACAATGCCAATTTTAAAAGTTAGACAAGCTTTAATGAAAATTTAAGTTGGTGCAGGGCACTGGACATTCCATTTCTGCTTTTACAAAAAGCTGTGGCTACTACTTAACGAATTTAAGAACCAACACATTGCACACTTTATCCAATCTTGAGCTATTTTAATGTCTAATCACAAACTCTGATTAATCATCTCACCAAGAGACGGGGAGTATTATTTTTGAAGCCTGGAAGGGGAAAGTAGTTTCCCTATAATAATCCCAGAGGCCAGTGGCAGCACCTGAACCATTCCCTATGTCTACAGAAGTTCTGACAGAGACAGCTTTATTTTTCTTCACAGAAAGTGGTTGGGATTTCATTTGCTAATTAATGCTGTAGTATTTGCTCTTGTAATGCTGAAAAAGGTGCAGGTTAAGGCTAGAGAGTTCAACAATCATCCTGCACAGCATGCTGGAATTTCATTGGAAATGTGCTGTTGTCCTGTGCCAGGAATCTACTCAGCATCATAGATTGGGCACAGCCAGTGTCTTCAGAAAGATGAGAGAAAGACTACAAACAGTACCTTCTATGAGTACAAAAGGTTTCCATCCGGAAACCAGAAAAGAAATTCATACATAAATTTGAAACACTATGCAATAAACTCATCCACCTTCAGTGGAGTTTGGCAAGTACAGCTCCACGTCAGGAGAAATGGCAGATATGAAGTTTAATTACCCTTTTTTTCCCTCCAAACTCTATGTTTTACAAACTAGGACTGACATGTGAACAAAGAGACTGAAAAAAAAGCAGGTTTTATCACCACTGCTTGTTTGAAAACCCAGCCTACAACCAGCTGGAAAATGCAGGGGCTGCTAGACTATGAAGCAGACCTGAATTAACAGTGAGAGCAATAGCTAAGGTACTCTGCACAGCCAGTTTACGTGCTTTTTGCAAAAAGCTTATATGCTTCTCGCAAGATATAGACGTGTCCATGGAAACAAAATTGTCTGCACTATTCTGCATCCGAAGGCCTCATGGCATTTTACAAAAGAAAGGAGCACCGCTAACTTCCATTTTACAAAAGCAAAAACCTAAAGCATAAAGATTAATCTCAGAGCAGCAGTAGCAGAATTTAGATCATGCAGCCCTTGCCCATGCAGTTCTTCTCAAAACTCTTTTTCAAGCCTGAAGAAAAACTATTTCTTAAAGGCTTCAGTGGATCTGATGAAGAAATAAATGCTATTTAACCTGAAGAGGGCAGGACATAAGATCTAGAGAACTCAAGCAGATTAATTCAGACCATTGCCAGCAAGTCACAAGAGGTGACCCTTCCTCTCTGCTCAGCCCCGATGAGGCCACACGTGGCGTGCTGTGTCCAGTTCTGGGCTCCTCAGCGCAAGAGAGACTTGGAGCTCCTGGAGCAGGTCCAGTGGAGGGCAACAAAGATGATTAAGGGACTGGAGCATCTCTCCCACAAGGAAAGGCTGAGGGAGCTGGGTCTCTTCAGCCTTGAGAAGAGACAACCGAGAGGGGACCTCATCAATGTACACAAATATCTGAAGGGAGAGTGCCAAGAGGATGGATCCAGGCTCTTCTCAGTGGAGCCAAGCAATAGAACAAGAGGCAAAAGGGAGAAACTGATGCACCAGAAATTCTACCCAAACATGAGGAAGAACTTAGGTTACTGTGTGGGTGACCATGCACTGGAACAGGTTGCCCAGAGAGGGTGTGGAGTCTCTGCCACTGGAGATACTTGAGTACTCTCTGGACACAATCCTGTCCCATGTGCTCTGGGATGACTCTGCTTGAGCAGAGAAGTTGGACCAGATAACCCCCCTGCTGTCCATTCTAACCTTACCCTTTATGTGATTTTTTGAACTAACCACCAGTCACTAATGTAGGATTTGCATTTAATTCAAGTAACTGTTTAATATATCTTAGAAAATTATGAAACAGTCATTGGAAAACCTATATTACGGACACCTGATTTAAAATATGCCTTTAATAACGCACTGAAGATGTTATCCACATTTGATCAGGATAGTGAAAGACAATCTAAGTGGCACAAACATACATCTTTTTTGTTTAGAGTATCACCACAGACCACACAGCTCTGCCCTGTTTTCTGCCTCTTCCTGGCCTAATTTGGACCTAACTACAAAGTCTGAGAGTTGCCAAACTCTCAGCTCCAACACACTGAGCTGCTATTACCATACATCAGTTTCTGTTCACCCCCTGTAGCTTGGCATTAGCATGCTGCAAATCAAGAGCTCACCACTTTCCTCTACAAGCCCAAACAGCACCTCAGGAAGACAAAGGAATTATCAGCTCTCCAGGACTATGGTTGCCCCATCCCTCACTATGAGAAGCTACTCTCAGTCATTTCTCAGTTTGCCAAGCTATAAAAACACAACTTGGCAGGTTCTACAATTTTCTGTGAGGAAGCTCTACGATTTTCATGCTTTGAAATGAGAACTTGAATTTAGCAGATGCACAGCATGGGTACTAAGGCTGTATCTTGTAGGCCAAGTTCTTGTATTAGAAAAAACTTCTTGGCCAGTATTACAAGCATAATGCTATTAATGCTCAGTCGCTGCGCTCTAGGGTGGAAGTCTCACAGACTCGCCCCAGTAAAATTAGTTATTTAATAGCATCTTAACCAGAGAGAAAAATTAAGATAGTGTTTCATACAGACTGTTGCCAAAAGGTACTCCTTGTAGGTTTGACCATAAATCTTCATCTTTCTCCTCTGCAGAGGATCTGGCAGTTACAAGGCTGCCATAAACTAATTAAACTTCAGGTCCTGTTAAATGCAACATCAAATCTCACCATAAAATGTGAAGTCAAAACTTAGGATGCTCATTCAGTACAGTGAGGATTGAGGCCAAATCCCTTCCCTAAACCACACAAGATTTCAGTGCTCTGTATGAGATTGATTACAATGTAATTTGCTTTTTTGAGGTGTACAGCTTATATCTGTCTCTCACTACTTCAGGTAAGCATGTCTGCTTGTCTCTCACTTCTCCTTTGCAAAAATGCTAAATAGGATCATTTTTGAAATTTCTAACAAATTTAATAGAACGACAGTCTTGCTTCCCACCTAGTTGTCTGCAGCATTTACAATAGATAATCTATGGAAGCAACTGACAATGCCAGCCAGACAATAAAAACTTAAAAGGATGACAATACCTGGGAGAGCATCTTGATTTTGCATATCTTTTTCCTGGTAATTAAGTGCCCAAACTCACCATCACCTCCTGCACCTTCACACCCTGGCTCCTAGGTGCCCAAAAATTCAGTACCCCCATTTCTGTTTAACTCCATTACAGAGTACCCTCTGCACAAAACTGGAAACATAGACATTTACCTTGTGTTTTTCATAGTAGTGTAATGGAGTGCTTGAGTGAAGACATGAGAGAACCACAGAATCATAAAATGGCTTGGGTTGGAAGGGATTTTAAATATCATCTCATTTCAATCCCCTGCCATGGCCAGGGACACCTTTGACTAGACCACGTTGCTCAGAGCCCCATCCTACCTGGCCTTGAACATCCCCACAGATAGGGCATCCACAGTTTCTCTGGGCAACCTGTTCCAGTGCCTCACGACCCTCACCCTTTCTTTCTAATATCCAACCTCAGCCTACCCTCTTTCAGTTTTAAACTATTCCCCCTTGTCCTGTCATTACCTGCCCTTGCAAAAAGTCCTTCCCAATCTTTCTTGTAGGCTCTCTTCAGATACTCGAAAATCACAATAAGGTCTTCACAGAAGCCTTCTCTTCTCCAGGGTGAACAATCCCAACTCTTTCAGCCCTTTCCTCATTGGAGAGGTGCTTCATCCCTCTGATGATCTTGGTGGCACTTCTCTGGACTATCTCTAACAGGTCCATGTCCCTCCTGTGCTGGAGACCCCAGAGCTGGATGCAATTCTCCAGATGGAGTTTCACCAGAAGGGAGCAGAGGTCCCTTGCCCTGCTGGCTGCTCTGCTTTGGATGCAGCCCAGGACACAATTGGCTCTCTGGGCTCCAAGTGCACACTGCTGTGTCATGTTCTGCCTCTCATCCACCAGCACCCCCAAGTCCTTCTCTGCAGGGCGGCTCTCGATCTGCTCATCTCCAGCCTGTGTTGATAACAGGGATTGCCCCGACCAGGGTACAGCACCTTGCACTTGGCCTTGTTAAAACTCATGAGATTCCCATGAGATCTGTATTGGGCCCATTTCTCAAGCTTGTCCAGGTCCCTCTGGATGACATCGTGTCCTTCAGGGTGTGGCAATCACACCAGTCAGCTTGGTGTCATCTGCAACCTGATGAGAATGCATCCCTTCGCCCGTGTCACTAACAAAGATATTAAGTAACACTGGTCCCAATACAGATCCCTGAGGGACACCACTCGTCACTGATGTCCACCAGGACTCTTAACGATTGACCCCTACACCTTCTGGATACAATTGTTCAAACATTATCCACCACCCAGTCCACCTACCGATTCTGGTTCATTTATGCATAGAAGCCCTTCTTGTTATTCTTTGTGTCCTTTGCCAGGTTCAGTTCCAGCTTAGCTTTCGCCTTCTTCACCCCTTCCCTGAACCACTGAACTTCATCTCTTCCCAGGTTACTGTCCTTGTCTCCACTGTCCATGCGTCTGCTTCTTTCCCTTTATTTTGACCAGCAGTTCCCTACTCAGCCGTGGAGGTCTCGTGCCTTTCTTGCCCAGTGTTGTGCTCCTGGGAATTGCTAGCTCACGCACTCTATGGAAGAGTTTCTTAAAGATCTACGAGTTCTGTTCCACTCTGTCCACTAAGGGCAGTCTCCCAAGGGATGCCACTATCTCCCCAAAGAGCTAGAAGCTTGCCTTCCTGAAGCTCACAGGCATAATTCTATTCCTTACCTGACCCATACCCCTCAGGACTGCAAACTCTACCAGTGCATGATCACTGCAGCATTAATAACTTTTAAAGGTGAACTAAAGCACAGGAAAAGAAAACCTCTTCATTATAATCACTTAGCTGTCTGCACTGGCCATAGAATTCTTTTCTCTACTGTTAGTATTAAATTACTATTAATAATGCAATTCTTATAATAAGGAAGTAACTGCTATTCATGTGGTTTAAATATATATATATTAAAAAAAAAAAAAAAAAAGAAGGCAGGGGCTACTTAAAATGCTGCTGCAACAGTAAATATCACCTCTGGCATATTTGTCCTGGAAGAACAGCACATGATTTGGAATACCTAATTGAAATGTGCTACAGGAGATAAGACTGGCTGCGGAGACTGACATTTAAAAGCGGGAGACACCAAACAAGACATGAAATATCACTGTTGCTGCCTCAAAGCAGAAAGCCACTTTCACAGAACTGAAGCTTTCTCCTCCTCACCCCTTTCCCCTCCCCAGCTGACAGACACAGCAAGCAATTAACCCCTTCACTGATGTCACCAGTAATACCACCCCCACAAAAATATAAAGGTTGCTACAATTTCATGTAGTTATTCCCTCCTGCAAATCACGCAGCCCTGCACGAAGCAGCATGTCTTCCCTCTACCAATTCCTTCGGTGCAAAATCTTGCTTCTTCCCTGACAAAGCAACATGTCAAATTCCAGGGCACAAGATGCTGGAAACCAAGCTGTCCTCCTGCCTAACCCTTCATGGCAGCATGTGTACCCTGTGCCGACTGGCCTCTGAGTAGAAGAGCTGGTAAACTCCTCCTCAGCTGGAAGGGAATCTAGGGATAGTGCCAGAATACAGAGCTGAGGAAAAAATCCTTGGCACACAAAGGGACATTATGACATGTTTGGCTGCTCAAGCTTTTGCTGCCTTAGTCAGAAGGAGCACTGTTGCCTTTGAGTCATCTGATCTGGTGTTCTGGACAAGCAGCAAGGGACATAAATCCAGCAGATTCCATAAATGCACAGTTTGCATCAACAACACTTCAAGCAAGGACTTAATTAGAAAGTTACAGTTCATTAAAAGAGCACCAATTAGCTTTTTCAACTACATATTTTATCCTATGCCAGGACAGCAAGGCAAAGATTGGGATGCATACCAGAACCAAGCACTTTGTGCTGCTCAGTGAAACATCCCAGTGTTGTTGAAGGAACAGCCCTGGTTAAAAAGCTGGTTTTGAAATAGATGTTAGAAAATCCGCTGTCAAGTTTCTGAGCCATTAGACTGTTCGTGCCGATAGACTGATCACTGGTTGTGAGCAAAATGGGAAATCCTAGCCCAAGAGAAGATACTTTTAAATTTAAGATTTAGATTTTTCACTTCAGGTTATCAATCAACACTTGCTTGCATACAGCACCAGATGGTATCTCCTTGCTTCCCTGAAACAGGATGGGGCAAAGAAGGAGGTTCCTTTTTGTTAAACAATATACCATGTGGAAAGGTCCATGGTGTAACCAAACAGACCCAGCAGACCTATTTTCCTGGAACTATTCTAGTCACTCCTGATAGGCAAACAAACAATAGTTCTATGCTCTGTTTTCAACTCAGATTTGCTTTGCAGGCTGTCACTCCACGTTGTAGCACAGACTGTATTTCTCTTCCATTAACCCCCTTTTGCCTGATTCTGGAGCAATTTTATCAATAAAACCCAATACACAGAATTAGTGAACTCTGTGAGCTCTTGACTAGCACTTCCAGGTGGAAAGCTTGATACACAACAGAACACAGAAGAGAAATGCTCAGAAGGCTCATCAACTCTTATCACGGCATTTCAAAGAAACATGATAGAAATAATGCTTACATGAGAAATATGATGCACCCCTGCCTCATATTCAATAGCATCCCAAATCAAGGGAGGTTTTTCTTGAGAATGCCTTAACCGTATCCCAAGAAGATATGCAAGACAACTACATGCAGACCAGACTGCAATGTCAGCTATCCAAGGCGTGCAATTCTTTCCACAAGCACTTTCCTGGTCATCTGAGGATTTGTAATTACAAACAAGTGCACAACATTTTGTTTTCTTCGACCTCAGTGACACGGGTCACAAGTTTCCATTAGAAGCTGCCATTCAAAGCAGGTGGCTAACTTATGTGTATGAAGCCCAGCCCTACCTGAATCCCTGCTCTTCTCCTGCCCTCCTTTACACTGCAAACTAAAGTACTCCTGAAATGAAAAATATAACCAAAGAAGCAAATAAAAAAAATTAGTTTGTGCTCTGTGGTTCACAGCATTTGCATGTGTTGCCAGTACAATTGAAAAGCAGGAAAGGATGCTGAGGACAGGGGTGCTCCACACATCATAGGATAGTATTATGATGTTTGAGGTGCCTGTTGCCTACCAACACTAACTCTCCTTCAGTACCAATTTATGCCACTGTAAACTGGCACCACATGGAACACACTGCAAGACTGGAAAATCTCTCTCCAGAGATATTCAGCTCAAGATCCAAATGCAGAAATCACACTGATTATACAGGAAATCTGACACACGACAGAAACAAAATGAGCGCAGTGACATCAGTCAAGTCAAGAGACAAAATACTTCTCCAGGCATTTGCCCGGACTAGCTCACCTAGAGAAGCAGAAGTACTAGGAAGTGTGTTAGAAATCTGAGATCCAAGTGTAGTTACACTACAATTGGAAAACAATGAAGGTATGAGGCTGGAGTACAGATACATTAGCAGATTGACAGAATCCTAAATTGACTCCAGAGTAGGCATCCATCACGATCAAAGTACAGTAATATACCAGGTTATGCTGGAGCCCAAGAAATGGTGAGAGATTTGGGGGAAAGCATATGAGCATATGCCTGAGCATAACAGCTTGGCTATGCTTCCCCCCACTTGAAGTTACAATTCCAAGCACTTCACTTCTCCAAGTGAATTCATCCAATTTGAAAAGCCCCTAGTCCAACAGTGAGGTATTACTGAAATTGCTGCTGGGGCTTTATTGAGGCACAAGTTCAGGTCCTCAGCAAGCCAGTCTGTATTCTCGGGCATCCTATAAACACAGATTTAAGTAAAAACACACCTTATTCCCTTCGATCTTGTTATTCATCCCTTTCAATTTTCTTCTATTTTAAATAAATAAAGAGCCCCCTTGCCGGTTCACTAAAATTTCTGTTATTTTAACAATGGTTTTGAATGTGTCCACACAGGTCCTTCAACATAATCACAAAGAAAAACACATGTTTTAGGTACCAATTTGAAATACAACTTACTGTTTGAAGCCCCTACTTGATTCTGCATCTTGTAAAATCACTTCATATTAGGGTGATCTGAGCAGAGTTTCAGGCTCATGCTTCAGTGGGGTTGGTGAGAGAAATACCTCCTAGTTTTAACCATAGAATGGTTTGGGCCAGAGGGGACCTCAAAGATCATCTAGTTCCAAACCCCTACCATGGGTAGGGATACAATCCACAAGACTGGATTGCTCAGAGCCCGCTCTAACCCAGTCTTGAACACCTCCAGGGCTGGGGCATCCACAACTTCTCTGGGCAATCTGTTCCAGTGTGTGACCATCCTCACAGTAAAGAATATCTTCTAATTCTAAGCCCACCATCTTTCAGTGTACAGCCATTCTGCCTTGTCCTATCACTACACACCCCTGCAAAAAGTGCATCTCCAGCTCTCTGGTAGGCTCCCTTCAGGTACTTGAAGGTCACAATAAAGTCTTCCGAAAACCTTCTATTCCCCAGGTGAACAATCCCAACTCTCTCAGCATTTCCTTAATAGGAGAGGTGCTCCATCCCCTCTGATGATCTTTGTGGCCCTCCTCTGGACTGTCTCTAACAGGTCCATGTCCCTCCTGTGCTGGGGACCCCAGAGCTGGATACAATTCTCCAGGGGGGTCTCACTAGAGGGGAGTGGAGGACACAATCATCACTCCAGACCTGCTGGTGAGGCTTCTTTCAATGCAGTCCAGGATACAATTGGCTCTCTGGGCTGCAAGAGCACTTGGCTGGGTCATGCTGAGACTCTCATCAACCAACACCCCATTTTTTCTTTTTTTCCCAGGGCTGCTCTCAATCCATTCTTTACCCAGCCTGTATTTGTGCTTGTGACTGCAACCCACATGCAGGACTTTGCATTTGGTCTTGTTGAACTCCATGTCTCTGCTAAATGTGTAGGGAAATAGGGGAAGGTTGTGAGGGACAAACATGCAAACATGGACTGTGCAGTGTATACTTGTCCACCTTATTTTTCAATAGCTTCAAGCAGTTCTTCCCTTTTTTTTAAGTGCTAATGGATGTTGGCAGAAAAGGAAGGCAAAAGGAGGTAAAAAAGAGAGAATTAATCACAGTATGTAGGTTTTTTTTCTCTTACTAACTGAAATCCTCCCCAGTGACTCCATTTTAGACTGCTCTAGAAATAGCCTGGACAATTAAAATGATCCCTCCAGAGTACTTTGAAGAAAGCAGCCTTCCTGCAGCTTCCTCTCGTCTCCAAACTTGCATCTCATTGAAAAAGTGACCATCCCTCTATATGAAGACAGTCTAAACCAACAGGGAATTAGATTATCTTCCATTACCCATGAATCGTCCCTGTTTCCAACATCTCTCTACTCTACTCCCTTATCATTTTTAAAGAGACTTCTTTCAGTGTGTCTGACTACTACCAGCTTTTTCATTGCCTTCACGGGATGTTGCAGATTCTCCCAGCTGTGCAGAGCCATTTTAGGTCTACACAAAGCACACCCCAGCAAATTAACTTTTAGTGTATTCAGTGAATTGCTATGGGAGACCACTAATAGACACAGTGCAACAGAGGAAAGAGGGAAACTAAGGAACTACCAGGCATGACACAGGCATGGAACTCCCATAACATTGGACAGAAGGAACGAGGGGAAGCCCCAACATAACACTAAGAAACAATTGACAGGGCTAGTGAGGTTTTGTTGGGGTTTTTTTGGTTTGGTTGATTTAGTTGTTTTTAATTTTTTTTTAATAATATGGTATAAGAATCAAAGAAAGCACATTTCTGTGTGAACCAGCCTCCCCATTAAAATATATTGAATATCCATCTCTCACAGCCAGAAGCTCAAAAATAACTAGTATTCAGAAGTTAACACCACTATGAGGTTGAATCACATTGTTATTTAAGGGATGAAGTGGTAGGGTTGGCTTTCTAGTCTCTCCCACGGAAAGGCTAAGCATCAAGACAGAATCAACAGATCTGAGATGGACATGGCATTAAGTCTCTTCTGGCATGAGATGACCTTTCAGAAAAACACACTGGAAACACTGATAGTCACTGAACATAAATGCAATTACATGGTGCTGCCAGTCAGAACAAATACACTCTGTTTGAGGCCACTGTGGCAGGTGAAGCAGAACAGACCCAGCCCAGGATGCCAGGCCTTAACCAGCAACTTCAGAACTCCTACTGATATCCAGGCTTTTCTTCCACTCCAGGTGACTGGACTTTTTTATTGGTGGATATCTTTTTTGCCCTGTGTTAAGCCTGTGTGTTTGCTTTTGCATACTGAGCTGTGCCTGTTAGCACAGTATCACACTCAGACTCGGGAAAGCCTCAGCTCCTTACTAGAGATGGGGAGTATTTGTTTAAGGACAGAAAGAGTGATGAAACATATCCCCAGTTCTTGCTTTCTTCTACCCTCTTCAACACATAGTCATCACTGTGGTGTCTGTGACATTCCATTTGGCCTGCTCCTAAAAGTAAACTCAGGTACAACCTGCCTTTCACCTTTCAGGAGGCAGGAGCAGCAGCAGGTAAACCAACGAGAGGACACCAACTGCCCAAGGTGCTTCCCTACACCTCCACCCACATGCAGCTGCTAACTAAACACCAGCTCGTTCAGTCATGACTGCCAAGCTTAGCAGGTTTTTCTTCCTCCTCCCTCTTCCGTCTCCTTCCCATTATCCTCCTATCTATAGGAAGAAGATTGGCAAGTGAACCTTTCGGTCGTTCTTTATGCATCACTCCCCCGCACCTCACACCCCTTTGCAAAGTCTGTGGCCAGACAGGGTCCTCCTCCTGTCCTCTGCCTCTCTCCATCTTTTCCACCTCACAACCACCTTTTTCACCTGCATTCTAATCTCAGCAGTGATTAGAATGCCAGTGAGCTGAAGCTTGCTGAAATTAGTGAACAGTTGAGATCAGTTTAAAAAATTCAGAGATTCTTTAAAAGAACAGACTCATGCAATGTGCTCAGTAGAGCATGCTACTGTCCCCAAAGGATGTGTGACAATGTTTGTACGACCATGGCCTTCCTCTAAAGCCCAGGACTGGGCACTAGGAAATGTGATTTTTATTACTGGCTTGTCTAAAGACACGTATAATGACAGAAATCTTTCCTTTTCCTGCCTAAATAATACACAAAAAATAAAAAAGTGATCAGTTATGATTCTGTGACTCAGCTGTATCTAGGAAACAGAGGTTCTTGGGAGCAGTGGGCACAGAAGGCCAGTCCTTAACCTTGTTGCTGAAAAAAATACAGTGACTGATGTATTGTCAGACAGCCTGTCCCTAAGTCACCAAAGTCTTTACAGTGCCCCAAACAGCTGAAGATGGGAGACAACCAATAACTCTACTGTGGGCCATTACAGGGTTTCCAATCCCATTTCCTCCCAATAGATCTTTCTTAGGTCTGTAAGGGTCTAATGAACACTGTCAAACTGAGCCGTATGAGATGAGCTATAAGCAGTGCAGCTGGACAGACTGGACCAAATGGCTCAGTAATGAGCATCCTGGCCATCAGGGGACACGGTCTCCAGCCAAAGTTAGAAACTTCAGAGAAACCCTCAGGTGAATGTTCAAGCCTGCCCCTGGGTAGCATACAACAAGAGCCAGAACTGCTAAGAAATGACATGTTTCTTTGGAGCCTCTTCTGAAAGGCCAAAAAGCTTGTGCAGCAGTGTGAACATGCATGTCATCACTTCCCTCTGGGAAGGTAGTACCGCATTTTGTTGTTTTGTTTCAGGTTTTGCTGACTTCACTGCCTGGAATAATAAGCCAGATGGAAGGTCTGATTTTATAGGATGAGAGCAGTGTGTGAAAGTTAACAGTGGAGACAAAGTAGTGCAGCAGAAAAGGGAGATAACTCATGGGAGGCTCAAAGGAGGACTCCAGGCTGCATAGGAGGAAGAGTTGTCAGAACCTGTGGTATAGGGAAATGGGGAGCATGTAATGAAGACGGCAGGATATCCAAGCACAACACAAGAAAGAGGGCAGTAAAATGAAGAAAAATCTCCCTCAGAAAGAATAGTGACTTTCAGGCTCAAGTACTTATGGTCTGCTTAAAAGAAAGAATGTTCACATCCCTTCAAGTAGCTACAACTCTCTCCAGGGCTGAGCAGAGGTTCCCTCATGAGGTGGCTCCAGCTGGGTCTGGGTGCCCAGGTCAGCACCCAGAGCAGGCCCCAGCAGAAAGGTAAGAAAGGATTTTTCAGGTCTCTCCTCTATAATTAACATTTCATGATAATCTTAGCAAGAAGAAAAAAGATAGATTAATCTCTAATACTTTTTCACAATACATGTAGTACAAGTGGCGAGTAAAAGCCCAGCCCTTTCAATAAGCAGTATACCAACAAAAATTCTTTGCAGTTCTAATCAAGAAGATCAGAGCACCTGCCAGTTAGGCCTATGCAATTATTGTATTTACATTTTATAGAGAGGGTATTAAAAAGTAACATTACAGAAAAACAGGCATAGTACAAATATTTTTAAAGCCTGAGTGCCCAAACTTGGAAATCTGTACAATTTTCAAAGGTCATCAATAAGGAGAGCTCCAGATGCTCCTACACTCTGAAAATGCAGCTATCATCATGACCACCTGCTTACAAGGGTAGCACCTCCTAAACTCATCCTACTCATTCCCACATCCCTTTCAAATATTAACAATTGCAATGTCTACAGGACACTTAACTTCAAAGAGGCTGAGATAGTACATAGGACTCATTTAGTCTATGTAAAAGGGAGAAAAGAAGTTACTTTTCAATTAAATGATAAGACAAACATTGCGAGGAATTGAGTCTTTTCCTAGATTAGGACTATAATTTAAATTTCCTTTAAATTATAGTCCTAATTCAGTCATTACACATAATTATTAAATTTGCACAAAATTATTAGATAGGCTTTACTTACAAAAGAGAAATAAATGGAACTACCAATGTTTGCATATATCACTATTTAAAGACGCAAAATCCTTCTTGGTGCGCAAGCCTGTTTGTGGGTGCATGTGCACCACTACCCATTTCAGAAGGCTCCATTTTTCAATACACTGAATAGCTAATGGAAGATGCCATCTATATTCATCTTAGAGCTTTTGATGGGTGCTATTCACAAGGACCATCTTGGGTGATGTAGTACATATATTTGTATTTAATTTTATAAAACCAAAACACAACAAACAAGCAGAATTTGGAGCAATAATTGAGTTATTTTCAACAGGAAAGATCAGCAATGCTGCAAGCAATGCAACAGCACAGTAAAATGCTCTGGATCAAAAGACTATAGGGAAATTTCCAGAACTGATCAAAGCTCTGATCTATCAATAAAAAGAGATAGTAAAAACGTCTTCCACTATGTACTCGGCCACTAGGTCATATGCAATAACATATATATTCCCCTTATTGGAAACTATTTGTTTCACTAGTGGTAACATCTGTCACATTTGAAAGGTCTAATCTTAAGCATGTCAGAAATTTTATTTCTCAATTATCAGGAAAAAGAAATCTACTTCAAAATTCAGTTTTTCCTCCTCTACCTCTACTCCGCTCAGTAAGAAGTACTTAAATGTGAAATATGATGTACTTTAACAAAATTTTATAAAAGAAATAAAAAGAACAGCTGAAGAGGGATGCTTGCTGTGCAGAACTGCAAGCTTTCTAGGTCTTACAAAACCAGACTCTTACATATTCACTAGTGCACTTATCATAAGCATTTATGACTAGGTAGAGGGAGGCTTCTAAGTACTTCTGCAGATCTCAAAGCAAACATTAAATGCTGCATAGCCCTCTTGTAAAGCAATGGTTATTGCTGTTTACAGAGAAGCACAGAAGGCTGAAGCAACAGAAGCTGTACAAGGGGCTGCAGCAATGCTGGGGACAGACAGTGCTGGAGGACTGACAGCCACTGCAACGGGAAGCAGAGCCGACTGATCACCGGGGAGCTCACCAGCCTGGCATTTTGAATCCCCAACACCAACGGGCACCAAATTAAGCAAACTACTCACCAGCTGCAAAACTGCAGAGGTTGCTGAAAACCCTGAGTGATAATCCTTATTTATTCAGCAAGGCCACTTCACTGGAATAGGTAATACACCAAGGCCTCACCACAATTAATTGACAAACCATAGCCTCTGGCTTGCTTGATGCCAGACGCTGACAGTCCTTGTGCACTCCATGCCCACTATCCATGGACACATCCTGCTGCAGCTCACAGGCTGTCCTGGAGACACAAGCACTTTGAAGGAGGGCTCATCATAGAACCTGCTTGTGTAACTTTACTGTTTCAGCCTCTCTGTCACCAAATATCACCCTTAACCCAAGATTTCTGCAAAGGGGAGGCAGCAGGCTCCATTTGGAGCTCTGGGAAGGCAAAATGGAGATTCTACAGCAGCTAGGGATCGAGGGAGAATATTAAACACTCCGTGCCTAATCGAGCATCTTTTCAAATTAGCCTGACTGCCTTATTTGCTCTATTCAGACAGAACAAAGAGCTGAAATGTTACAAAGCATCTGCAGCACTGAGCCCCACAGGCACCCTCCCCCTCCTGTCGTGCTGGGCCATCGCTCTAATCCTTGTGCAGAAAGTAAAGGTAGGCAGATGGGGTTGAGAGCCCTTCTCTGCTCATCTTTCCCCACAAGGTGCTGGTGACATCCTTTGCCACATGCCTGTTTGCACAAGAACCACTCCCCATAAACGCCTCTTGGTGGCTACAATCCCTTACATATAAAACTTTCAATTCAAAAAAATAAGGCTTCTCTTTTTAATCAAGAACTAGTAAAGAGTATCTCACCAGATAAATCACATCTAATTATTTTAAAATAAGCCTCATTTTCAAATCAAAATGGGAACAAATGTGTTAAATGCATAAGGGTGGTTTGATTCAATTCAAGGATAAGACTGTAAAAATCTATAGCTCATGATGTATATAGTGGGGCAGAGGCTGCAATGATCTCATAGGCCCGTTCCAGTTGTAGGTTAAAAATTTTATAAAACATTTTTTTCTCTGACACTTCACCTCTCCAACCTCCATCCACAGCCCTCACCCACATGGTCAATGTATGCCTGCACCCAAACCAAACCAGGGAAACTAGTGATCAGAAAGAACACATGAACAGCACTCCCTGTCTCTGTGCCTGTTCCTCCCAGCTCCAGCTGGGCCACCAAAACATCAGCACTGGAACTTACAAGTATCCAGTATAAACTGAAGCTAGAGCTTTCCACAGAGCAACCATAAGAACTCTTTTTGCAAACAGGGCAGAAAAGTGGAATGAGTTCAGAGCAAGCACTGTTTAATTCGGGCAGTATGAGCTGTTGCAGCTTATTCAACACCCCGATCATTCCAAAAGTCCCCTGCAGAGCCGCCAGGCTTGCCGCAGACAACCTCTCACCTGCAGAATGTTTTGCAATAAGAAAAAAAAACTCTTCTCTTTCTCTTTGTCCGTGTTTCTACCAAGTGCATGTGGTAGAAAGGCCTGAGGAGAAAGGAAGGAAAGACTCCTTTGGAATAGCAGACCAAGTCTGGGAAGGTAATGGTGATTTTCAAATCAGAGCAGCCTTTCACCCACCTAAATATAGCCTAGAAAGCAAGTCATTAGCCTCTGCTACTGACTTGATACCAAAAGTCATGAATTTCAGCAGCGAGAAGAAAATAGCACTGGCATCAGTGATCAAATCATTAAAGGATGTGATGTCCAATTTTTGGTTCACCTGAGATCTAAGAAACCCATTTAAGAAATTCCTGCTGGTAAGCTCACCAAGAGACACACGGAGGAAAAGCCAAGGTGTGTGAATCTGATGTGCTTCTCCATTACCTGCACCACTGCTCCCTCACCACACCAACACGCTCCAAACTTCCCTCTCCTTCCAGCTCACCACCTTCCCTGTACTTCTTTGGAAACTTTTTTGCTTTAATTTGCTTGAATGAAACAATCCCCACTCCTGCTGCAAAAAGAAAAGCAGGAATGTCTGCCTAGGGTAGAAAATCTAATGTTGATTTAGACAACATCAGGTGCATAAGGCAGATCCGTTTGTTTACACCCTGCATGCTGCTTGTTACTCATTTTAACAGCATCCCACATTACTACCTGCACTGCAACAGCCTCAAAATCTTTACAGTGTATCGACTCTTTATCTTAAGAGTTGCCATATGCTTTCTCTAACTGTTAGATTAATAATTTAAGATCTGACACTGATCAGTTCACAGCTTTTGTTCAGTCACCAGAAAAACAGCTGCTGCATAAGAGCTGCCATGGTTTGCTTGCAACAAAAGCACTTACTTTAAGTGTTCCTCTTTAAAAAGTAGAATAAATACCTAACATAAAACAATAATGGAAAAATACACATTGTGAAAGATAAAGTTTTGGTGAATGCTGTTAGTTGATGCATTCAGAAACTCTTTCAAAACCATATTTGGAAACATGATTCATGAAGCAACTAGGGCAAGACTAGCAAGCAAGCAACTACTGAAGACTCTTCAAGCCCACCAGACACCAATGTCTAAATTTTCTGGGTTTGCAGTAACAGTTGCCTGTCTTCTCAGAGGAACAGGTTGAGGACTAAAATGACCTAATTTTGAGCAGTTATTCATATGAAATGAAAATTTCAAATTTAAAAATAGGTAAGACAGATGACCACACAGCCTCAGTGATGTTTTCAAGAAAAAAGGGCTTTGACAGTTTCACATTATGAAGTATATGCTGAGCACTCTTGATCTTATTTCAAGTTAATTTAAGGTATAATTTCCAGAGAAGCATCCCTGTTGAAATAGCATCCAGCATTAAATCTTGGGAAATCTGATATAACAAAGTTAACATAATAGTTAGTAACATATAAAGTGACAAAGTAAATGGTTGTTGTTGCTACAATACAAAATTCTGCAGGTGCAAGATTGCTCTGTAATCTTAGTAGACATAGAAACATCTAGAAAAAAAAAATCTCATCCTCTTCCTGTATGCCTACTGCTAACCTGTGTCTGAAGTTCTTCTAGGCTCTTGCTCTTCTTCACTTTTTTATGAAGCAAGGGAGAGTGAAAATGTAGCGGAACACATTTCCAAAAAAGAAAATCCTATAATAGGTTTGAATCCTCTGTTATTCACATCAGTTTATCCCCTCAGCAGTAAGACAGCATTCAGCTCCCACTGATCTGACCTACAGTCTTCGCCATTCACAATGGGTAGCTCTTCACTGTTTGAATAAAAGGCCTACTAAAACTGATTTATCCTCTACTGCCTTCTGTTTGGTTAGTTATGGTGCCATTAGGTTTGTTACAAGAAATACCTCAAGCTGCTTCCATAATTCAAACATGCACAAGACTGTCAAAAGAGACTGTGTTGTCAAACCCATCAATGTATTAGTTACAGCAACGAGTCCCAGCAGCTTTTTCAAGAACCAAAGCATGTAGCAGGTCATGAAGACTGCTTCAGACTTCTCATAGGCTTTACAATATTATCACTTGATGTAGAGCTATAAATCAGTTTGAGCAGTCTCTGTATTTTCAAAGCTCTAAGATAGACAACCAAGGGTGACTGAGTTCACAAGGCAGAAACAAATAGTCCTTCTTTAGCTCATCAACCTTCCTAGATTCTCTTGCTCCAGAATACCCAGCCCAAATGCCAGTATTCGGAGATGAACCCTCCCCGTTCACCACCTAAAATCACCTCCCTCCAAGCTTCCACCACTGCCATGTGCACACCCCCACACATACTAAGCAGCTCTGCAAATGTCAGAGTGAATTCCCGCACATCAGACACAGATGGAAGAAGTCCTCAAGCTGCTCCCTGGACATCTGGGTTCACTCCTGAGACCAGTGCTTCAGCTTTCACAGCTGACTTCTACAAAACAGCCTCTGTTCATGGGTGTCTCCTGCTCCTGACAGTTATATCACATGCTAGAGGCAACTAAGACTTCAGTGGCATACAGACAGTGTTCATGTTTAGTTTCCCACTTTTGCCCCTTGTAAAGAATCTCTCAGACAGCAACACCACTGAGGGCTGTATGAAAAGACACTCTTTCCTCAGGAAATTGCCAGAGGCTTTTAGAAGAGCAGGCAGAAAAGAAAATGGGATCTCCTGATATCGCATCCCCCAGATTCTACTGTGCTGAAGAAGGAGGTCAATACAGGACCTTTTCCCTCCAGCACTTGGCTGGAGGCTGGGAGAGTGTTGGACAGATATTATCATGGAACATGTAATATAGTGTGCCTTGTTTTTATGCTCTCCCACAGACATCCACTTTTGGATGCTGTTGGAGAACAGAAACACATTCTGAGTTATTATGGCCACTCATATTCATCTTATGATGGGCAGCTGCCATCAACTTCTCTTTAAGGAAAGCCTGATGCAATTCCTCAACTGATGCAGAAAGCACAAATGGGAGCACTTCAACTCTCTTTGTCCTGACCTGGGCCAGTGAAATGACTGAAACACTGATCCTGACCTTTACAGTAAACTGTGACAGGAACATCACCACACAAGGTCTGTAAGAGCCTGTGGCTGAAAACAGGCAATGACCTCAGTATTGCAGGAAAATCCAGCAAGCAATTGGGAGCATCATCAGTTCCAAACAGCTCAGTGCGGGACACTGTACCATTTGTCATTTTGAAGGAAACACAATGCTCCTGTAACTAGGCAGGCAGCACTTCCTCATTCCCTTAGCCTCAAAGCAACAGAGATCTTTGCTATTTAATGGAGATAGGAAGCAGAGAACTGGAGAGCATTTTAAGGTGGGTGGCCTTGTTTGAGCCATTCTCATTAAGCTTATAAATACTCAGTCTGGCCAACCACTGTTTTCATGGCTATACCAGCTAGTCACAAAAATTAATGTACAAAAGCAAACCAAAAGAAGATCTTTCCTGTCTGTATAAGAATGCAACTTATGGATAACCCACAAATGTATAAAATAACATTCCTCCAAGTCTCCTATCATAAGCATATGTATCTACATGTGCTGACAAATACATTTTTCCACAAACAGCTGCACATTCACATGAACTTATCAGAAAACCACCAAATCCTATATTGACAGGTTTATTCTCACATTTGCACAAAACTTCACTTCCACGTAGTATCACAAACTCCAACTCACCAATTTACACAAGCAGTGATGTAGACATGCCCTCAAACACTAATTCTGCCACTTTCCCTTCTCTTTTTCCTCCCCAAACAGGCAGTGGCACAGTTACAGGCATATACAATTCCTATGTGCATTCCTAAAGACCCTTCTGAACTACAGCCACTGTGCAAATTTCAGCCACTCTGTGTTTGTCCTGAAATGAACTAAAAGGCAATGCCAAACCCTGAGAAAGCAATGAGCATAGCTGTTAAAAAGATATTCAAATACATGTACTCTCTTTTAATCATAGTCATTCCTAGTTAAATCAAAAAAGACAAAAATTTGCAGAAGAACCAATGCTAAGTAGGAACCTTGTTAAAACAGAGATTACAACAGACTGGCTTGCAGGAGAGCTCTTGGGTTGGAAGGAATCTGCAAGAACATTGCTCAGAATTCAGTTTTAGACCACATCTCACTTAATAGTCATATTAATCTAAGTAGGCACAGGACAGGAATATGCTAAAGTAATTTACTGGCATTCAAGTAGGGGATTCTGTTAATACAAAGGAGGATCAGAATATCACAAGGGTGGGCTGGATCATCTTCAGGACTTCTGGAAAAACAAATAGTATGCAATGTACCACTGTACTTGTTTCTGATAATGAAATTCCATATCCACATCCCTCCTATAGATTCTATCAGCAGCAATGACAGCTCTCCAGACAAGCCTAGCAGGCTGCATCCCCTCCACAGCCACTCTCCTCTAGGCGCTAAAGTGCTCCCTGGTCATCAGCGAGGATGGTTACTTTTGGAGTATCTTCCAGGCTTTCCAACATCCTAAAATTGGCAGTTTCTATGGCAACTTCACCCCAAAACTTCTAGCTTTGTCTTGCCTTCATAGCTGAAAACAGAACTTTGGTAAAGAAGAAACAAAAGCCAAGCAAGTCTCCCTTTACACAGAAATCACATTAATGTACCACGATGAACCTGGGTTACCTTAAGGATGGAGAAGCCCAGGATAGTTCCCCAGTTATGCTGGATGATCCCCAAATCATGACAACTCCCATGTCCATCATCTTTCTATGCTGTCCCTACAGATCAGGATGCTGGAGCCCATGGCCTTTGAGCGGGTGATGGGGTCTCAACCCCAGAGCAGGCAAAGTGACAGGGGCCTGCTGAGCCAAGTAGAGAACCTGCTAACATACAGGGAACAGAAGGACCAGGGGAGCACAACGCTGCAGGCTGTTGGGCAAGTCCTGGGCTAGGGAACCCACTGATATCCTCAATAGCAATCCTTCAGGAACCACTTCAATCCAACCACGTATGGCATAGCATCAAGGAGACAAGCCAGCATCAAGGGCACTGCATAAAAAATAGTTATCTTCTTTGTCTACACACCACCCAATTCAAACCCTCCAGTACCAAGACCAGGCACCATGAGCTGCTATCACCACGTTATACCTGGGGAAACTGAGGCAATGGTTCAACAAGTGATCAGCAAGAAAAAGAAAAAAAGCACTGGACAGAAACAGACCCATCTCTGACCACCTACAGCACTGCTTTAGTCAGAAATCTCCCTTCAACAGATAATTTTTCATAAAACAGCTCCCAGTAATTTCTCTGGTTTCAAGCCTGTATTTATTTTTTGCCCACACATCCTCATCAGTCCATCCTTCTTTGTTCCCATGCCTCATTCCTCTGGCCTGTGTCTGAAGACCCTTCCATCATACTTGTGTGTGTCCTCCACAGGCAAAGCTACTCCTGCTTCTCTAAGCTGCTCCAAGCAGCACTTTGCTCACCCTGCATGCAGCCCTGCACCAAGCTGGTTCTCACCAGCACCAGGATTCAAGAATAGCAGAATGGAAAAAGGCATCCCTGAACTACAATCCTCATTTCTTATCATAACGGAGGGCCTGAGAGAAATTAATTTAGGAAGAGAGTAGAGACAAAGGCAAAAGTCCATGAGTCTTCCATCTGATTACATTTCAGAGACAAGGTTTGTTTGGGTTGGTTTTTTTTTTTTACTTCCCCTCTATCTCAAATATGTAGAAGAATAAAAATGATAATCTGGAGCTGGGAAGAATTTGAAAACCAAAGGAACTTCAAAAGAAATTAAAATGAGTTAAATATTTATACAGTGCAGCTCTAATTAAATTAATAGGGCTACCGATGTGCGGGGGAGATCAGCAAACTAACTCCTTCACCTTAACCCTCTTATTCTGTTATTACTGCAAAAATTTTTACTCTTTACTGACACAACTGAAGCTGCCTTTAAAAAGAAAAAGGCAAATCACAACAAAAAATATTGAAACAAATAGAAATCATAAGACCTTGCAAAGAAAAAAAAAACTGAACCATCCTTCTCAGCACACGTGTCATGAGGTAAATATTCAAGAGCAGCATACATCTTTCCATATAAAGTCCCTCAAGTTCCTACTGTCCCAGGGAATTCCTGAAACAGGATCACTGAGCAATTTCTGATAAACCAGATCTACAGTTGCATTCAGTATGTATAACCAGTCTCTCTTTCAACCATCCTGGCCAAACAATCTGTGTTATTCCCAAGCAGGAGTGACAGATCTGGACAACTCTGCATGTCAAACCTTTACTCTTCACCTCTACCATCTAGAAACTGCAACTCTGAGTTAGGCACTAACCCTTCCATGGATATACAGAGTTGAGTGTGAAACAGTGAGTCTGCTGCATTCAGACATTAATAGAATCCTCCCTGTGAGAAGAAAACCAGGTTCCCAAGCCCTGCCCAGTGAGGATCCTAAGCACTAAACTGCATAGACATGTTTATGCTTGTATGCTTGCTTGCTCCTAACTCTGCTCTCAAACATAATGACTATTTCATTACTTCAAGCAGAGAAGTCTGTAGAAACAGGCAGAAAGAGTTAGACCTTCCACCTCAAAATTATCTGCTGGCTACAGCAGCCTGAGAAATGCTACATAACCAGCGGCTGCCATAGGCAGGACAAGTGCTGCAGCCACCAGGATGCCAGACAAAAAGGGTGGCTCCCACCATTGCCATGGGCAGGCTGCTACTGTACTCCTGAGAACAATTAGCGCCAAAATTATGGATCCCAACAGACACAAGCTACACACAGGTGCTGAGCAGCACTGTCAAGAGAAATAACCCTGCACATAGTTTTAGGCACTCCAGGAGATGAAAAGTGGCAGCCTAATGATCTCCAGGATCAGACAGTAGTGAGGAAAAAAAAAAAAATTAAAGGACTTGGGAGATCTGTTCAGGATTTGAGCACCTGAGAAGTAGTTAGATGGCACCAGGTCATGTAATTTTCTTTTGTGGATATAGCTCAAAGTCTTATTTGCTGATGGTTATCACAAAGCTCCCAGATAATTTTACATGACTTCACAGCAAACCCAGGGGTGCACATACTCAAGATTCTAGATACCCCTTAATACAAAGCAAGAGCATGTACAACTTGTGTCAGTGCCCAAATTCTCCAGATTACAATGCACTACACTTTCCAGTGTCTCACTTACTCTCACCCTGGGGCTGAGAGAAGAACAGCAGAAGTTGTTCCTTGATACAGAATTACAGGGAATTCCCAGAACAGCCCTATGTGCAAGGCTAACTTGCAACGGAGATTGTCTCTCTTTATCCCCAGCTGAGCTTAAATTGAGCTATATGATCAAATTCACATAGACAGTTACAAGCAAAACCGGAAATACAGATAGTAGCTTTCAATCCCTATTCTGGCCATCAGAAACCATCTCTTCTTGCATCTCCCTGCCACCCTGTTTCTGATCTAAACTACCTAAGCGCTTCTTGAATGCAAAAAGTACCTGGATCACGTACTTGCCGTGGATATTGATGTGCCACAAGTAATGCTACTCCTATAGTTTTAATTCAAGATACAAAACTACCTTGTAGAGAGAAGAGGAGAAACAAGAAAGCCTTGCAAATTTTTACCTTAAAAATACCAATTACCTCAGATCTTCCCCTTCTAGTTCCCCTTCTAGAGCTTGCCACTGTTTCCATGGCTCTAGCAAATAATGCACCACATCAGATCTCAAAAGGCCACTTGGATCACACCACAGGCCTCTGTGCTGTACAAGAGGGTAGAGATGAAATTTTCCATTACCACCATCCTCAGAAAGAGAACCAAGGTGCACAAAGGATACAAAAAAACAACAAAAGGACTTCAAGTACAAGTAATAAGAATATTGGGGGAACAAGATTCAGAGAGAAGATCAAAGTTCAGCATTTCCACCATCCACATATCAGGAAGAAAATCATAGTCCTTTTATCAGCTCCAAACTAAACTAGCTACACTCCACTCCCCATGAAGTATAGCGAGCACTGGTTACCAAAGCCTTCTTGCACTGTCCATAAGACCTAAAAGGCCCAGAATACCATGTATTACTTGGAAAAATACCAAACAGCACAATCATTGATAAAAAGAGAAGGAACAAAAGAAGGAATGGATCCAAGGGAAAACGAAATGAGGAAAAGCCCTCAAGCATAATTTGAAGAAAGTACAGGCCAAAGGTAGAAAGAGAAAAACAAACGATTGGAGACACTTTACAACAGGACAGCTGGGTGAGACTGCTTTCTGCTTTGCTCATAAAGGCTCCCAGCTCATCTCTTTGCTGATGTCTCCCTTTTTGTTTTGCTTCGTTTTGCCAAAGGTTTTTTTTTCCTTCTTGTCATCAAGGGCTTTTTCCCCCTTTTTCCCTCAGAGCAGCTGTCACATTTACTCAGTTCTCATGAACTGCTGTGCTGCGGGTGCGTGTGATTAATTATACCGTTAGCCTTCATTAAGTCAGAGGATTGGCACTCCGGCAGAGAGGCAGCAGGACCAGAAGGAGAAGCTATTGAGAGCCAGCAGGATCTGCGTCCCACAGTTTGTGTGTTTGTTGCGGATGTGAGGCTTTTGTCCTCAAAAATAGCAATATCTGAGTGAGTTTTGTATGCTTTGACAAATCACAAAGTTTCTGCTTCACTGCATGCAAGGCTCAGTAAAAAAAGGCAAATAAAAAGAGCAAAAAACAAAAATAAACAAACAAACAAAAATAACAAACACCAAAACCATAATAAAACCCATCAAGGTCCTGGAATGTTTTATTACCCCAAACATCTTGCTGGTGCTGCCTACTTGATTTTGTGCAGTGGAAACTGAGTAAGATTAGTGTACTGATCATGGCTTTGGTCCTCATGCTGCTTTAGAGTTAAACCAGAATTGTCAGAAGGGGCAGACTGCCTTCCTTGAGGATCACCAAATACAGCTACAATGCTTCTGTTCCATACTTCCCAAAAATAATGCTTGGTCTTTCAACAGCCCAGGGGAGAGGGCATTTTGAGAGGCAAAAGAGACTCCATTTTGTTCATTGCAGGGCATTGGCTTCTCCCCCACAAGGGCATGGGACATGTTCTCCAATGCTCAGAGATCAAAGAGAAAACTCTGTTTCTATTCAAATTGCACATATTCATCTCAGGTGTTTCTACCTGGCTTGAGCTTAACCAGTAACTGAGATAGAGTTTTAAATATTGTATAGGATATGATAATTGCAGCCTAAAATCTTCATAATTCTGCTATTAACTCTTCACTCTGCACTACTGAAAAGCATTCACTTCCTACAAGTTATGACATGTCCCTGTTTTCTTTGGAAGGGTTCACTACAGATGTTGTTGGGATTTCTTCTAAAAAGCTCTCCAGCTCAAAACACAAAAATTCAGTTTTTGATGTGATGATACTGTTTTACTAGTCATTAATGAACACCCTCTGCATGGAAATTTGAATTTAGGAAATAGGGTAGTTTGACTACCATATCATGTGATTTAATAAAATGAGAAACCTAAAACAAACCAACTTTATACAAATTTTATTTTTATTTTAATCATCACAGAAAAAAAATCCCAAATGAACACACAGCTCATTCTTTGCAATTTCCAATACCAAAAATTTGGTTTACCACAAATGTAAATTTTGTTATATAGCAGAGAGCTAGAAGTGCCACAGTTCCCATTGCCAGCTGCACCAAATCCAGATGACTGAAGGGTGTAGCCAAATCATGTCTTAAATTACTTCAGACTAGCCTCAAGTACCCCAGAATAAGCAGGATCCACTGACCCCATATGAGCAAGAGGATACCAAAATGTCTCTCTGGGGAAGGGGCAAAAGTGACTCAACATGGGGAGCTTCGACAGATTGTTTGAGAGACAGAGAGATCAGATAAAAGTCCAATAGAGCAGAAGCTGTAAGAGGATTAGAGCAAGCGGATTAGAAGCCTTGAGAATACAAAGATCATCAGACTCACGATTCCTCTTTAAACATAATCAGGAACAAGTATCCCAACTTCCCCTGCCCACTAACAATACTCCACGTCCTTACTTGCTCTCTCCCTCCTCTTCTCCTTCCCAGTCTCTCTCTCTCAATCATTTTATGTTCCCAAGAAGTTATTAACATCATGTGATGGACCTGCATGAAGTCAAGTAGAAGTTTCTAGAATTGTGGCAGGATCCTCTGAGGCTAGAAGCAGCAGAAGGACTATGAAGCTGGCCAAGGACATACCAAAAACCTCAGGTCCTCATAAAAGCTGATCTTAGGTGGGTGGCAAGCAGGAATGCCAGATACCAGGGAAAATGCAGGTCCCAAATGGATGAGGCCAAGAACATAACTGTTTTTCCAAACATGCTACTGTTCAAAAACCTGCTGTTTACGTGACAGCATCACATCACCTGCTTGTTACACTACCTTCACCTCTCTTTCAAGTAATTAAGCTATGGATGAAGAGCCTACCAGCATCCACTGAATAACCTTCATCAAGTTATACAATACTGTACTTTAGTCCCCAACTTTGAATCCGTCCAGTTTAGGCTGTACTGAAACCATTTATCCACAGGATTTTCCCAATTATCTTCTAAGTGGGTTTATAGATCTAAGTGTTGGGAGAAGATCACTGTGTACTGCGGACCAGGACGAGGAAGCTATGAAATGTATCCACAAAGAATGCATGTTTGACATTTGCTTAACCTGTCAATGTAAATCCACAGGTATCCAAAATCACAGCATGAAATATCATACTATTCACAGGACCAGCCACACTGCAGAAAGCAAGAGTTTAAGTAAACAACATGTGTATATGCTATAGACTGAAACAAACATAATCTTTTCCAAACAACTATGAATCAACTCTTAACAGACAAAGTTTGTATGTAATTCTGTAAAAACATCTGACTTAATCAAATAATTTGAAGCACTATATAACAATCCACCCAATTCCACTCAAAGTAAATCATGTCACCATCAGTTTTACAAGTCCTACCAAAAAAAAAAAAAAAAAAAAAAAAACCAGTCTAGAAGCACTCGTTGTTGAAATGAAGCATGAAGTCAGCCTACACTGACCCCACGAACATAAATATGCACATGGATGGCAAATCACCTCTAGCTAATGTCACAGGTGGCAAACTTCCTACATACTAAGCCATAGGCTCCAGAATGGGAGATTTCCATCTTCTAGAGATCACTTGCATTTTGACACACCATACTTAGCTCTGGGTATTGCCTCTGAACTCCTTATGACCTCTCCTTATCCTTTCCAAACTGATCTGCAGTTCAGGTCACATGGAGTTCTCCTCATGGTATATCTTCCAGACCACTGTCTATCGACCTTCTCTCCTAGGGCCTGTTTCTTTGTGCTTTGTGTTTGTAAGCAAATATAAGTAGATGTTTAATTCCATGTTCAGTAGAAGTCATAAATCACCAACCACCCTTTCTTCTGTGGAGAAGTTTGGTGCCAAATGAGAAAAGTGGTAAAACACACATCAGGATGTTTCTGCAATCAGTAGGTTTGGTGCAAGCCCATTCCTTATCAGAAAGAATTCAACTGTTTACCACAATGATTGATAACATACATATGTCACCTTGGCTTCCCACATCACCTCTGCTTGCTCACCTCTTCACTACAGCTCCTGATGTTTGGCCTTCCTCCACAGAACAAAGAATAACCAAGTACCATGGTTTTCCCCAGTCAGCCCCCCTGGCCTGTTGGGTTTTCTTTTCAGTCCCAGCAGTAGAGTTATGTAGCTGCATGCCTGCAAACCCTGGCTAGCTGCCCCCTCCAATCCCTCCTGCCAGCCTTCAGTGAATTTGCCATGACAGGCTTGACACCTGGCTGGGGGCAGAAAAATCCTGCGCATTACAGTGTTCAGCCAGACTCATACGTCTCTTCCCACATGCTGAGAAAGGAGAAGACCCAACCCCTGCTAGTGGTGTACCTGTGTCCCCTCCCCAAGATAATACAAGTTTGCTCACTGACCATGACACTGCCAGACACATCAGAAACATCCATACAGAACTCCAAGGGCAGGACAAAACAGTGGTGTTACTACACAGATCGGAGGCTGACAACAGAGAAGATTGCTCTGCTCTAACTCTTACAAGAGCGGAACGGAGAGGATTCAAGTATCCACTGCAGCCTGGACCCAGTCTCTCATTCTGATTAAAAAAGTACAAAACAGGGAAATAAGGAGAAACAAAGGTAGCAGCAAATCAACTGATAAAGCAGAAAAACCAGCTGGATGCAGTGGAAGTAAATTCAGCTGTTGTGTAGGGATATTATGCAGTTCCACCTAACTACTCAAGAAGTTATTCCTTCCAATGCAAAAATATAAATTAGAGGATCTTTCTTTAAGAATGAGATCTGCGTTAAAGCCAGAGGCAAACAGCAGAGTTTTAGAAGGCAGGAATGCCATGATGGTCTCAACATAAAACTACAATGGTCAATGTAAGCAGAATTTCTGAAGATATGTCTTGCTAGGGCAGCTGATGAGGGACCAATTAGAGGAAAGTAAATGAGATCAGCACAGCAAAAGGCCATTTAATTTTGAACTTAGAACTCTGGAAACTGCTTTGCCAATGTACCCAAACCTGACCTACTCTTTGAGACTTTCATAACTAAGCTGTCCCCTACATCCCCCAATCTTCAACTTAAACATCCCTGCTAGTAGAACAGTTCACACACCTGAAACAATCACCAACTGCTGAACTACATAGTGATGTGTAAAACATTGCAAGTGCGAGCTTGCATTTAAGGAACTAATATTTGACCTGTGAAAGCCAGCACCTCCGAGATGAAGTAGTGCATTATCTTATCTACATCTCTGCTGATAATCTGCTTTATATCCTCCAGGAACTTGTCCTTTTCTGGATGTAGTGGGAAGTAAAATAAAAAAAAATAATTAAAAAAACTAAGAAGAAAAAAGAAAATAGAGAAGAAAAAAAGAAAAGGGAAAAGAATTTAAAACAACGTATTTCACAGGAATATCAGTCCCGAACTTAACTAAGGTAGAAGACAGAATAAGAGAGTAACTGGCAAACAATAAGAATATTGTCTCCAATATCCTGCCATGATGAAGGGGAAGTAAGTATCCCTGAGGCCCATCTGAACTCATCTGCTTTTAACCATTGTGGAAGGAGCTGTGCTGACAGACTCCCATCTGCTGGTAGATCAGATACTACAAAATGCACATTGAAAAAAGTCCAAATTATTAGGAGAAAATTATAAATGTAGATCAACATACACAGATCTCATGTAATGCTGGCAAGCATGCCAGGGATTCCCCAGGACATTCTCATCCATCCCCAGTACTGTTACTTTGCAATTGTCAGATGGAGGGCTTATTTACAGCTCAAGGGGAGCACTTCAATGAACAGCTCTAAATAACTTAGTGAACCAAAAACCATTCTCCTGAAGCAAGACCCCCAAAATCTATCCTGAGACCTAGTCCATAATAATAACTGAACGTTCCTACAAAACTTTTTGTAGTTCTCTTACTTACAGGGGAGTGAAATGGTTGCACCTTTATCACTCTGTTGCTAAACTGTTCTTCCATAAGCAGTTCTTATCTACAGTCTCTCCACCCTCAGCAGTTAAGTCTCTTAGTACCCTGCAGCCTTCATTCACATCAGTCAGGTTAATAAACCCCTTCCCAATACATCCCCAAGTCTTGTTTGATAGCTCCCTCTGAGGCGTGATGCACATATACGCTCCAAAGATTTTCCACAGGAGACTATGATGGGAGATCAGCTTGCAGAGAGTGAAGGATTCTTTATTGCCCCGTTAAAGACAGAAATCTGTGGCTACAATTTACTGAACAGTAAGACATGCAAGAAATAAAATTTGTCCAAACACAACAAACAGCAAACGACCCAATCTGGGCACCTATCAAGGGAAAAAAAATACTTCAGCTCAACAGCTGTCATGGCAGGACAGGAGTTATTACTGACAATGAAGAGCAACAAGATCCTAATAAAAAAAAAAAAATTTCCTATGCAGAGGGAACAGAAGACAGAGAAGGACATAATAAGCACATAGGGACAAGTATTCCTTTGGCATGGGCAAAGACAGACCTGTAACAACCTGCAAATTATATTGTAATTGTGTATGAGATCAGGATCTCACAAATTCAAACCTTTGACAAAATCCCAACAGATCCCACAATCTGTTATCACTCTGCTCAGTAGTTTGTACTGAACTGAAGCAGCAGAATTCAGTCTATAGGGCCCAGAGCGGTAAAGCAGGAACTCAGGGCAGTTCCTGCAGGTCTGCTGGAATACGCTGGCTAAGCCAATTCCTCTCCTCGTGCCTGGCTTTCACTGTACAGAGAGCAGGCTCTGTATAACACATTTTTATGAAGCATTTTCTACCACAAGAAAGTAAGTTTCTTATTCCTTAGAGAGTTAAGAAGTATGACACTTCCAGGTTTTTGTATCACATGAAGCCTTACTAAGCCTTTTCACTACCTAGCTTGTGAGAAGCGAAAGCAGAATCAATGCAGCAAATACTTGGCTTGCCCCCTCTATACAGGAGGACAAAAAAACCCAAAACCCCTTGCATTTATGAAAATTCTCTCTTGATCACAACAGTCTAGCATCTTTCCTACGATTTTGTCATTGTGAGGTAGGGTCACCTGGCAACAGTCAGAGAAAGCAGGAGCTGAGCTTTTTCACTAGCCATGGCTCAGCATGGTTGTGCTTCAGGGGAAGCACTGGAGGGGCCAGGCAGCTGTGAACAAACCTGGTCTCATCCGGGAGGGGGCACTGGTAACACACATTAGCCAAATCTTCAGGCTACCAAGCACCAAAATGACAGAAAATTAGTATTAAATTAAAATAATGAAGTATATTGTCTTCACATTCTAGAAATTGGATGACTTGTAAAATTAAACACCGCATTCTCCTAAATTAATACAGGTAAGCCTTCTGCACTTTTGTAGGACCAAGCCTATTCCCTAGCGAGGGATCTGCAAAAGTTACCTGGTACCAGTATTTGGCCAGCAGTGAGCAGGCAGAGCAGTTTACCAAACACAAATATCACGGATGCTGCTCACAGAGCCACTCCAACAAACTCTGTGCAGGTTCCTTGCACAGACACCAGCATGCAGTGATGCAAAACTTTTCCATACCACCTTCTGTTCCCAAACCAAACAGCCTGAAGAGGACATCACTGTGAGTACTGAAACATCAGAAGAAACTGAACTGAAACATCAGCAGAAGAAACCTGGACATAGCAAGTACATTCACTGAAGGACCATGATGAGGTTTCACTTTATAGAGCAATGTAACTCAATGTGTTTTCACCAAATACACTGAGCCTCTGGCTTTTTCTCTGGGCTCTTCCCTTGTTCCTCATCCCTTACAACTGTGGGCTGTGACAAAGCAAATTAAGGCATTAGGCCCAATGAACACCTAGAAGTCCAACTTCTAAGAGAAAATGCCAAACATGCCTGTTTACAAAAAGGTATGTCCTAGAATTTGGGAATACAGACATCTACCTCCCAGTTGTTAATCTTGGACACACTTCCAGGTTGAACTCTGTGGAGTTTATGCTTCCCCATATCTCCTTTCTTGCTTTTCTTGGCAACTAAAGCCCCTCAGGCCAGAATAGTTTTGTTGCCTCCACTGCAGACTGGAACATTTGGGTTTGGCCTCCATGCAAAAATGGCTCATTCCAGTGCTAGGCACAAAGGGGGATGGGGTGGGTGGGTCAGATTTTACACTAGGCTAGTGGCGACTTCGACGTGATCATCCAAGCAACTCAAGTTTAAACTACATAAGCCCAGTGCTAGTTCTTCCCAGCAATTGCAACATCTCACTGCAAAGTACCTGACAAGGTCCCAAAAGCAAAGCTGCTGTAGAAGATAACAGGAAACTCATCAGTTTGCACTGCTCTCAGCAGCTCTCAAACTTGGCCACAGAGGACCTATTTCATGCCGAGCCTCTGACTCAGCCCCAGCTGCCCCACTTGCCAAATCTTGCACTAACCAGTTCCAAGTTTCGCTCCTCACTGCACAGGAGAATGCTACCCTTGAGAATAACTGCGACTCCTCCTATAGTCTGAGCTACCAACGCTCAGGAAATTTTTGGCTGTATAGCAGCAAACATGCTGCCATTCAGCAGCTCAGATCTGGATACCCTGGCCAGTCATCCTGCCTGCCTGAGGAAGGGATGGCTCCTCCCTGCTCTGTCAGCCCAAGATCCCGGAGAGGAGGGAAAGCAGATGATGCCTTATCTGCCAACAGCCTCAGGCTCGCATCATAGGTGGGCAGTTTTAATTTCCTCCAATAGAGGGCAATACTAACATAGGAAAGAAAAAGTAAATCGCAGTGTTTCTTGCACTAAAATAAACAAGCAAAGGAAATAAAGACCCTGATCTCGCAGCACTGAACACAGAACAAAGCACTTGGATAGTACATGTGTTCATTCCAGCAAAAATGCTTCTTCAGTTTGGCCCAGTTTAGCGGAAGGTTGCCCTGCACAAAATTTTCAGATGTTTCAGGTAAGATTTTTTACTGTTCTGATTAAGAGACAAGAGATAGTCTATGTTGGTCACAGCAGAAATACTAACAAACCTTTGGTGTTGTTCATTAATAAACTTTTCTATTCCACACAACTTTAGTCTGCATGTATGTTAAGTGCCAAAAGATCAATGCTTCATCATTCTCCCTAAATTATCCTGTTTGATACACACCATTTCTTGCAGACAAAGAGATAAAATGTACCAGCATTCAATTGTATTTGTAATGGAATTGCTTTATGCTTGTTAGGACCTGAAATTAACTTTCTATGACCAAAGCTACCATACACATACTCATCATGCATTCCTGAAGCCTATGACAGTACTGTCCCAAATTGTGCTCTGATAGCATCCTTCCACAGTAAGTTTCAGAAATTAACTTCATATATTTTTTAAAATATTTTCCCTATTTTATAAATAAAAATCTCTGTTTCTGTAACTTTTCCATCCCATGACTTCAAAGTAATTTAGAAACATAAGTGAGTGAAGTCTCATGATCTTTTCTTACACGCAAGCAAACGTTCTTCCTTAGAGACTGGGAAGTTGAGGCACATGAGGTGACAGTGGGTCTCCCCTAGGTCATACATATATCTGCAATGGAAAAAGATGAGAACCTTTTCTCTAGCTCCAGTCTTGTATTTTACACATTTACCCGTAGTGTTGTTAATCATGCTTACTGGTACAAGATTTTTTTTTTTCTTAAGTCATCTACTGTCCTCAGATGATGGAGCTGACAGATGGAGAGAAACTGTTTTCCTATTCATGGTGTTCTGCTATTATGTTTATTTGCTTATAAACAAGATAAGATATTTTCTACTCTTTCTTTTCTTTTATTTACTTTTCCTTTCTACTAAACAAAAAATAGCCAAGACTATCTTTCTAGGCTTTTTTAAAAATCAAATAATTTCCTCCATAAGTATTTGACAAACCAAGTCACACCATGACTGATCTCAATATTAAAAAACAGCATATTACACACAGCTCAGTGCTAGTCAAGGCTAATGTACAGAAATCAGTATAGAAAGTGCTGTCAAAACCAGAAAGAAACACATTTTTGCACCTAGGGAAATATATTAGTGAGTTTACAGCTCTTGGACCAAATTTCTACACAGATGCTTAGATGCCCAGCTTCCTTGGATCTCTTTGGGAGTTCCAACATGTGGTAGCAGTCAGATGATAATTCTTCATGGATATGAGGCTTACTTCTTCCTCCTTCTCCCTTGCAGCCAGGCATGGCCAATTCCACACAGCTCCTTCAGAGGTGTGAACTCTCTCAGTTTATCTGCCCTATGCAATGGCGACCTCTTAAAATTATGACCATGCTTATGGTCACAATTTTTTCTAAGGCAGAAAAGAAAAATTGATTTAGGCACAAGGTTTGATACAGTCACACACCGGAAAGAACACACAGTCACGACAACCCCACTGCACACAGACACAGAGCTCCTCCCAGTCACTGAACAGTGATAGCCTATTTACCATTACCCCCTGCATCAAGACTGAAAATGAACACTTTCACCCCCTGTTGCCATGGATGTTTTTTAAGTTATTATCACAAAAGCACAAAAACAAAGGATCCTAAATGACTAGGAACAAGGAGGTCTGGATTGTGTCCCATGTCTCACAGCTATCCCCAAAATAACCCCCTTGACTTGTCACCTTGACTTCAACATCTCACTTTAAATGTGAGGATAATGACATAACATCTTTCCCTAGAAGTGACATTCAGACTTTTAAATACTCTAGCTTGTGGCGGGTCGGCCCCCAAGCTGCCTCCGCCCCCCGGGCCGGGGATAACTCCTCAAGAGGAGGAGCATTGCCTGGGCGGGCCCCTGGGGTATGGGCTTCTGGGTCCGCCCCTGAGTTGTAGGGAAGGGCGTGTCCAGAGCTCTGACTCTGCCCTCTCCTCCAGAAAGGTCTTTTCCGTTATGTATATCATTGGTTGCTTTGAATTGTATCTTACCCCTCTATGTAACTATTGGTTCCTTATGCTTGTCCCCTCCCTTTCCCTCTTTCCTCATTGGTTATCCCTCCCCGTTTATAACCAGCTGCACAGTGCAGTCAGGGCCTTCCCTTGTCCTGGCACCTCCGGGGTTGGACCCCTCGGGGTGTGAGGATGATGGCTGGCCCTCTCCCTGCTCTCTCTCCCGACCACCCTCATCCCTTTCCCCTGATACCGGAGAGCCTCGGGAGAGCAATAAACCTCCCACCACCCTTTGCCTTGCCTCGAGTCCTTTATTTTTGACTACTACACTAGCTTATTACTGCTGACTTGACATTATGGAAATATGACATAACATTAAGGAAAGACTGGACATGGCACTCAGTGCCATGGTGTGCTTGACAAGGTGGTGTTCAGTCATAGGTTGGACTTGATCTCAGAGGTCTTTTCCAACCTAATTAATTATGTGATTATACTATCAGAGAGCATCAAGGACAGGATGCATAGCTGTCAGAGTCAGAAGTGACCATTATGCCAGTTAGACCACCTTCTTTTAAGGTTTGACAGAAGATATTTCAGGGCATAGTCACTTAAAATGCTGGAAAATGTTTTGACTGCTAATATCCCTGAATCCTGCCACCCTACCCCTGTGAACAACACTTTGACTCTAGAAGGTAACTAGAGCAGGGATTTAGTGATAGCATTGCTTGAGTATGGCAGGTTTGTTTATAATGAAATAGTTACTTATTTAAATAAGGTATTTTCCTCCTACCACAGAAAAGAGAATCAACCTGTAGCATCAGCACTTTCCCTGACAGCAAATTAAAGTTCCCTAAGTAGGCTGTAAGGATCAGGTAATTGTGTTGTCCTAAGGGAGGCTGTGAGACAGCAGCACTCTGTGCACTGCTGAGGAAGGGCAAGGACCTGAGCAGGAGAGAGAGGAACAGCTCTGTGTCCCCCTGACCCTCTCCAAGCTGACATGCTTGGTCACTGTCACGAGATGGTGCCCCATTGGGATTATGCTCACTGTCATCCTTCTGCAGCATTAATCTGTTAATTGACAATGAAGTAGCTATAAGCTGCAAAAGCGGCTCAGTCTGAGACCTGGAAAACATCACACAGTGTGTATGGGGGAACTTCTATGTCACCCACAAAAGCAAGCACTTCTAAAGCTAAGTATGGTGATTGCAGATAACAAGCAGTCAGGATGCTTTCTGCATATGCATCTGGATTCAAATACAGAGTCCATCAACCAGCCCCACACAGGACATAAGCACGTTTCCTTCACATGGCAGGGATCCTAGAAATGAAGCAGTCACCTACCATCTCAGAGCTGCATGCCCACATAGTCAAGACACCCTGACAGTCCTGGAGCTTTCCCATCCCTGCTCCCCCCAGTCCAGCCAGCACAGCTCAGACAACACAGCCAGTGCTCTCTACAGCAGCCTGACCACTGTGCAGCACCCCATGCCTGCTCCCTCGGGGCCAAAAACACCTTAGCCAAGGCAGCCCGAGCCAACCTCCCATCCAGCACATCCCACTAGCAAAAGAGACTTCACTCAAGACATCTGCTGCGGCAGGGAAATTTGAGGGCACTATTACAACAGAGCATTTCTATGAACAACTCACATGTTCAGTATTATCTGCTTTTCATTTGGGCTTTTTTTTCCTCCTCTCTGTACAAGACATTTTCTTACAAATCCATTAACACTTTCTAAACAAATACTACCAAGTTTTTAAGCCAAACCAGCTTCCAGTTCTCTTGTCTCCCTAAACATAACGAGGTCTTTCTCTATACAATATATGCTTGTGTAATAACTATTTTGAAAATTGCTCCAAACCTCATTGCTTCAGGACAGATCATGCATTTTGTGTCCTACATGTGCAAAACCTAATGCAAAGGCTGACTTAATTCACATTTCAGAAGGCGAAATTCACAAATTGCCAGGGTTTACCAGGGTTACCTAATGCTAACTGTAAATATTAGCTAGAAAACCATGTTCTGAGTTTCAAGTGTAGAATATATCTAAAATCATGGGGGTATCTCATTCTGTGAGCTTCTCTGAGTTTGTATTAAAGAAACAACTTGGTTTACACTCGTACACACAGATATAAAAAATTTAAGTGTTGGACATATTGCCTTAACTTTTGATGCTAAGGCAAAACAATATCTTGAACTATAACAGAAAACAGATCAACAACTGAATTAACCTGGAACAAAGGACAGGTGTCCACAGCTAATAAAATACAGACCTTAAACAAATATTGTGAAACGCTCTTTGTGTAGCTTTTGTATTTTAGTGTTTCTCTTTAAATTGTCTATAAGGCCAAGAGGGACAAATGGCAGGGTATATTTAAGAAGCATGATTTATCTCCCTTTTAATTTTTAATTTCCCAGTAAAAGTGACAGTGTTACTGCTAGAAACTCACTTGCTCAGGGGCATTTTTGTAGTCTCCAGCTTTGCATGAATTCTCCCTAGAGATCTCAAGTTCCCCTGACTCTCATCTAGTAAACGTCTGACTAAACTGCCTATTAGACAATAATGCCCTCCAGCAAGAGGGGAAAACATAGCTCTGTTCCTCTGCAGCCCTCCCCCTCCACCCTCCCCAGTCCCCAACACAGTACAGGCAAGAACGCAACAGCCGCCTCTTTTGGGGGAAAAGGTGACAGGATGAAGCCTACTTAAATGGGAATTTCACAACTGTTTCCTAATGTTTTAGACTAGTGTTTTTCCTTCCTCTCTGGCTAGCAAGGACAACCCAGAGCACTGCGGGATTAACCATTTAGCTCCTGTAGCCCACCAGGCATTCTACAAACTGGCAAATTCAAAGCCCTCCGAAAGGGGCTGGAGATGACACAGCAGGAGACAAATATCAAACATGCCCTGAAAACAAAGAAACAAGCCTTGCATTCCCAGCATTAAATGTTCTCTGGCAAACCCAGCCTCACAAACAAAAAGGATTCCTGCTGGCCTCTCATCTGCCAGGGCTTATGTATCAGCACAAGAACCCAGCAGGAAAGAGTCAGAAGGTCTCTCCCCATCTTTTACCCTCTTGCAAAAATAATAGTTCTCCAACGGACTGAGTATTTTCAAGAAGAGGGAAAACCCCTGCAGAAGTGAGGACAACAGCAATAACTTTTCCACAGCTCTGTAACTATGTATAGGGTATTTATCTGCCAGCAATTCAAGCATTTGCGTCCCAAACCACACTTACCATCACCATTCCTGAGCAACTTCGTGTTGGGTGCCTTCCCTCCCTGTGCAGATATGCACTTTCCTTCACATTCCTGAAGAGAACTGCTCCCCACAGAGAAGCCTCAAACAGAATGCTTTAGAATTCATAATTTTTTTTTCTCTGCCCTACCTTGCTGGAGACCATCCAGGATTTACAGCTCTGGGGCTGAATTCTTCTCTCTAAAGTAACAGCAGTGAGGATAAAGGAGCAAGACCCACAAAAGTGAGCTCAGAATCTGGCCACCAGCATCCTGTGCCCTGAATCAGCCACGGGCACAAATGCTGCATGGAGAGTCACTTTGCTCAATGGAGAGAAAAAAGTGTGCTTCATGCAGCAGGAGCATCTCCGGCTGGTAGTCTCCAAAACAAACAGTACTGGGGATGAAAGAACCGTGCCCTTTACACTGCTCTTGCAGTATACATTTGCCATAATCTTCCCAACACACACTTCTACACAAAGTACTAAGCCCCACAAAAAGAAAAGCATTTAAAGACATCTCAAACTCAACAAAGCAATATGCATATGCATTACAGTGCAGTAATGTGGAACTGAACTGGCAGTGAAACAGACTTACTGGATCAGTTATTTTATATCTGATTTCAATTATTCTGCTATGCAAGGAGGTGAAGGTCACAGAACAATTTAGTGCCAGGGCTGCAGATCACTCCCAGGTGACTGACAACTAAGCCCTCCTTCCCCTCCAGCCCCAGCCTATCTCTCAAAGAGCACAGCAGTCTCTTATCAGCAAATGACAGATGCAAGTGGGTCCCTGGGATGGGGAAAAAAAAAAAAGAGACAAAGAGGGTCCCCCAGGTTCTGGGGAAGATGAGAGGTTGCTGGGGATATCACTTTTCACTATCTACTATTCCTATTTTTCATTAGATTACACAGACCAAACACACTTGGCTATTAAGCCAAAAGGTACCAAGGGACCCAAAGAAGACAAATTAATTCCTGATTTATGAACAGAAAATGCAATAACCATAACGGGAATTCAGCATATTTCTCATGTACTAGATGATCATTTCATAGACAAAACTGGGAATAAATCCAAGAATAAAGAATATAATGAGAAGGGCTATGGTTGTAGTGTTGGGGGTCTAATCCACAAAGGAATATTACTGAGAGCACTATTAATTCATTCACCTGGAGGAATAACAGTATCATTGGAAAACAGAGTATTTTGATTCACTGTATAGCAGGGCTAACCCAGGCCAGAGGTTTTCATAATCTTAATATCAACAAGAATTTTGTGTGTATGTACATATACTTAAGCATGCGTACATGTGTGCATAATGTTTTTAACTTCCCATAGCATCTTCTGCTTCTCTGGTCCACACCCTCTCACGCCCCCACCAGTGAATCAGAATCCTGTTCACAACCTTCTATTATTCCATGCTGACTTATTCAATATACAGATCTACTACAGGGACCCTGCAATGCTACACCAAGTGCTGAGCTATGGCAACTTAAATGTGATCTAACTAGATAAAACTAAGTGCCGGCTAAGATGCATGGGGGTCTGGGAAAAGCACTTAGCTCTTACAGCTGAAGGACTGAATGAGAAAGAACTCAGGGCTGAGGAAACAGGAACTACATCAGTCTGACTTGTGTCCGCCACAGAAGGGCTGTCATGCAGTAAGAATATTGAACAGTACCAGTCCCAATTCAGACCCCTGAGGGACACCACTTTTTACTGATCTGTATTTGGAAATCTAGATCATGACTTCAACCCTTTGGAATGCAGTCATTCAGTGAGTTCCATATCCATTGTAGAGCCCATACATGAAATCCATATTTACTGCTTCAATCACTGAAAACGTTTTAAAGCTAAAACAAGAGAAAAGGCAATTAAAAAGTAGTACAAAACCCTGATTAATATCTCATATTTGAACATAATTTAGAACTGGCATAGACCAGCAGGTGAGATTCATTTGGGCCACATCTGCAATGATCTCACCACCTTCTCTTTCTTAGAAAGATATTAAAACGACAGTGTTACATATCATCAAGGGAAATCCACCTGGGTATCAACTCCACGTCTGCTCTCTTCTCTCTAGGTCCTCTCAGTAGCCCTTAATCCCCCATCCAGGATCCACAACCTGTCCTCAGACCACAGCTCCAACCATGCTGAATACAATTACTGTAATTGATGTGCTGCTTTTGTTAAAACCACAGTATCAATAAACAGGACTAAAACAAGCTGCTACAGAAGATGCAGGAAATTTATTAGAATGAATGTATGCAGTGGCTGGCATAATAACTGTTGATGGCCAATTCATAAATCACAGCTGGATTCTTTGGGAGACCTGTAACTCCCAGGCGCCTTCTCTCATAAAATAACAACAGTATGAGGCAACAAATGACAGGCTGCTGTTAAAGCCAATGAAAAACCTTTGCTATGCCAGTCACAGCCTCAAAAGCTAGCAAAAATCCATTAGCCTAAGTTACCAGGCTCAGAATCAGCTAAAAAACTATCAGGAAATGTCAGACAACAAGGTCTCTCCCCTTCTCTTCCAGACAAGCGGTCAGTCGTACCTCTTCTCTTCCAGACAAGCGGTCAGTCGTACCTCAGACACACCCTCTGACCTCTCAAGGCCTGAAGTTTTTAGAGAACCCTGAAGTTTTAAGAGAGTCCAACAACCCAGAAAGCAATCCAGTACCTATCAAAGCTTACCCAGCACTTATGAAGCACCCAGTCCCTGCAACAATACCACACACCTAGCCAGCACATTAAGCTTGCTGCACCAAGCACAGCAATTCGGGGCTGCTAAGGGAGTTATCACAGCACGTGGCAGCCCTGCCAGTCCTGGTGTGACTGCACGCAGGCTGTGGCAAATAACCAGAAAGCACAGCCATGGGGCTGAGCAACCCAACCAGGCAAACGTCATCCTGCTCTCAAGGTGGCAGGACCATCCAGAAGCAGGTCTTCATCTTCTTCTACAGTAACCCTGCAGCTGGGCTGGCAGAGTCTTTGCAATAGCTCAGAAGCAGAAATGCCACACTTGTTTTGGCTGCCACATGTTCTCCACAAGGCACAATGGTCCTGTTATGGGCCTCTGTCCCAGCACACTCTAAAATGGAAACGGGGTGGTGATGCCCTGGCCCACTCCCTCTGGCTTTCACAAACGGCAGGGATGTGCAGGGCCCCTGATTACAAGATACTGGTAACCAACTAACCCACACTGATCCCATGGATGAACTGGCAAACTGGGGCATCAATTTGGCCTCCTGTCTTAATCCCTGGAGTCCTTACCTGCTCTGCATCCCTTTTCTGCCTTATCCATATCTGTGGCGTCTGATCCATATCAGTAGTGATGACATGGTAAGGAGGCATCCAGAAAGGGGCCTACAGATAACAACTGTTCCATGGAAATTTATAAAGGCAATAAACGTGGTTTATTTTTATGATGATTTATTAACATGCTTATAAATGTATAGACTGGCCTGAGGCATCATTCCATTGTATCAGGGGCTGGTGCTGCTTGCAGCTGGGGTTGATAAATTGCACCTCCTATGTGACAGACTCAGGAGACCTCATTAAGCAGTTTTACCTTTTAGGGCACTGCACTCCTTTAGGACCAGGACCATGCACTGCAGCCTTACAAGCTGTAGCTGCTACATCCCACTTCCAAGCCAAGACTTCTCTCCCTAGGGTACTGCCAGAAATCCCTCTAGGTTTATGCTGCATTTTGAGGCTCGTGGGCACGTCTCATTTAATTCTGTAGTCACAAGCCAGTCTCCTACTTGAGGGGTCCATCTCACACATTACTAGTCTGGCTGGCTGGTTCCACAAGGGCCATGAGAGTATTTACAGCTGTGCAACACTGTTCACCATACCCCAAAATACTGGCTTACCCAGCAAGACAGCAAGTTGCTCAGGGCTGCCTGTTTCTCCAGCAGGTGTTACAGTAACACTACTGTTTTGGTACTTAAACCACATTTTTAATTTTGGAACCTCAGAACGCTTTTTAGCTGCTTCATTATGTTCAGCTTTCCTTTCTTCATGTGAGGAAATAATCCACATAAATAAAAAAAAAAGGTGTAAGTCACAAAATAGGAACGGGAAGAATTTTCTTCAGTTGATCCACAGTCAGGATCTTTCTAGATTATCCTTCAGTGTATCTCACAGCCAAGAAGGATGCAGAGGTCAAGGTGTATACACTGAAAATCTCACAGCACTTAAACAGCATAAGCTTAATCCAGTTTTATAAACCTTTATCCACGAAACTGAGGCACAAGATGGGCAACTCACTTAGCTGAGGTCCTACAATTATTTCGTGTCATCATTTAGTTTGAAAACACCCTGAGAAAGATAACTAATACCGTTGCTGCTTTTGCTGTTACAAACAAAAAATGCCAGTTAACAATAAAAAGTTTAGGAATTAATTATGTAATTTTTGTTTAATAGATAAGCAGTGAGACCATACATCCCACCACATCCCTGATACAAGGGCCTATTGTTATTTTGGTGGTTTTTTAAATAATTTTTGTTCAGAAATCCAAGGTATGCATGCCACTCTACCAAGAAATTTACAGTTTTCATTAAGGCAAGAGCAATAGGCAACAGTCTCAACAGATACACCACAAAAAAGGACACAGTAAATAATGATGCATATATATTGACAGGAAAAAAATAAGTGTTGATGCCACAGGCTCCCTCCCAGGTGGTTAGCTCCTGACAACATCTGCATGTTGAGCACATAGTGTACACTCCTGACATACAGTGTGTCACTCTGGCCTAAGAGCTGAGGCTCCAGAGGCAATGGCTATAGATGCTGCGTGCATCATAGAGCCCCAAAGATGCAATAATAAATAACTAATAGATATGATCAGGCTTCAAAGTACTCAGCCTTTAAAACCATGCCCATTTAACTTGAACTCTAATCCCTCTGGTTTGTTTTTTCCTTCCTTCCATGATGCCTGCTTTGATATCAAAAGTGAAGGAATAAGGGCTTCCAGTACCCCTGTCATCAAGATAATAGATGCAATAGACTCAGGCTTACCACAGACTAGGTTATTGATTAAGATTTGTCAGAAGATGCTTTGGAAGGCTGCAAGAGGCTTCAAAAAGGAAGGGGGGCAGGGAGAGAGAGAAATTTCACTCCCCGTAGTGTATTTCAAATGACTGAAGGTCAATTATCCCAGCAATTTAGAGCCAGTCTCAACAATTTGGCTTGATTAGAGACTATAATACAATAGGGGAATTCTCATCGCTTATCTCCCCCATTTTCCCTTCTTTAGCAGAAGGTTTGAATGTCAGAAACAGCAGAAAGCACAGGGCACCTATACTGTGGAATAAAACATCAAACAAGCATTTGTCCCTGGATCTGGACAAGTTCAGACACAGAAAACACAGGCTAACTAGAAAGCATTGCAGAATGGTTAAAAGCTTGAAAGACTGGGTTGGTGACAAATCAGCAAACAGGAGATAGATGCTTTAATCATCAAGAAGCTCATTTGATTGCTGGGGCTTATCTGTTACTGGAGGAAGATACACAGATTTAGCAGTTGGAAAGTAGGTTTGTACAGAAAAATTGATAATTTTGCACACTCTGTTCTTCTCTCACCTTTTGCACCAGTCTGCCAGAGCCATGATGTTTGCCTTCCCCAGGCCATGTCTCCATTTTCAGAAAGCAGAGCTTTGTAGCTTTTCTGTCGCCACCATGCTGTGCACCCAGCCTGATACCATCTAAGCCACGAGTATCGGGTCCTCTCCAAATTTTCCAACTGATTGTTTTAACTACTCTAAAGGCGGATAGCAACAGCGGTAACACGTTCTGGATGGGCAAAGCAAGGCTGCCATGCTATTCTCACCTGCAGCCAGAGACACTGAAGACTGTGAGTTGGTAGGCTATTTGTATCCAAGGTCACTCTAAGTGGGTTGGTGCCTTCCTGCTGCCCAAGCAAAGCATTCTCATACACCCATGTCAACCTCAGAAAGGCCAAATCGTGCCTATTGCTTTGTCTACTGATTACTGCAAAATGTGCATGCATAATGCCTTTCAAATGGATAGGATTATAAACCTGATAGAAGCGCCTCTGCCTGGCCCTGTGCTAACAGGGTGATGAGTATTTTCTGTTCATTCTTTCGTCTCATAGGTTATTGGCTGCTCATTTCACTGCTGCTCAGTGCAAACAAGAGCTACAAAGTCTTTCTGACCCAAAGCACACCAACGTTTGATTTCAAATTGTTTCAAGCTTCTATTCCCCCAAATGCACAAAGCTGTCTTCCTCCCACAGGGGAGCAGAAGGGTTAAAAGCACATCCTCATTCTCCTTGATGAAGGCCATCCAGCCATGACCCTGGTTGAGTGGCAGACACATAGGAAGTGGATTATCAATAACTCTTTTTTCTACCTTCTTTCACCCTCTCTCTATACAACGTCAATGAGCTGGAAAATGAAAGGAATAATGCAGGTTTAAGAGGCCAATAATTAGGTCACAGCTGATCTCTGCTCAGATCAGCTGACAGCTGGTGCCTATCCTGCCTGAGCGAGCAGGGGGGCTTTCAGAACTCACAGGTTTAGGCTCAACCTCCCCTTCTCCCTTTGCCCTACTTCTTTGTTCCCAGACTCCTGAAAAGCAAAAATTGACAAGTGTAATGCAAATGTACTAGGTTTCCATCCACCTGAGTTTACAGGGAGAAATTACTTTGCTTTCTTTTGTCCTAAATTACCTTAAATCCTCTTCCCTGCTGCCTCACCACCACTGTGTCAGACCAGCACCACAGCCTGAGTTACTGTTTCTGTGTTGTCCCTCTCCTCCTGCAACTCCATCCTGCCCACCCCCTAACATAATCACAATGTTTGCTTGTTTTAGCTTCCATAATCCTGTTGTCTTGCAAATCTCCTCACCATAATCCTGCTTTTGTCTGTCAATACAATTTGTTTGCTGTGGGGAGGAAGGGAGGTGAAACGTTGCTTGGAACGCAAAAAGCTTCTGCTGCATTTCAAAGCTCTACCCATTTTCAAACGCTCCCTGAGATTTGGCACTACTGTCCACTCAACATTTGAGAGGGGTGTCACAGCCTCCAAGATGAAGAGTTTGCTGGGTCAAACCAGTGGCTACCACAGAATTAACAGCATGATAGCAAGGATGTCCTGCTGTACGTACCTGCACACACTAGAGGGAGAGCAGGCAAGAAAAGAAAGCAGAGAAAAAGAAAGAAGCTCCACTTTGCCTTGTAAAAGCGCTTGCACTGTCAGTTCTACCTGGGCAACGCAGAGGCGGAAGCTGCAGAGTGGAGCACTGCTGCAGACGGTGGCTCACAAGGGATGAAAGAACAGAGCCTGTAGCACTCGCACACTAACACAGTGGTGATGGGCAGACACACAAACCGGTAATTGATTGGTAGGAGCTGTGGCAATTTTGTGTGTTTGCGTGAATAAAGAATCAGCTTAATCAGACTAATTCCTTACAGTCAAAACACAACATGGGCTCCAGCACTCACAGCAAAACTCTGCTGCGCCAGCCAAGTTTCACACCAGAACAAAGCAGCTAAGAATTTCACCCAATTTGGATGCAAAACTGAGTCAGGCCAAGTGCCCAGAAAACTCTTCTGAATTCAGACAACAATCAGCTGAAAAACAAATGGTGAAACTAGGAGATGACCACATGATTCGGGGTTTGTTTGCTAACATTTCAAAAAAAGATATAGTACCTGAGCAAAGTTGCTCCTCAGGAACTGCTGAAGTGGATGAGAGAAGAGGGGAATGCATGTCATTCCAAGAATGAAAGGAAACCTTAGGCAATGCTTTCAGGAGATTAAGAAAAGTATCATTAACACCCCTTTCCTTATGTCAGTTCTCTACCTCGGGTCTCCTAATAGCAAAGAAAGTATTAAAGCATTGCATCCAGAATATCCCTCCTCCAGGGGAAGTCTGGCTCAAGATCTTTGCAGAGAAAAAGGATTTTTGGATTTACACTGAGCTAAGCTTGAGACTCAAGCACTTGGGATGCTCAAAGCATATTCAGATCAAGTTGCAGACACTGTTCATCCTGAACTTCCCATTGTAGGCCTTACTCTCAAAATATTTTCTATTTTTTTTTTCCCCCAAAGTGCATCATCTGGAAAAGTGCATTCTGTGAAGAACCACTCAAGTTAGTTTTCACTACCATCTATGTAATATTTAGATTTCTGTCTTAAAGGTTTATTTGGAATATTAAGGTTTAAGTCAATTAAGTATATAGTTCAATTTATTGGAGATTTTAAGGCACAAGAAATACTCAGAACCCATAAATCAAACAGACCATCAAAAACCAGAAAGCATTGTTAATAAACTTCTGCATCCTTAATGCAACATGGAGGTGATTACCAGACTAAACATTGCTAATGCAGAAAGAATCTAGGAAAGGCAGTAGAGACTCTAGGAAAGGTGTTTTACAAAGATGTCTATAAACTCACCGGAGCACAGGACAAGAGTGTATTTATGCTATGGGATGAGCCAAAACACATATAAACTCACATGAGCACAGTACAAGAGTGTATTTATGCTATGGCATGAACCAAAGCTGCATAACTACTGCTTTCCCAAAGGGCCTGGGACTTTGAGCAAAGAATTATGTGCAGAGCTTGAGACAGCAGCCGGGACACTAAGGAATTCCAGCAGAGCAGGAGTGGTCCCTTCCCATGCTACTTTCAAGTACATCAGGAACCTGTTATCCACCAGTTTATTCTAGAATATGTTGTAGTTTAGCTTCCTTTGAGTGGGAGAGCTCCTTCTGTAGCTCCAGCTAAAGATTAATATATTCACTCATACTCATTCAATAACCTCCCCCATCAAGACTTCCAGACATAACTTTTATCAGCAACTTTATCCCACTTTCATGCACCTGTCCTCACCTACCCAGGAATTCATGGCATTTATCATCTCACAGAAGTGTATCACACTCCATTTAATTTCTGAGCAGTCATCATCTAAAGATATGCAGCTTGATGTTGTCTGTCTTGAATCAAATGGAGTATTTCCAGACAAGTCACAATATTTCACACTTATTTGCTTCAAAATCTGGTATAGATTCTTCCACCTCCTGTGGCAGGCCAGCCAGTATTATTATGCCCACCGCAGAGATGCAGAAGCTTGGGTCACAGAGTAGGGAAGCAGCTCTTCCTGTAGCTGCAGCAGGGCTGGTAACCACGTGTAAGTAACTACATGATCCTGGTTAGCGGTTTCTATTGCCACCTACAATACTTCCTCTATACGTGGGGATATATACAAAATCTCCTCAGAGCTTGTAGTTTTAAACACTGTCATGTAGAAGGAACTTTCTCCTCAAAGGTAACATGCTTAAATGACAAAAAATACCACCCCCTCTGCACCATGGGAGATGAATCACCAATGCCCCCACTCCACACATCCAGAGCAGCCTTGCAGTCTCATCCAGACAATTGGTGTGCCGAGGCAGCAATGACATGAAAAAACACCTGCTGAAGCCGGGTCTCCCTGTCACGGATGGCACAAATTATACTGCAAGAGACCAGGTCTGAGTGGCTTGTTTTTAAAAGGGAACAGCTCTTAATCTAGTATTTATTTAATATTTAAGTTCCTAATACTGCCTTACTAAGAGGCATCTGTCCTGGTTCCATCCAGGAGAGTTACTTCAGCAGTAGGTGTGAGAAGGCAGAACCTGGAACCATGTGTGAGTGGCTAGTAATTTATACCACCTCACATTAATTGCCAGGGACAGAGGTAGGGGACTTTCCGGCTTTGGGGGGAAAGGGTGTGGTTCTTCCAGCGGGGAGCCTGTCTACTATTGTTCATTGTTTGGGCTCAGTGAGCATTTTTGTATGTGAATCACTCTCTTTTTTGCGTACTTTTGTTATTAATATTGTTGCCGTTAGTGTTCATTTTCTTATCTCATTGTTGTTTCCACTAAATTGCTCTTATCTCAACCCATGATCTCCGCCTTTTCTGCCTCCCATTCAGGGGGCTTGTGGTCCTTTTAGTGGGAGTACTAAATTGGGGAATATCATTCTAAACCATGGCAGCATACTCTTCACAGAAGATGTGTAAACCTGCACAACCAGCCCCCTCCCTCCTCACACGTTAAAACCCTAATTCCCACCACCTGGGATTCCAAAACAATAAATGTATCCATTTTTTAAGTTTGGGGAAGCTCAGCTTCTCTTCCCCCATATCTCTTCACATGACACCCACACCTCCCTTACATTTTCCCATAGCAGAAGCTTGTGTGTTTCAAGGGTCCAGGCATCATTTCCTCCACATGATCAGAAGCAAAGTCAAAGTAAAGCCATGAAACAGGGAGTGTTTTCAGGAACTTGCCGTTCCTTCCCTTCCACCCAAAAATCTGTTCACAAAAGAAGGAAGATGGTAAAGTTTGAATGCAGGACCATCCTGCAGGCACTTGATGAGGACTCTTTAGCTCTTAGACAGCCCAGGCACACACTACAGAATGGTAGCTGTGAATAGTACATTCTGCTCCGTCTAACACCGACACTGAGGGAAAAGGATAACGTGTACTTCTACAGCTCCATCTACTCTGGTGTATTCTGAAGCATTGTGAAATTGATGTAAAGCTTTGATATCACTGAATACCACCTTATCCACCTACTTTGAGAGACGGTTGCTGATCAGCTACAATATGCAAGAGTTCAGAGCATAGCAAGAGAAGGGTTCTGCATGGAGTGGAGAACAAGGGCAGAGAAGCACTGAGACAGGGAGGTGATAAAGATGCAGAAATGGCCAGAACAGATACGCTAATAAACACTATTAAAAATGTGATATTTAAGTCAAGGAGCCCAGTTTTACACCCAGGCTGAAAGCAAATGTGTGAAGGCTTCCTGCTTCCAAGACTTTATCGGACGTTGTACATAGAAGTTGGTTTTTCTCTTGACTTTCGGCAGACGCGTTTTTCAAGACTCAGTAACAGCAAAGCCCTCAGCTCTGAAATGTCAAAATTTATGATCAGAACAGGGTCTGGCCTTAGGTCACCCTAAATCCAAGAGGTACATCACAATTTTTTTGATTGTTTTAACAACCCATATATCCAAGTTTACTTGTGTGCCTGTTTTACAATTGCTGACACCTTTGACTAAAACAATCCCCGCTGGATCAATGTAGCTCATGACTTTTCAGTTCAGAAGACATGATGCTGAAACCCTGTAAATGCATCAGCAGAAGCCGCTTCAGGTTCACTGCTGCATTAGACTGGATATAACTTGCTCTGTAATCCACTTAACTGGGACATGCTTCCCCAAGGAAGTATGTTTACCTACTAGATTCCACAAGGAATTGATATAAGCCAGCAATACTTAATGGCAATAACTACAGTTTAACAGAGACATTAATTCTGCTCATTGGGGACAAAATGCATCTGTTAAGGAAATTTCACTAAGACCTGCCAGTGCATACTGTTTACTCAAAATCTCGGCAGGCTTATGTAAGTTAAGCGTCTTCCTAACTGGGACAAACAGTTGCTCCAGGTGCAACATTCAAGCCCGCAGTTTTGCTAAGACTATACGACTTACATTAACGTAGACAAGGATTTCAGGTAGCCCATAGCTGCCAAGCAGCTCTCAGAAATAAACTCTAATAATCTTTACCCCATTAGCACCCCTTCTACTTCCCCAAAATCAGCAGCAGCTCAGACACTGGCTCCAACAGGAGGAAGCTAAGCTTTTATTCTTCTGTGTTTAATTCCTGCTCCCTTTTGAGAACAGAGGGTTTTGACACAGAAGGTTTCAGTAAGTGTATGTTACAATAATAATCATCAAAATTGCTGGGAATTTTTATTTTCTGCACAGCTGTGAAGCTGAGCATGTGCCTGAAATCCTCCATCAAGCCATTTATGTTGGGGCATCTCTCACCCAGCTGGGAAACTGTCAGTGAAAACAGCAATGATGATCTGGACTGTGATGCCCTATCTTATGAATCCCAAGGGGAGCATAGAAGAAATACAAGTGTAATTAAAATACCTTCCATATACCCAAGAAAGCAGGTTTGGGTGTGGGGGAGCATTAACAAGCCAGTACACAGCTAGCTCCGATTCAAATACAGTGTTCCACTGTTTGCTTTTCTACTGTGTTTTCTGCACTAATTCACAGCCACTGTAACATCAAGACAAGCTTCCATATGCTTCATTTACTGACAGTAATTAATTTCAGCCTCTCCCCACATACACATACACATTCATTTTATCTGACAAGCAAGTCATGAAAAAAAAGTCCATTCTCATAAAAATACAGAGCAGCGACCAGAGGTTGCCTTTCTTCTTAGCAAAGAAAATCTAATTGGTGCATCTGCTAAGTCACAATGCCTTTCTCGCCCTCACTCTTCACTTTGCACCTCCCTGCCCAAACTCAGGTCTGTTGCTTCTCCCAGGCCTCCCCCTATACCAGAAAATGTTTTTTAATAAAACACTTTCTTCCAGATGAGAAAGGAGTAACTGGCTAGAGAAACGTCTGGGCACCCATCTCCCTGTCAAAACAGTGAATCCATTAATGATCATGAGGAATGGAATAAATGCTTTAAGAGGCTTAGCAAGTCACTCAAGAGAAGCACAGACTCTACCCTCCTGCTCCCCCTTACTCACTGACAGTTTAACCCACAGCAGTAGTGCCAGTAAATTTAATTTTTTTTTTAAATGAAGATAAAAGGAAATACCAGGTAATTGATCCCACTTTAAAATACTCCTTTATTAGGAAGAAGAGTATTTTTTCTCTGAAATCCACTTTTCACTCACTTGTTCCCATGCCTTCTGCAAGCTGCTATTATTCTATGTTCTGCTCCATTATTATTCTATGCCTGTATTATTTATGGTCTGTTTGCTAAGTCAGTATTGTTCTATTAAATTTGGTGACTGTATTTTTAATTCTCCAGTATGTTTCAGTATTGAGGTAGATCAGAGAAGTAACCATGTGATGCTGATAGAAGATAACACAAGTCAGCAGCTGAAATCCAGACAAGGCTACCTCAGAGATGAAGTCACCATTACCTAATCAAAGTTCATCTTCACAAAAAAGCCAAAGTGCAAATTTTATATCATAAAAATTTGACAAGAAACAAAAGACAAAAATAATATGTACTTTGAGAACTGTTAACCCGATTTTCACTATGTCATCAAGCACTGTTGCTCCACTTAGAATCACACAGGTAGAAAATATAGGCCTGAAAAGTCCCAAAGAAGATACAATGATACCTTGTCATGATAAAACATCTAACTAAAAAATTAATAAATACTTTAATTTGCAATTATCACAGATAGCAAAGAAATACAGACTTACTGACATGTACTTTTTTCTGCCATTCCAAATGCATGAGAAAACAGGCACATGAAGAAGGGTCTTGAGTTCCAAATTCACCTTATCAACAGGAAAACAGAAACCAAATCTGGTCCCCACTAGCTATCAGGCACTAGTTTGCACATGTCCCTTTCTGTTGGGGGAAGAAATGGTACAGCTTGAATTTTTTTTAATTCTAGGGTTTTTTGTGCTATTTTTCACTTGCTTGGCCTTTATATAACAGCAAATCTATACCTTTTTCACTCTTCGATGATATTTTGAAGTGTCACTGCTATCTTGCAAGAGTAAAGCCTATTTTGCCCTCCACGAGCCACATTCAGATTTCTTCTCACACTAAACAACATGCCCAGTCATAACAGCAGCTATGTCTATGCCAATCTACCTACTCTTCTTAAAACATCTGAAAAACAATGAATTCAGCTGAAGAGTCATTCCTATCGCCAAACAGATAAGAAAGCCAAGAACAGAGTGCCTTCAATCTATTTTTCTGATGTATTGCTTACTTTGGATGCTTTCTTCTAGAGCTGTCCAATATAAGACAGCTCAAACTCAGTTTTCACAGCATTCTCAATGTATTAAAAAGAAGAATTAAAGCCATGCAGAAAACAAAGATCAAGCCCAAACTTAACAGCCAAAGTCACTTGCTACTTCTAGTCCGAGATCTGACAGAAGTCTGTGGAGAAACTGGGAACAAAGTTCAAGAGTGCTGAAGTCCTCATTAATGACTAATTTACCAAAAACATCAATTTTCTTGACAGTCCTACATTGCTACACTGTCCAACACTTTGAATTAACACAACACTGTCTATGGGATTTAACCTGCAGAAATGACATTGTATGTGTGAACTTATTCTCCAATTCATATTTATGAAGAAATAGAATTCATCAGTCAATGGTTTAAGACATGATAATCCTTCTTCTCACAAGTACAGCAGTAGGGAAATGAAAATCAGAACATAAGTAGCTCTTCATCCAAAAAAGGCACATAAAGGTTAAGCATGTCCAGCTGAGCCACACACATAGAAATACAAAGCCAGTTGTCTAGCACGTGATAGTTTAGAAAATTTATGCCCGTTTTCTTGGGTCCATCACACAAAATAGCTGACCCATGTGCACTGATCTGCCCTTTTTTTGCTACAAGATGCACAAGATGAAAATGCTTTTGGTTGACCATTTCTTAGCTCCACAGTCCAGTACTAAGGAAAATGTACTTCTTGTCTGTAGAGCAAATGGTTACAATACAAGGACTAAAGGCAGGAGCTGGTTTAAGATAGAATTCCCTGACCCCTCCCAGGAAAATACCCATCCAGACAAGGCTGAACCACTGACACAAAATTGTCACACTTTTCCCACTTAGTCAAATCCAATCATCGGTCGTGGACTCCCATAACTGGATCTTCTCTCAGTTGTTAAGTTTTCTACATAACCTACTATACTGTAATAGCAGATCATATTTGGTAAGACTTCTTAAGCAGCTGCTACTGTGGATTTATCCCAGGTATACAGGATCAAAAGGGCAACTTTGCAATACAGGAGAGGAAAATGGCTACTGAATAAATGGGACAACAGCACATTTGACAACTATTACAAAAGCTCTTGAAAATTTCCTTGGTCCTTTTCTCCCAAAAAGGAGATGATGGTCCCTTTCATTCCTATTTTCTATCCTTTTCTCTGCCTTCCTACCCTATCTCAATTTCACCTTCTCTGCCCGTTCTCTCTTTTTTCTGTCTGTCTCTCTTGCTCTCATCTCCTATCATAAAGCAATTGCCCTTGTTTTTCTCCTTTATTTACTCTCCAGCAAGCGAACAGCAGCAGCAGTGCCTGCTTTGCAGGCTGCGACTCCACTCCCCGTCTTCATTTTCCTCCCAGCTCAGGCTCAGCAGTTCCACCTCAGTGCTGCTCTCCCGAGACTCCCACAGTGCGGAACAGTCTCAGCTCTCACCTCTCAAGCCTCAGTAGGTTAAGGAAGATCAAGGAAGGGAGGCAAGCAGACACTGGAAGGGGAGAAATATGTCATACCCACTGCAGTCAGCCATTTTGAAGGTCATAGGAGAGAATCCTCCCCTCTGCCTGCCAACTTGGAGCTGCCACTGGTATTGCAAAAGCCTCTGAATGAGGGACTGATGCTCCCTGCAAGCCACTACTTCCTTAAAATAGGACCAAGAGAATGAGTAAGCTCAGCAAGGAGAAAAAAAATACAGTTAGAGGAACAGTCAGGCTCTCAGCCAGCACGTGCTGACAATGAGAAGGAAACATGGGAATGGCAGAGCAAGCACGTGCTAAATGTCTCACTTAAATGCCTCATATCCCTAAAGAAACAGTATGATAAGAGAGGGCCCTATCAGCCCAGATCTTCCCCCTCCCAGAGCCTTTATCCCATTATGGAGAAAAGAACTAAGCACACTGTACTGGCAATACACACCTGGCTGTGTCTGTGGTGGTAGGGCACACTCAGACACCTTTCCTATTTTTTATATTGCCAAGACACACAGCTATAAGCCAGGCATTGCAGAAACAATATATAGAGTTCTTGTTCCAAAGAACACGTAACCAAAATATAAAGCAGGTCGCTCCAGAAATACACAGAGAGAGCAGTGCATACCAGACTGATGCGTTTTCTGTACAGTGGCTTGTTTTCCCTTCATTTTTTCATCCTCATTATGGACAGTAATCAACTGGAATAATGATAAACCTCATTGGCAATGTGATTACCTCCTGTACTCATAGATTTACTCTTAAAATGATCCTCCCTTGCAAATAGCTTACACAGCTTCTCCATGTAGCATACCTACTGTTGTCAGATATATTCCTACTCTCTCTCAGGCAATTTCTGATGCCCATTCCTTGTGTTCTGATGATGCTGCTGGTGTTCAATCCATTGGGGAGGGGGGAGGGAGAGGTGTGCAGAGAACAGTATCAAGTATGTCTTAAGCTGAAGGCCAGAAACAAGCCCAATCAGTGACTGCTAGAGGTAACAGTGCCCAAAGTGACCCCACTCACAGCTCCAAACCAATAGTAGAACCAGTGCTGGGATATATGATCTCAACATCAGCTGCATCTTTACCATCCATGCTGTCTCCAGTGCAATATAACAGGCTCTACACATTAGTGAAACTTGCACATTTCATCACTTTGTCAACTTCAAAAGAATGTTCTGGAGCTCACAAGGTGTGAGCTGTAACCTAAACCTCAGTGATTTCTCACACATAGCAGAACAAGTCCAGAATTATTAACTCCCAGAACTATCTCCAATTTCTTGTAAATTTATGAAGTAATTCAAACCTGTCTCCTAAATCACCATCATCTCTTCTTAGAGGTTCCCTATCCAGCTGCTGACCAAAAATGTATTGCTACTCAGCACAAATACCTGACAAGTCCCCAGCAGCAAACCATATACTGGCTGAGTTCATAGCCAACAGTTTCACCTAGTTGAGCAGCTCTCCTGGCAAAATTTTGTTCTTAAATTACTTTATCACTTTATCCTAAGGAAAATAAACTCATAAAGAGATGAAAATGTACGAAAAGGGGAGAGAAACAAACGAACGGGGGCAGTCAGAGCTTGCAAATCATCATGGACAAAGAAGAGTCTCAAACATGGAGTAACTCAAGCATGTCGAACACCTTTTCTCCTAATCAGACAAGAACACCCTCATCAGCTGGGGAGAAGGCACACAGCCAAAAGCAACTCAGAGACAGCAGAAGGTTAAGACACCAAAGCAGTGAAAACAGCTGCAGGTATTTGAACATTTTTGGCCAACACATTACATACTATAGAAAGGTGGCCTTAACAGAACTACAGATCCTCCCTCCATCACTTTGAAACTAATTCCCTTTGCACTTATCACTAACTTGTCCAAAAAGTGAACTTAAAAATGCAAGTCTCAAGTATTTTGCCTAAGTCCTCTCATACTGGTTGGGTAAAATCCCAAAACTAGTGAATTCAGGTAATTTTTTATTATTGAGATAAGATGAAGCTAAGATTTTACTCCTAGCACTTTTAGAAGCTTCTTACTATCCTGTCTATTATCACATCCCCAAAATCTGTTTCTCCACTTTCTGTTATCTGTCTATAACATTATAGACATTATATAGACATTATATACAGACATTAACTGTATAACTGACATATAACTGTATTTCTTTCTCTTTTCACTATTGCATAGCACCAAAAAACATCAGCAGAGCTCTGTGAGCCCCTCACACTAGAACAGAAAGGAAATGCTCAGGGTTGTCTTGCACTGGCAGAAACACACATACCATTGAACTCAAAACATCAAGAGGAGTTATAAATAGAGACTGACATATGTTGACAGAGATGCAAATAATTGGATTTGCAGAACCTGTACTTGGCCCATGGCAGATGCTAAATAAATTTTCATCAAGAATTCACCAACATCTCCTGGACATTAAAAACAAAAGGATGAGGGAAACATGTCATTTATCACACTTCTAGGCTTATATCCTGTCAGGGTAGGCACCAAACAGAGTGGAACAAAAAGATGGTCTTTTCTCCATACAGCTTTAGTTTCTCAGTAATGTTTTGGGAACACGTGGGCTGTTTCTGGATAATAAGCACAAAAAGACTGACCAATCTCTCTGAGATCCATGGAGAGCGGTAACAGGAATCAACCTAAGTCTTCCTCCCACTACGGAGAAAACAGAAAGTCAAAGTTGAGCAGTTTCTGCCCATGGGGAGAAGGGAAAGAATGAAGAGACAGGGACAAGCCCTACTAAACCAGCCTGCTGCTCTCATGGCTGCCAAACACACTGGAGCAGATGCTGAGGAGCACACGACTGACGGCAAGGGCCACTCAGCTGTGGCGGTCTCAGTCACTTAGTCTCCCCATATGCCCTGAATGCTGCCCCAGCAGTGGCAGCCTGGCTTTCCCAGGCAGTGCCAGGGGGCACAGAGCTGCTGCGCTGTCTCCCAGCAGCCCCACCCCACGGAGTCTCACACTGACTCGACTGGGCCCCACTCTGTGGCCACAAATACAGCAGCCCTTCAGGACACTGACAACTCTCCATTCACAGTCACGAGTTTCACACTCACGCAATGCAATCATTAAGTGTGTGCCAATTAGATAATGTGACGTCAAAAGCGAGGGTTCAGAATAAGCAATGTGAAGGATGAATAAGCTGAGGGACTGATTTATAGGAACAGTATCATGAGGGGTTTTTTTGCTTCTTGCTTAAATTTGTCTTGAAAAACAGGATTACATAAACCAATAGCAATATAGAGCACAACTCTGACTTTCGTGCCTGAAATTAGATGAAAATTTTTCAAGGTTGCCCCTGAAAAGTTATTACAGCTCTGTGTGCAAAAGACAGTTGAATAGCTCAGAAGTGACTTGCTCTGGCAATTATCATGACTACTAGGAGGAACTACTTACCCAGACTCTACATGAAAAAAATTGAATATTGACCTAAAAATGTCCAGTCATTTTATTCCAAAACAGCTCCACCCAATTATTTAGTTTTAAGAAGAGCCTTCATTAAAGGTGCTGAAAAGAATACACTATTAAAATATATAATTTTGTGTTGTAAACTCAGCCTCCTTTTAATCCACTTCTCCACATTGTGTTGAGCAAACTGCGATTTTTCCAAGTTTTTTCATGGGGTTTTAGATTTGTGTCAGGTAAAAGAAAAAAAGAAAAGAAAAAAAATTTCATTTGCCAACACATGTAGTTACTCCTCATTCTCCAAATTTCAACACAATTAGTTGGGGATTTTTAATAGAAAATTTTCTGTAGAAATTGATCAGGATGGGAAAGGGACCTTTTTTTGCTTTTTGACCTTATCATTGGTTTGAAGAAAGAGCAAAGATAACAGCATTTGTGTCAAGCAATGATTTACATTTTTTAAGTCAAGCCTTCATCTGTATGTGCTCAATGAAATGAATGACACTGATTTACACAGTGGAGTCTTCAGTCTATAGGTTTGATTATCAGTAGCAGTTGATCCTATATTGCCATACACTAAACTACCGAGAAAAGAGAGGGTCTGTTGTTAACCCAAGACCTTACAGAGATATGAATTACTGAGGCTGCTTAAAATCAAGCCATTCAGTTGCCTCTGGTGCATTTGCTCTTTCATATTCAACACCTCATGTGACAATTCATGGATCTATGAAACAAGGGCCTGCTCGATTTGCTCCTTGCACCTCACTGAGCTGAGAAGTAAAACCATTGACATAGTCAGAGTTGCACTGGTGTAAATGCTCACTTGAGAGAGCGAGGCCTTGTGGCTCTCTCCTCTTTCACCTTGCAGCATGCTAAATTGATCCAGAAAGCAGTTCATCTGAAAAAAATACCTACCAACAATTTGTTTTAAACAAACACTTGCAGCCAGATCCCCCATCTCCATCGGCATGCAATTGTCTCAAATCACAAAAGCCAGGGAAACCAAAATTGAAAATTGATCTCTCTGTGGCCATGTAGACGGGAAGAGTGATTTCCTAGCTGTGATTTTAAATAACTCTTTCTTCTCTCCCCTCTCCCTCCTCCCCATAGACATTTACATTTCTTCTCCTATATTCTCCATCTTTTGTCGAACAGGAACAAAGACTCCCACCATCTCGCTCTCTTTGCCCAGCTTCTCATCAATATTCTATTATCAAACAAGGCTTTAGCTCTTTTTTACTCTTTAAATCAATACGAAGCAAAGCAATAAGAGGGAAAAAATTAAAATCACCAGCAGATAAAGGGTCTTTAAAAAAAGTTAATCACTACTAAACACTGACAGCTCACTGGAGTGTCACACACAGCCCCTGCTACATTCTGCTTGGTCCCACACTGTCATGAAGGTAAACTACCTGCACCTAGCCTGCCAAAGACCACTGAGACTGGAGAGAAAACAAAGGAAAATAAAACTTTCAGATTTCCCCTCCATATGGATGTTTGTCACCTGAAATCTGGAAAAACAAGAGTTTGTAATGCATGACCACTAGATGAAGGTAACACTGAGGAAGCCCCATGAGTGCCTGTCATTGAGACCTACCTCAGCTCCCAGCTGGAAGCAGGGGCAGCCAAGCTACTCTTGTACCTCTTCTGATATTGCAGTATTCCTGCTTCTCTCCCAGGCCTAAGACTTTCCCCCATCAACACATTCATGCATGATGCAGGCAGGTTATAGCTGTGCTGCTATACATATACATGTATATGCATATATATATTTATCAATATATGTATATATATGTGTGTGTGTGTGTGTGTATATACATACACACATACACATCAAAATTATGTGTGTGGGATATTCCATACCTAACATGTTCAAATGTATTGTCACATACATGTACCAAAACCACCCTGATATTATTTACAACTATAGCATGAAAGGGAAAAGCCAATGCAAAAGATAAGGAGAGACAGAGAAAGCAATCTCGGCGTGTCTGATGCCAGACTGATGACAAGAAACAGCGTTTTTCTTAAGTCATATCCCTGCACTATTATTGCTAGTGCTGCTTCATGATCAAAGGACCTTTCAAGAGACACAGCTGGACAGAGATACTCCCTGGTAGTGGCAAGAAACAGCAGAAAGCAGTCCCACCACAGTCAGCAGTTCATTTCTTTCAGGAACAGCATTTAGACCTAGAAAGTACAGTCAATTCAAAAATAAAGCAAAGGGAATAGAAAACTACTCCGTTTTGACTGAAAGCAGTTTTATATCTTTGGGCAGCATACATTGTTCCTCTTCTGCCTGCTAACCAACTCAATTTGCCGCTCTAACCTCACACACCTGCCCCAGCACAGATGACACCTCCATGCTCTATCACAGTGCCCTGCCAGACTGGACAGCACTGGGCTGCCCAGGTTCTGTCAGAGAGGTGACAAAAGAAACCACCTGCCTTCCCACAGAGTGAAGTATAAAGCAGCCCTTAGAGGGCTACCCATATTCCTTTCCAACCTTCACCTATCTCTGGGACAGTTACACAGGATTGCTAGGGTTCTGTATTCTTATCAGATCAGGAGACACATGCACACACTCTGGCAGTGAGAAACATGCTAAACAGAAAAGTTTCTTGTCCCAGACCACCAGAAAGGAGAAAAGAAGCAACAATGGAATTGTGGGAAGCTCAACATGACAGTCTGTCCATCCTCAGGAAGATGACCATGAGACAAGTCTGCTTGCTAATATTAGAATTGATTCCATCATCATTCCCAGTCACCAAAAACAAACTACAAGCATCCTTAATAGCAGAAGAACCATATTTTGTCATTACCTTTTAACAGAGTAAAATTATTCAGGGAACAAATCAGTGAGTCAAACAGAAGGCCTCTAAAGATAGTGTATGTATCAGCAGGACAAGACTCTGATGACTCAGGAGAGAGCACATCTCCTGAGAAGTTGCCACCAATCTGTGCTAGAGAGCATTGTGATGTTACATGAGGTGGATTCTGCATTTCTGTTTAAGCACAAAGGTCCTTCAAGCATTTACAATGAACAAAAGCTTCTTTTTCCTCTGTACTGCTGTAGTGCACAGTGTGTTCTTTCCACTTGGTGGTGACATGTTCTTTCAGGTATGAAGAGATGAATCCTGCATAAATGCCTTGTAAAACACTTTGGAACTATGTGTGCCATAGAGGAAAATCTTGAATTCCTGCTTTAAAATATGCAGTTAATTTGATATGTTTACCTGGAACAAGGAGATAAGAAGGGATGCAAGAACGTAGGGAAAATGTACAGTTACCTCACTCTGTGATTCTAAGTAAAATTACCAAAACCAGAACTGTAATGAGTTAAAACCTTGCTCCATTCCTGCAGTGAAGAAAAACCCTCATCGTTTCTAATCTCGTGGATTTTCCCCAAAACTTCACAGCTACCCATGATGCCAAAGTGAAGGTGCTTCCTCAAAAGTTGCCCCTTTCTCCCGCATTCACTCTCCCCTTTACTTTCCTGTACAGCTAGCAAAAAACAGGGAGTTGCCTTTTCTCTCCTAGCAGCATATGGCAACAGAAATTCCCCACAAACCTTTCAGAAGCATCTGTACTAACTTCTATGTTTAGCAGCTATATTCATCAGAAGGGCAAACTAGGACTCAGGAACCAAAGACTTTTGTTACACAGTGAATTAATGGGTAAAGAAAGTAAAACCAAAAATTATTTGATAAATCTCAGTACAGAAAAAAAATGCAAGCTGAAAAAAATTCAGGCAATATTTACCAATGGTGAACTACAGAACAGTGTCCTCAGTTAATGGCTTGCATCCCTCTCCCCTAGGGCTTGGCATGCTGTTTCAGCAGCTCCACCAGCAGTCATAATCAAGCACACCCTCACTCCAGCACAGGACTGCTGTCTTGACAACTGCCAATGGCCTTCATGAAAGCTGTGTGCATCCATGCTGACACCTAGGAGGCTCTTGGGAGACACACTGGACGTCTGCTCACAAAACTGCTTTCTTGCAGAGCAAACAAGTTTGGTACCAGGAGCAGCTTTGAGCTCACGCTTAGGAGTGTTAGAACGTATTCAGAAATGGCTCTTCCCAAAATACAGTGTGAGGAACAGTCTGGTGCAGACAGAATGTATGAATAGAGGAGGAGATATATGCTAGACCAAATACTCCTGGATCCACAATAAGAGGAATACAATGCGTAACATGCAGCTCAGCACATGAACACCTGTAGATAAGCAATGGGCAGCCCATCCAACACCTCCAAATATACAAATCTGAGAGCAGTGTGCATGACCCAGTCTACGCAAGAGAATAGAAATACAAGTCCTAGGAGTCACAAACTGCAACAGGAATCCTAGATGACAGGTTAGCTCCATGTGCGCAGCCCTAAAAGCAAAAGAGCAAAGAGTATCAAAGATTGTAAATAACATGCAAGAAATAAATGAACATTTTGACACATTCAGAAGAAAAAAAATGGTAGCAGAAACCAAATCTTACATTATAACTCCCAAAAGGAAATCATAGAACAGTTTGGGTTGGAAAGGACCCTAAAGATGATCTAGTTCTAACCCCCGTGCCAAGGATAGGGGCACCTTCCACTCGACCAGGTTGCTTAGAGCTCCAACTAGTTTGGCATTGAACAGTTCCAGGGATAGGGCATTCTCAGCTTCTCTGGGCAATCTATTCCAGTGTCTCACCACCCTTGAAATAAAGAATTTCTTTCTAATATCCAATCTAAACTTATCCTCTTTCAGTTCAAGCCATTCCCCCTTGTCCTATCACTACATGTCCTTGTAAAAATTTCTCTCCAGTTTCCTTGTAAGTCCCCTTCAGGTACTGGAAAGTGCTATAAGGTCATTCTGCATCCTTCTGTTTTCCAGGCTGAACAATCCCAGCTGTCTCAGCCTTTTCTCATAGGAGAGGTGCTCCAGTTTTCTGATCATTTTTGTGGCCCTCCTCTGGACTCGTTCCAACAGGGGCCACATCCTTTCTGTGCTGGGGACCACAGAGCTGGACACAGGACTCCAGGAGGGCTCTCCAAGAGCAGAGCAGAGGGATAGAATCGTCTCCCTCAACCTGGCCACACTTCTTTTGGTGCAGCCTAGGATACAATTGATAATGTAGGGGAAGAAAACTGTTGTCTAAAGGAGAAGGACTGAAAGGAGACAAACACCTCAAGGGTGTTCCTTTGTTTCACATAATTACTTCTTTTTTTTAAAATTTCTTTTATGAACCCAAAATAAGGTCTCTCCCTATTCCACTGAAAGAAAAACAGATTCAGATGTCCTTGTGTGTGATTGGGTGGAAGCTGCCAAGCAAGAGTGGGCTGTCTATATTTTTCCTGCTGGACAAGGATCCATCAAACCAATCAGATGAAAGAGGGTGTCCAAAGGCCCAGAAAATGAATGCAGACAGATGAAAGGCCCAGAATTTGTCACTCAACTCCCTTAGTCCCCAAGCCTTATGGGAAAGCAAGAGGAAAAAAGAGGCCAGTAACCATGGGTAACCACTCTCAGGTTAATCTCAGATGGAGAGGGGAAAACGCTTCTCAAGATTAATAGCTAAAGTACTCAGGGATTAGAGATTAGGAGGAGAATCCTGTTTGCTAGGATTAAAAGGGCTGCGTTCACATGAAAACCTCAACCAGTGAATTGCCTCCAGCGAAACAGTGGGGTTTATTATTATAATTATTATTTTATTCTCCTCCAATAAATGAAAAACATCAGCAGGAGGGCAGCAAAATCCATCAAAGGTTTAGAAAATAAAATCTCTGAGGAAAGGTTAAGGGAATGCAGTCAAGATAGAAATCAGATATTAAAACCAAAAATCAGCCCATGTTATTAGTAGCACAGAAGATTATAAAGAAGGAGAGATTTTAAAAAAATGAAATCAACTTCACTTCCCAGAATCCCTGCCATGTAGTCTATTTCTTTGCCCTTGGCTTAGCTGGAGGCAGGTGAGCTACAAGAATGGCAAAATTTACCCAGTTTGCACATGAGGAAGTACAGTTTAAACATCCAATGGCTGGTATTTTCTGGAGTGCTAACTAAGTGCTTCATTTTGACATTTACTCTTGGTTGCTTGTCAATGACACATGATTAAGGTACTTACTGAAAGTGTACAGGAAGGAAGAGAGAAAGAATGGGACTATGTTCTATCAGATGGGGCTAATAGAGAGGAGAAAGACATTAAATCAAATCATCAAAGCAGGCATTTAAAAATTTAGTTAAGCAGCTTTTCTAAAACAATTTTCAGTGATGGAACCAGGAACAAACTTGGATCCATTATAACAAAATTGTCTGAACTAGTCTCTACTTCACTTGACTTGAATCTTCTACAAGTAAGAATATGCAGTCCGGATTAGGTCAACTGACCTGCAAGCCAGCGCATGAGGTGAGCAAGGAGAGGCAAGGCCACAACTTCCCTGCAAACAACTTCCCTGACCACACTACTGAGTGACACGCCACTGCAAAGCACATTCCTCCCTTGCAACCCAGTGCAACAGGCCCTCCACACAACCAGGTCTTCTCTGTAGTCCTGTGTTGAAAATGCCTTGTCAGGAGATTTGGCATCAGTCTTCTTGAGCACTGAGGGAAAACTGGGAAAACTGATTACGCCAGCACATTTGGCCTTTCAGGTTCACAAGAGCTGCAAAATTGCCATATCACTGCACAAAAGAAAGCCCAGGAGGTTGCTGGTAATAATGCCATTCCCAACAAAAGCTGCAGAGAGAAAAGGATTGTAACAGGAAGGAAAATAAAGAAGGTATTCTTAAACACATGTGCTTGGCTATTTACAAGGGACATTCAGTTGCAGTAGAGTAGGATGTCCACAGCCTGCTTTAACAGGGAGCTGCAAAGTCATCTGCATACCTGTCCCTCAAATCACATGCACAGAGGAAAAACTGGCTCCACCTTTTACTGGGCAAAACCAGTATGTTTTTTCTGCTGCAGGTTATTTGAAAATTTTATTAAACTGCATGTGTTAAAAAAAAAAAATTAAAAAGCTAACCCTTGCTTTGTCTGATGCCAGATGGTGTCACTGCCAGACTTTCAAGCACCACTGGCAAAGAATTCCCAAGAGACCAAAGCTCAGGAGGCTGGGGCACTATCCAGGACAACAAGTCACACAATTTTCCATTATTTATTCCTCTGAATGAACCACGGTCCTTTGGGGCTCTCAAGGCCAGTAAGTAGCAGGTGAAGATCAAGTTGTTTCATGGGGAAAGTGCAAGCACAGCACAGGCTGACACAGAGATTGAACTATTCACATACTGGAAACACCACTGCCTCCTCCCGCCTCACCTGCATCTGCCTCTCTTCTCTTTTTAACCTGCTATTTTTGGAAACTAGATGACTCACCTTCCTGAGGAAGCCAGGTCTAGTTGGCTCTGTGCCCTGACACTTTTTTGTACAGAACAGACCAGGGAATTGCTTGAATGTTTCCTTCTACACTCAGGTAAGCCAGCCATGTCTGCATAGGGTGACAGCAATGCCACTTGCCTAGCACCAGCAGCATTTCTGTGTGAGTGAGGAATGCAAACACTGAGCTTCAGAGAGGTTGTATATCAGGTTCACAGTCTACTAGCTTGCTTTCCATTGAAAAAAGACACTCAAAAGCAACTCATGGTCTAGGAAACAGCAAAGTGAAGAGGAACCTGTAGTGAAATAAAGTAAAAAGTAAAAGCCAATGTGCGATGCATACATAAATGACCAAGGCACACAAAAGCCCTGCCCATTATCGATCTGTGGCAAGTCCTATCTCAAGCACTTTAATTCTGGATACCACAACTTAGGGGGTAAGAAAGAAAAATACTGGGAAATATCAAGGAATCACAGGAATAAGGAATTCATAGGCATTAAGAATCAGATAGCTTAAAAAAAAGCAAACCAAAAATAGCAAAGAGTGAAGATGAGGAGATATGATGGATGTGTATATTTTCAGGGAAAAAGAACATTGAACCAGAAAGGGTGTGCTCCATTGCTAAAGTGAGAAACAAGATGATGAGATTCTCTAAAACTTCAGTTTACCAACATCGTGATACTCTCTTGCAAATAACCTCCGCCTCTCCTCTCTTTGACTGCTTTCACAATTATTTCTGTCCCATCCGTACAGGCAGTGCCTCCCCCCTGCCACACACAGCCATTGAGTCATGTTTCACTTACCCTGTAAAGCAATACTCAGTCCCACCTGTGCCCCTTCCCTTCCTTCACACACTCATTCCCCTCTTTCCTTGTGATACTGATTTCTAGTACAGGTTAGAGATAAAGTTCTCCGTTACAAGATATTACATTTCCCATAAAAGTAGTATTTTTAAAAGCCAAAATTGACTATGCTCTTCTGTACAATAGAAACAGCTCTGCATCCCTTCAGCCACCAAAACAGGAGAACACAGGACCACCTTCTGATGCAGGCTGAAGATCCACTCTTGGAGATTAATGGCTTCAAAGGCAAAGACACATCAACTATTGGTGCTGGGTCTTCAGTAGGGAATATGAGTTTTAGTATAAAGATTTGTTAGAGCTGTGTTCCACAGATAGAAAAGCCATCTCACGGCTCGGATTAAATTGAAAAACTGATGGTGGACAGTGGTGTGAATGGTGTTATGCTCACAGTTAATAACACAAGCACACATTGCTACAATGCCTTCTCTCACTGGCTTGTAGATACTAATCACAACCAAAGCTGAGGCACTGTCCTTGCCCACTGGCACGGTTGTGACAGACAAAGCACCAGCACATCAGAGGGCAGCAGCAAAGGCACATTCCCTGGCAAAGGTACATCAGTCCTAATATAGCCTTGTGCTATAAAAACACACTGAAATGTTACTGTGAATGGAGAGCTGCCCTGTCCACCATAATCACATCATTTGGCAAGAGCAAGAGAGACAGAAAAATGAGAATCAGCTCCTGACAAGAATTAACAAAGCATAAAAAAAGTTTTTTCAAAAAAAGGAAAGAAGAAAAAAAAAACCACCAAACACCACACCTCCTTTCAACTGAAATCATCTAAAGAGAAAAAAGCAGTAGACAGCAGAGCTGTGTTTGGCTGAGGAGAAAGTTATTTACAGCAAGGTCTGGCCTCTCACTGCCACCATGTAATTCCAGGCAATTGCACTTTCAAATAGATCTTTTTGGAGAAAATCAACAGAGGCTTTGCTTTCAATCTACTGGAAAATTAAGTCCTGCAAATGTGTTACATAAAGCTGCAGCAGAAGGAGCGATGTGCACATGCTCTCAGGTGGAGGTTGGTGGACTTAAGTACCCAACTCTGCCAAGCCCACTTCACATTTCCCAGCTATCACATAATACTCTGGATTTCCTGTAACTAATGATGCCAGTGAGGCACTGTGGCAGAGACAAGTTTCCATAGGCTGAGTCCTACTGCCTACATCATTCCTGTCTCTCCAGGTCCAAGGAGAAGTGCTATCTACAAGGCTCAACAAAGTTATAAGCCCCCTAAGCAAGGCACTCAGTCATGAAATATACAGTCTTTTCAGGCAAAACATCACCCCAAAATTCACCACTGATTATACCTCACAAAATTATGTCCCACTGTCACCTTCATTCAACATCAATGTACACCCAAGTGTCTACAAGGCTGTTTCCCAAGCCTGCTGTGACCAGTACTACCCTGATGAGTGTATCTGCAGCTCTCCACTCCTACAGAGATCCTGTCCCATTAGTGCCTTGTCATTCAAAAGCAGTAAAAACTAGGTTTTGAATATTTTATGTCAGTGACAGCATAGAAGATATAGAAAAATCATCCCTGACAGTTAATACAAATACTCAGAAAAACTTCAGAAGGGTGACTACTGAAAACAAAACACGTGTCTTCATGCACAGAGGGCTGGGGGCTGCATCATTGTCAGAGGTCAGCAACATGGGAACACAAGGGTAGCACAGCCAGACTCCACATGTCCTGTCACCACAAGCTGTTACTGCGTGTCACTCTCTCCCCCAAGCCCATGCACACACACCCAAGTGCACATACACATGTGCAGTGCCGGCCCTAGCATCCATTTCAGACAAAGGCCACAGAGAAATATAATTTCAGGGTAAGTCAGAGAGATGGTAGGTAAATCTAAGCTTTGAATTATCTCAGACTAGCTCAGATATCACTGCCTTGTGAACACAGCAAAAGGAAAAGGTTATATTGCCATTGTACATTCCATCAGAAATAATTTTTAACTAATATTTTCCTTCATTCAAAACACTGAAAAATTACAAGAGACAAACCTGGAACTAATAATGCTAAAACAAGCTAATCTTAAAACAAACATGCCCTTCTTGGTTTAGGAATACTGGAGCACAGGTTTGGAAACACCTGGGTCATTGAGTACATTCTGCAACACACCCAACTATACCTTTCAGTAAGTGTATAGCTCAAGCTTCCCAGCAAACGTATTGCACTCATGCCCAAGCACCCCAGGCCACAGAACACCTTCAACACCTTACAGCAAATCACTTCCATATTGTAACTGTAATATGGAAGATCAGTGGAGATTCAGGACATCCCCCCTCACTCCACCCCCAAGCCCCCCACCTCTCTATAGAGACTATATGAAAGAGAAGTCTCCTATAATCTTCTGAAACAAACCATGCCTGTTTCCACAGTGGAAGGTGATAAAAAAAAAGAACCAAAGCCTGACAATCTGACCAGAAGAAATTGAATTTTCTCTCCCCGAATCTGGCCGTTGCTTTAATCCTGACATCGTGAAGGGGACATGAAATCAGGCATCTGAGATAATGCAGTAACAATGGGAGTGCTGAGAGGCTTGGTGCAGCCTGCAGGCTATCTCTAGCTGAATCTAATCTGCACTGCTCCAGAGAAAGATGGGAATATTATCAGTCAGAAGCCTGTTTGCACAAAGGTGGAAAACATTTCCTGTCCTTTCTAGACAACTGGTCCAGGAAAGCTCCTTTATAGCATCAAGCTAACTGCAAAGCACCAGAAACCCTTTTAATTTCTCAGTGCTGACACCCATGCAAAGCACCCACAAGCAGCAATGCCTGTCCACTGGTTATTCCCGCTGCAATGTAGAAAACAAAAGAATTCAACACAATGGAGTAAATGAAAAAGGAGTTTCTAGAGATAGCAAATATTGTAGCTTTTTCCAAGGAAGTAGATATTAAATTTAAAAAAAAAAATAGCAACAGCAATTGCACCTTGAGGCTTGCTGGCTGTTTCAGTGCCACATAACACAGTGAGTTAAGATTTCACTGAAACAGCAGGGAGGAGAATTCAGGATCTTCTCCAAAAGTATGTGCCTCTGCCACCCACATTTCAGAGGAAGCACTACTACTTTTTTTTTTGTTTTCTTTTTTTAGCTCTGTAAGAGATTTACGACTTCATGCACGTAGCCCAGCTTTTCTGAGAGCCTCCACTAGAGGACTTCTCTTCCCAGGAGTCAGATTACAAAGCAATAGGTGTTTCAAAGGAAACCCTCTCCATCCACACTGAGCTTCCTACAGGTGGAAAGGGTACCAAAACAAATAGTGATACACCCTACACATGCATTTACACTCCCCCGAACACAAAATGTTTTAATTCATTAACTGATGCACACCCTGCATTTTGTGGGATTTACCAAAACCACCAGCAGCATAACAGAGGGAATCTGTAATCTCTGTAATGAACAAGACATGAGCCCTTTTTGGAACAGCACCCGGAAAGAGTGCCAGGGGCCCCTCAGACAGCAACAGCTCTTCCTGGCACTCACTTGTTCAGATTTCTGATCACTTCCTGCCCCATCCCCTTGCCCTCCCCCTGTTGCCCATAGAGCACTGCTATCCTCCAGCCCCTAGTGCCTTGCTGCCAGGCTCTTAACCCCCAGAACTCTGAAACAAGGGAGCCTGAACAATATGTGCCCTGGGGAATAGCTGACAGCTTTATCTCCCAAGCCACACCACCTCCTGATGCCTGTGCACAAATGAGATAACATCCTCCTGCATCTGAAGGGTGCCCCTTTTAATCTTATGACTAAATATCCTCAAAAACATTATTCAGAGAAAGCATTTTAAGATGAATTAATTTGAAATGCAATTTATGGCCACAGACTGAACCACTACATCACTGGGCACACAGGGAAGTGCTATTCCATTTGTTGCCCTCCAAAACAAAGACACACAGACAATCTTCCCATGGAAACATGCTTCTCAGCACACTGAGCACAGCTTTTCTACAAGTAAAGGGTATAGACCTGTAATTAAGTATCTAATGCATCACCATGGACAGAGTACTAAACCTGTGTCCTAGACAGTGATAAAGCCATGACATTTACAGCATTCAGAAAATCCAAACAATCAATTTGGTACACTAGGCTACATAAGCCTGCAATAACATAAGCCAAAACTGAGCAAGAGTAGCGATGAACAGATTACTGTTTTTAAGAAGTTTCTGCTATGTGGGTTCAGGGAGGCATATAATTCAAGGCTACTAATCAAATCACAAGCACCATCCTTGCATTGCCCTCTCCTACTCCCCCTTCTCTGAAGGAAACATTCAGCAGCACTGCCCGGATGTTACATTTGCATTTTATTCAGTGTCCAGATCCAAGTGCCAGATAATCACCATATTTCGTTTTTTTACAGAAAGGTTAAAACCTTAATGGCCTGAATCATCAGAGCATTACTTCAGTCTGATTCTAGTGTAAGTCTAATGCTTTTAGCAGTTGCACTGGGGAAAAAATCAGTGACGTGACTGCAAAACTGAAAGGCCTAAGCATCTTATATACAACCGTTATCTCTGTTCTAGTCAAAGTGATACAGAAACAGAAAGATGCTGGAAAAGCTTGTCTCAAGATGCACTGCAAGCTCATTATAGAGATGTGAATAAACCCCACCAGTCTTTGGACTCCAAGTCACATCTACTAGATCAATTTGTTAAAAAAATCTCTTTTCTCAAAACTACACAAAATAAAAGCCTGAAGTGATTGCTTTCTTTCCCTTTTCTGCTACTACTGCTACAACCCATCTGGACAGCAGCCTCTCTCTGTCTCAACAATGGCACCCAATTTGAATATCATTGATTCATACCAGAAGACAAAAATCCCTGGCACAACAGGAAAAAAAATATCTCCACACCCTACACTAGCAGTGCAGCTGAGACCCATCTACTGAACTGCATCAAACCCTGCTGCCTCTGTTGCTCTAAGACACCTGGGTATGTAGTATGTTCTTCTGTACCTAAATCAACAACTAAATAAGGTCCAGACTCCCAGAAAACTATGGTCATAGCAACACATAAGGAGCATTTCTGCTGAAGAGATGTGTCTAATTTCTGGCTGGGCATATCCCTAAGTCCTGGCTGTGACAAAGTCATGGTGCCAGACACTTGCTTTTCATGTTTCCGTTTCTTCAGGATTCGGGCTAGAAAGCATTTTGTGTGAGGCTTAAGCCTGCCAGTGAGGTGAGGATAAGGAAGGGTCACTTCACTTGACAAGAATAGTTCTGGATCCTGTAAGGCTGCTAGATAACACATGGACAGGAGAAAGACCAACTCTCAAATAAGCATTTAGATCAAAAGGTGCAGAAACAACAATGGAAAAGCTTACTCAGCTCTAGTTTCCAAGCAGAGGACTCCATCCTCACAAATATTTGCTCTAAGTAATGCCTTGTCAAGGCTTGCTTTAGAGAGCAATAGTAATGGGACTTCTCTCTTTTCCCTTGGAAAAGTTTATTAAAGTGAAAAAAAAAATCTGGTAAAGTAAAAAAATCTTCTTTCAAGTTCTCTGCATAATTTCACTCAGGAATAGATGCAGAATACCTCCAAATGCTCTGAAGAAATGAAACAGTAGCTAGTGTAGGTAAGTTTTTATTTTTCATACACTTAAAGCTCTCTAGGGAAAAATTACTTTTGAGTAATCATCCAACATGACTTTTTTATGTATAAAATGAGTGAAAACATTTTTGGATTTTTTTTAATGCAAAAATGAGGCACAACTCAAAAACAAAATCCATGTACCTACAGATATTTACAAAATACATGCCACTGCTGTGTGTAGCCACTAGAGCATGCTTATGTCAGGTTGTCTTGAGTTCATGTTTCCTTTGATAACAATGAATCCTGCACTGTTTCCAAAGCCCCAGCCTGAAACAGTTGTATAGCACAACCACCTTCTCATACAAAAACCCATGAGATAAGGGCAGAGAAGTGGATTTGGGAGACTTTACTATTCACATATCAGAAACTTTTATCAGAAGCGAGAACAAGCAACTTAAAAATGCATGAACCAAGTTTCCTCTAAATCAAAATACAAAGGAAAACAGGACAAAAAGAGTACCAAAACAATGTTAATTATTGTCAACATTTTAATCACACCCAAGCAAAGGATTTTTGAAATCATTACTCTTCCTGTAACCACATCTTGATCACAATGCTAGCTAAGGTGTTATTTCTTTCACAACATTGATGGGTTTATTTTCCATGTATCATCCTATTCTCACTTTTTATCTTACTTAGATTTATTCCTTCTGCAGAATAAGTATCATCCTGGAAATAAAGTACCATGTTTTTTTACAGCTGAAATAGCTGTTTTCAAGGAGGGTGAGAAGATTTTTCTCATCCGTGGAAAAGTTTCAACAGCAGAGAGACTAACCAACCTATTCCTCTAAGTGGCAAATGACTGGTAACATTCCCTACCTTCAATAAATGCTTTCAGAACTAAATTTTCTTCAGAAACAAATCAAAGCAATAATCGAAGAGCTTTTCCAACCTTATTTACAAACTCCTTAGATCCATTCCCCAGTTTGGGCTTGAAAGTAAAATGGAGGTTTTTTGGTCAAAAGTTGTCCTAGAACATGGCCAGCTCAGATGGCCATGGAGCAGATAATCAAGAATACAGAAGACATCCATCCTTTGAGCTTATCCAAATTATGCTCTATCTCAGTGCTTTAAGTTAACACAGAGGGGAAAAAAAATTTATATTTTGCTCACACATAATATTTCTCATAACCAACAGATTCGAAGAAACCACAGAAGAGCAATTGCCTATTTATAAAACCCTAAATAAACTCTGGGTTTCTAACCACATTTGAGTTCAAATAATAATGGCTTAGCTACAACAGGTTTTTCTATACATGTCCAATATATGTTTTTTTCTCTCGTTTTATGTGTACTGAACTGTATATAAAAACCTGAATCTCATACATGCAACTGATTACACTGATTTCTCTATACAGACCATAAGGTTTATTGAGTACTTTGAATAGGTACATGAGATGCAAGGAATTGTTTGTTAATACAGCCATGATTGGCACTTTCATGACCCCCCTATTTCCTTTCAGACTGCTCTGCATACTACATTTCATTATACCCTGCCACATATTTGTTAAACAGATAATGACCAGAGCTGGCAATTCTTTAAGGCCACCTTTCTTAGAGCACAAGAGCACTCCACCCCGATCTGTAGGAAATCAGGCAATGCAGGCCAGAAACTGACTACATCCTCTTGTCCTGTCAGCGGCTGCCTGGGAGAAGAGGCTGATTCTCACCTGGCTACATCCTCCTTTCACACAGGCGTAGAGAGGGAAAAGGTCCCCCCAAGCCTCCTTTTCTCCAGGCTAAACAATTCCAGCTCCCTCAGCTGCTCCTCATAGGACTTACCCTCTAGACTCTTCAGCAGGACTGTTGTCCTTCTCTGGACTCAGTCCAGCACCTCAATGTCCTTCCTGAATTGAGAGATCCAGAACTGGACACAGTACAGTGTCCAGTATGGTGCCCATGAGGTGGAGCCTCACCAGTGCCAAGTGAACAATCACTGTCCTAGTCCTGGTAGCCACACTATTTCTTTACAGGCTAGAATGCCACTGGCCTTCTTGGCCACACGCTGGCTCATGTTCAGCAGCTTTCCACCAGCACCCCCAGGTCCTTTTCTGCTGGGTTGTGTTCCATCCCCTCTGCACAACCCCATCCTGGGCTGCATCAAAAGCAGCGTGCCCAGTTGAGGGAGGCAGCTCTGCCCCTCTACTCTGCTCTGATGAGACTCTACCTGCAGTACTGCATCCAGCTCTGGAGTCCCCAACATAAGAAGGATGTGGACCCCTTAGAGAAATTCCAGTAGGGCCACAAAGATGATCTAAGAGCTAGAGTGCCTTCAGGTTAGAGAAGTCTCCAGGGAGCCTTCCAATACATAAAAGGGGCTTATAAAAAAGGCAGAGAGCAAATTTTTACACTGGAATATAGTTATAGGAGAACCAGATATGGTTTTAAACTAAAAGAGGAAAGATTTATGGATTTAAGTTAGATATTAAGAAGAAATTCTTTACTCGGAATGCAGTGAAGTATAGGAACAGGTTGCTCAGGAAGTTGTGGATGCCCCAATCCTGGAACAGTTCAAGGACAGGTTATATAGGGCTTTGGGTAACCCAGTCTAGTGGAAGCTATCCTTATCCCTAATAGAAGTCAGAGAGAATAGAGTGGCTTCAAATATGGACCCTCCTTGGGACCACAGACCAATCATTCTCCCCTCAATACTCAGCTGTAAATTTCAGCACTAAAGTGGTGACAAATCATTATCAAACCTATCCTCATAAACAACTGATCGATCAGTGGGAAACTCAGTTTCCAAAGATCATGCTCATAAGATCTGTCTACCGACTACCATACTTGCCAGATTTATGTGTAACAAATGCCAGTGCTTTTTGGTATTCCAGGTTTCCTTTTTGACAGGATTTTGACACATTTTTTCTCCCCTTCATGTTACACTTAAATGGAATAAGGTAACACTTAAGAGTAGGAAAACATCTTCCTTCGCCCAATTCCCTCTCAAAAGAGTGTTGGAAGTATTGGCTAGACTTACAGATGTTCATGTTATTCTGGGATGAGTAACCTCCAGAGCTCAGGTTGACACAAAAAGAACTGAAAGCTTCTAGAAGCATTTGCCTCTGAATCGGTAATAATCTAATACCTTTGCATGGAAATACCCTGCTGGAGTAAGGAAACAGAGCAACATAGTATATCAGCTCTCTAGCCTTAAGCTATGTTGATTGCAATTACTAGAGGCTGCAGCATCCCTAGAGAGGACATACCTGAAACACACAAAAAGTAAGGGCTTTCCCAACATGTTTTTTAAAGATCCCATGAGTAACAAAGTTAGTTATCTTGGCTGCTTTCCAACATCAGTAATTATCTCCTTTGAAGTTACAATCAGATGGGAAATTTTTCTTCATTCCTGTACTTAACTACATAAGTTGAATAAGTGTGCTGTTAAATAACAAACATCAGTTGCAAGCTAAATAAATCCTCCTGTCTACACAATTCTGAAAGTACTTTGGGATCCTTCAAGATGAAAGATGCTTAAGAACAATTGTGGTATGTCCATTAAGGCATAGTTGCAATGAGTACTGCAATCTTTTCATTTATTCAATAATAAATTGATTTCTTCCCTGGAGCTGATTTTTCCCTTGTGCCAGTCTCCAATTTCCTTCCTTGATGTAGCAGTAAAAGATTAAATTGCTCCTGGGGCTAAGCTCCCAGGCACACAAGTCCTCTAAGGATCAGACTTTACTATTCTGTCATTGGGTTCAATGGTTGGTCTTTGAAATGTCTGTTCAACTGGTAGAGTCCTGAGACTGCACTCCCCAAATTCAGCTCTAGAAGTAACTTCTAACTTCTTTTAACATCTCAGGGGCCTGTGGAGAATTTTCAGCTCTCCACTGGTGAGTGGGGGTTCATCTAATAGCGCTGATGCACTGACAGATTGCTAACCAATATATACAAAAGAAAATTGCATTATCACATCCACCTTATATCAACACAAGAAAGAACTCTGAAGCATAAAGGAATTCAAAAACAGCAGCGGAAGGAATTTTTATCCCTCTGTGGTTCTGTACAATAGCAACCTCCTTTCCAATCCCTCCTTGGGGACCTCAAAATATGGTAGTTTTTCTGGGCTTTCTTCCCTCCTAATCCTTAACCTCAGATTCTCAAAACTGGCTCTTTCACAGGGAATACCCTCTTATTCTGGGTGCATCTCAGCATGAACCCTTGCACAGGAGATGCACAGAGACCCAGGAGAGCCCTTCAAGAAGCAAGAGGCAGGTCCTGGGCACAGCTTGCAGCCATTAGAGAAGTCACTCATATTTATATTAGACAAGGTACTCTGTTCTCCAACACAGTCCGTTGTGCAGGCTGTAAGACACCTAAGAAAACCAAGTGTGTGAGATCCAGCTGCCACATGGAGTAATGACCCATCACAAGCTGCAGAATGGACTGCACACCTCACTCAGACGCACCAGAGCTGAGCCCAGCCTCAGCAGTGCCACTCCACTCCGCAAGCTTCTGGTTTGAGGGGCACTGAACACTAGGATAGGAAAGTAAACTATATACAAGGGAATGACGCTCAAAGCCCAAGATCAGCATTCAGAAATATGGACAACCCAACCATCACCAATACTGCAACACAAGCACTGCTGCAAGGAAGAGTAATTGCTTTGGTCTGGGTTTCTCTCTCACCACCGCCCCTTTCTCTTTACTGGTCTCATTCACCCTGTTCTATCTCACTGAATATAGCATCCCTTTCCTTCAAAAAAGTCCACTCTGTCCATAAAAACTTTGCCACAGACAGGAAAACTGCTGGGCATCTTGCATATAGAAGGCAGCCACAAAACGACACCTGCTTTTAACTGTGCAAAACACTTTAATCTTACAGAAAGCCACAGTGCCTCTTTTTGCACTTGCAAAGCAAGCCAGCAGTAGTAATGGCATAGCCACTATGGCATAAGCATTTAAAACAATAGTAATTTTAAAATTTAAAAAAAAAAATCAAGACTTTCTATGTTGATAAGCTCTTTCTTTCCCATTCACTTACAAATGGCAGGAGATCTGCTGGAGTGCTCCAAACTGATAGGTTGTGATCCTACACAGTACACAGACAATAGCACATCTGCTTTCCCAAATTCCCAGTAAGCACTGTCCCTGCTTCCTGACAAGTAGCTTTGCCTGAAAGCCATAACAGGTCGGTTGGCATTAGTACCCTTGAATTACCTGGCAGAATTCACATACCCACCGTCAGTCAATCCTTAACCAAGCTGCACACGCTCTGCCATTTAAACTTACCAGCTACTCCATCTGGTCCCCTAAGCAGTGTAATGAGACTCCCATCTTGAGTTTACTTCTCAGGCATGGCACTGGCATGACTCCTCATTCTGGGAACCACAAGGCCAGCATAGACCCACAGGATGGTCACACCTATACAGCTGTCCCAGGCTTAGCAAGGGAACCAAAACCAAGGACATACATTAACAAGTACTGGGAAGTGGTACTTCATCAATAAAATATAACATTGTCACCCAAAATATCTATTAGAAGTGCTTTGCAAGAGTTGGAGAGTGACTTACCCTGCGATTTGAATTTCACACATAGGGTAAATGAGTGTTACTGCAGAAGGGGGAAGAAGAGGGGCTAAATTACCCTTTTGACAGCTCCTGAAGAAATAGATTTGGCTTGTTGAGCTACTATGCCTCAGAAGGGGTCTAAACACCTCATTTCTCAACATATAGCAAATTTCTCTAGCTGGCTACCATCAAAGTAGTATCCTACTACTGCATGCACTTGAATACAATAGAGAACCCTAAATTATCTCTGAAAAGAGTGGGACTTTTGCATGGCACAGTGTGGCATCTTGCGGAGATACCAAACTGGGACTGGAAACAGACTGTGGCACTGTTACAATCTTCCACCTCAGCTAAATCTGTTTTGAGCCCAGTTGGGCTGGCTTTTTGAAGGGGTAATGTATCAGTGTGGCACATATTGCATGCAAGTCAACAACTATTTCATTCCCTGTTTGGTGCTCTATCTGACCCTTACTTCTTGACAAACATACACATTCACGGAATCAACTGACAGTCTCAGCAGCATGCCTTTGCATCCTGTCATACCTGACCACTGGAATCAAGATTGTAAAACAAAAATGCTCTGAGTAATTCAGTGGAGGACTTCACACAACTCCTAGACCCATGCAAATAATTGGAGACTTTTTTGACCACTTTTCTGATATCCTCTGTACCAGCCCTTCCAGCCTAATCCCATTGACTTTACCAGTTATTTCATCTGTTTCAAACAGATTAAGCACCTGGCTCCTCAGAAACATAAAGGGTCTCATAGCTTGCAAAGGGCTTTTTAGTATTTAAATGTATACTGCTATGCTGAGTTTCCTATTATTACATCTCATTACATCCTTCCAAGCCTTCAGCAATTCTATTGAAACATCTTTTTCAAGTATTTAGAACTTCTTAAAGGTGTCCCAACGGACAGCCCCCTTCTTTGCCCACAGTATCTAACAGTTCCACATCCTCTGGTGATCTGGCAAAGGGATACCAATTCCTGTAGGACTGCAGTACATGCACTATTCATATCTCTTCCTCCAGAAAGAGATGGCTCACTTGTAAACTTCTGGGCCAAAGTCCATTGGAAAACAGTCAAAACAAATTTTTCGTTCTGTTGACACTGTAAATAAGAAACTGGCAGTACCACATAAAGGTCTCAGAAAACTGAGCTAATGATGCTGTCTTCTTCCCAGAGATCATGCCACTGGGAGACACACAAAAAGGAAAAGGCAACACATTTAGGTTTCAGACAGGTGATAACCCAACTCATCTTGTGAGTGGTCAAAATGAACCAGGTTCAGGAAGCCACAGAGTCGAACACTCCATTCCAAACTTCCATACCAGCTCTCTGTAAAATTCAGATTTTGCCTAGGTCTACAGAGCCTTCACATCCTTGCTGCTCAGAGATGGAGCAGCAGAGGAAGACTGTTCCTCCTTATAGCAGGTGCCTCTTTGCATTAGCTGTAGCGGATTTCAGTCCCTACAGGAATACAGCTTCCTCCCTTCCCACTGGGAGGATTAACACTCGTGCTCTCTACAAGCAACTGCTTGTCTTGCAACTCCAAAATAAGCACCTTCGAGGCACTTACAGGATACACACTGCCTCTGGTTCCCTGCGCTCTTGTCAAGCTCTTGGGGCGATGCAAGCTGTCAGCCACATGATCCCAGAGCAGAGGGGAGAGTAACGCCAGTGCTATCCATGGGCAGAGCTGGCTTCTGTAATTGCTTCTAAAAGCAAATTCCACTGGGCCCAGGGGAGAGCAGAGACTGGCACGTGCCTCTACATACTCATACAGAGGATCTCTTATTCCTTTCAGCTTCTACTGTGCAAGCTTACTGACCTCCTGCAGTATTAATGAATTCCTCTCACCTCCTTGCTCTGACATCTGCTCAGGAGAACGGATGAGTAAGCAGGTAATCCAATTGGGCAGGAGCAAAGCAATGAGCCAATTCTCCCACACAACTGTGTTACCCTACTGCTCTTTGGCACTGCCTGCCCCCACAGGCCCTGTAGTCCAAGAAAAAGCTTTTGGGCTTCCTGCCCTGAGGATGACTGAACAGACCTTCTCCGCCTCCAGCTTATCTTATTGCTCCTGTAAGTATGACATAAAAGGCTGACTTCTCATTTCACAGATTTCAACATTGACAAAGCAAAAACAAAACCTTAAATTCTCTTCATCTCCTCCTCACTTTCTGTAAAGCATGTTAACAAAAACAATTGCTCCCCAACACACAGCAAATTAGATCGGACAGATCAACAAAGCTTCTAGACAATGGAAACAAATCAGATCCAAATCAAACACTTCTAGTAAAACAAGTTCTCCCTTTAACTTTCTAACCTTTAGAAGGTAAAACAGGCAGTAGTACCGGACAGCCAGGAATTAAGGACAGAAAATGCCCATAAAGTTAATCCAGCTCATGTCAGGGCTAGGACGGGATTGGCTGATATAAATTGCCAACCAGTGCTTTTGTCTAGACTTGATTTCAAAGGTATCAAACAACTGAACTTTTATCAATTCCTTTCCAATATGCATTCAGATTCAATCAGTATAAATATTAAGACAATTCTTCCTGATAGTCAGATGAATTCCTCCTTGTCCAGGCATTTCTGCAACCACTACTTAACTTTCAGTTGCACATATAAAATATTCTTCCCCAGTTTATGCATGCTTAGGATCCTGTTTGCCTTTCCATGCTTTACAGTCTTTCAGTGGAGCGCCTCACTATAGGAAAAACAAAGATCATCTCTCCCACCTCTGCCATTTCCCATTCATACCTTATCACTAAAGGATCTGCTAAAAATCAAGGAAAAAAGCAAGAATGTAGACAGTTTTTTTCATTCATTATGGGAATGTGTTCATCTCTGCTTGGCTTAAAATAGTATCCGACAAGAGTGAATCACACGAGTTCTGAAAAATTCACAAGAAATAAGCGAAGAAATCTATAGCTGCCTTTCTCAATCTCACTCCCTGCTTGCCCTATTGACTTCTGCTGCCTGCATTGACAATTTGCAGCTACCTGTCTGCTTTCTCTCCCATTAAGGTAGCTACCAATAAAACATGAGAGGAGTGGGGAGAAAGGGAAGCACTGAATTACTGTGGGGACCTTCAGCACTGCCTCTTGCTGGGAGGGATAAAGAGGGACCAATGGGGAAATACACCGCACAAAAATTTTTTGCCTTCATGGGAAGCCACTGAATATACTTAATATGAATAAAAATCATAGAATAGATTTTACTTGATTTATATAAATGCCTAAAGCATCCCAAAATACCTTCATCAGTCCAGCCCTGGGGAAAAGAGGGGAGGAGACAACATTATATAGCCTGTATACCCCAGGATGCCACTTCAGGGCTGGGTATGAAATGAAGATGACATCTATCTTCAGAGCAGATTAATCTCCATTCTTCCATTAACTTACATTTTCAACTACTTGTTCTCCACTACATTTCTTGTTCCAGTCTTCCCTCTATTTCTGTAATGTAGGAACTGTATCTACTGACACCATTTTACACATGACTAAATATGCCAACCCAGCGATGAACTAGTAGTTGCACTTTTATGAAAAGGGGGTCCAAGGACGGAAATCAAGCACTAAGCCAAAATATGTTGGAAGGGCTATACCCATTCAATTTCAAGCCACAAAGGAACTCACTTGAATTTGGCTTCCATTTCTTTTCAAGTCAAAGAGAAAAAATGATATTTTTTTTTCAAGCATTTGACTTTTTCCTCTATCCTTTTCCTTCTCCTCACCCTTTCTATTTTCTGTTGCTTTGAGCTTCCCTCCTTGTGGATAGTCCAATGTTGTTAAAAAGCTGTACTTGATTTGAGAAGGAAAACAAAGAGAAAAGCATCAGCTTTTGTGTGTATGTATACACACAGAGGTTAACAGTTGGACTCAATGATCTTAAAGGTCTTTTGCAATCTAAACAATTCTATGAGTCTATAGATGTGTATTTATCTTTCTCTACACAACTGCATAGAGGAAAACCCATGATGTTTGAGAACTAATCAAGAAATTACTATGCATTTATATGTACACATAAACAGCCCTAGTCCCTCACTGGAGCCCTGTGTACCTGTGAGTTTTTGCCTCGTGGAAAGCAAAACACATGGAGAAGGCTGCTCACCCTGGCCTCAGCCCAGCACACGCTCAGCAAGCACCAAGGTCACATCCACACCTGAAAGCTGGAAAACACTTCCAAGTTTACACTTTAAATGCCCACAAGAGGTAAGGAGAAAAAATGTGAGAGCAAATGTTAGAAATTATTAAAAAAGGATCTCTGCCAAAACAGAGAACATTATGTCTCTGAATATATTTTTAAAGGAAAAAAGGTGGAATACAAACACTGAGTAATACTACAATAATCTCTGAGCACAAAGAAGTTTTAAATTTAGCCAGTGGAGAGCTACAAAGGAAAAACAACCAACCATAGTACTATGATGTTAAATTTTTTCCAATTTCTTAAGAGTCAGAAGGAAGCCTACAAGTAAAATTTCTTAAGAGAGCACACTTGAAACCCCATTCAAAGTCTTCTAAAAGTTTGCAATTTAAAACATCTTGTTTGCATGTCATCATGTCTGACGTGCACCAAAAAACCCTCATGGAGATTTAAAAAATATGTAGTTAGTTCCCCAAAAGAATATATGAGTCTGCAGATTATTTTCTTAATATTACAGAGGATTTTTTAGAGCTATATATATTTTTCAGTTACATGTCAATCGTATTGATTTTTTCAATACCATAATGGTCACTTTTTAACTTTGTTTTGTTACACAGATAAGCAAAGATTTACATGTTTCAAGCCCCGCAGTCACAAACAAACCTTCACGCTTCCATTCTAAAATGAGTCTCCTTAAAAGCCAAAACAAACAGGTTGTGTCCAGCTCTTCCACAAAACAAGGCTAAATAAATCAGGAGGCTTTTGTGTCCCTTACAACTAGTTTTCCTGCAATCACAGAAAAAAAAAATATATAAATAACTTTCAAAATAAGCATATATTTGCTACAGAAAGACCTATTGCAATGGGAAGTCATCCTACAGAACAGAGTGGAAATGGCACTGCTGAGGCCTGACAGTTTCAGCAAGCCCACGTACAGACAAGGCGAAAATGGGTGACTGTAAGCTCAGCCTTACTATGTGTCTTCTATTTGCGTCTACAGCAGTATGAAGCATCTGTCTTCCCCCAAGCAGAACAGGGAAGGGAGAAATCTTTTTGCATAGAGAACCATCTTGAGCAATACACTGGTCAAATTAAGTCAATGAGTCACACCATAACACCAAGAAAAAACAGACATGTGGTTATTTTTCCTACTATGACCTTGATTCCATTCATGCAAAGCAAATGTTCCTAGAAGAAGCTGAAAGCCTGGATATGAGGGAGGAAGGAACAGAAAAAAAACCCAAGAGAACAATTCATAGGATTTATTGGTTTGGTACACTGGCACACAGTTGCACTCCCCCAGTCCTCCAGCATCCATCAAATCCATCTAAAGCCAGAACAAAGCACCAGTCTAACCCTGCAGAGTACAAAATTCAATGAGCATTTCCTTTGCAGTGCAGTTGCAGTACACCTAAAGTGCATCCCTGCAGTCTCCACTACCCAGAGGCACTATTTAGTAAAACTGATCTTACGTCTCAGCAAGACAATTGTCTAAGAGAAAACTTGGTAGGAGGATCTTCTCACCTGTAAGGAAGCTTGAGACAAGAAGATTAAGTTACTTGGAGGGAAACCAAAGTAATTGAAACAAAAAAGGCAGTTCCTCATTTTTTTATGTAACAGCCATTAGGCTGATACCAGAGCTTTGACAGGCTAAGATGAGCAGTTTGGAAAAGTGAATGCCAGTGAGAGGATTCAGCAGCGCCCAAAGAGGTGGCCAAACCAGCAGACAATTAACTGGTCATGAACAAGCTTCTACATCAGGTACTTGATGGAATATACAACTATAGGAAGATCCAATCCAAAAGCCTCAAGCCACCTAATTCACATGATGGACAAATGATACATTCCCCCTTTCCAGTCCAGCATTCTGCCCTGGATGGCTGTAACTTTCCTCTGAGCAATGTTTCTAGGTCAGTACTGCTGGTCATCCTCAAATCTCATGCTCTCACTCAGATGTCAGCCTGGGGTCCAATTCTGTGCAAAAACTTGGCACAGAGCTTTTACAAGAGCAAATAAATCCAAGAGCCCATCCAGCACCTATGTGCACCCATACACACACAGTCCATTTCTTACAAGTCAAAAAGAAAATTTTGTGACCACAGAGCTGCTTTGGGCCTTGTTTTAAATTGGCCTCTCTAAGAGCTTATAAACTATATTCTAATTCCTCACAGCCAGCCAGGGGCTTAAGCAAGGGTCAGGCCTTGACCTGCAATAAATGACTATGCAATAAATGTTGTATATCTCCACTGCCAATCCTTCAGAGCTGTTGAGCTCCCTCAGATGAGAGCTGGACTGAAGTCAGTTTGAGTAAAGGGTTTTGCATCTGGTTCACAGATCTCTTGTATTGCAGCCACAACACTTTCCCTTCCCTCTTTAAAGTATCTTATATGAAACATGGTCTTTACATCCCCTCCTTACAGTTTCTCCCCCCCTTTGACCTAGGCAGGATAAAGTAGGATAATTATCTTCTTCTTCAAGATGAACAAAATCTCCATTTTCGATAAAGAATGACTCATTTAAACAAAGGCAGATGGACAATGGTCGGAAACTAAATGGAGAGAGACAGAGGCGGTGGTCATAACACCATAAATCCACTGCCACTGTATTATATTTGAGTATCAGAATGGAATACTTTGCCTGAATATTGCCTTTTTTTCCCACTCTCTTTTTGCTTCTCTTCTATTTCCTGTAATTTTAGCATAGGGAAAGAGAAAAAAAAAATTATTTTACTTCTAAAGTTATTCCAAATTATTGATCCATCAGTTCTTCTGTTCTTCTCAAATAATGAGGGGTACATGGGCAACATACATGTGACCCAAATCCTGTACTTCCTTAAATTCTAAATCTTTAAAGTATCTCTAGATCTGAAGATGCAATTACTGGTCTGCATTCCAAAAGGAGGAGCAGGAAAATAAATTTAAAAGAGACATGATATCAGAAGACATTTTGATAGCACATGGAAAGTTTTTGTGATGCAGAAAAAATAGTTCTAGATAAAACAAGAGATCTCATTTGGCTTTTGCTCACACAATGGCCAGATTACATGCAAGCTCTGCAGCTGTTTTGCAAGTTAAACAATGCAACAGCTGGAGGATTTTAAAATAAAAAGTATGTAACCCTAAAATGAATTACTGAATGAATGGAAAGCCATGAAGTGATTTACCAAAACATAGGATTTGACTGTCTTTCTTGTGCCCAAGAAGGCAAGCTGAACTCATAATGGCTATGGAAAAGCTGGTCCCAGACATCTGCACACTCAGAGGCTTGGCACATCAGACCTTGGCATCTCACCAGAGGCAGGAACTGCATTAATGTAGATGATTTACCAGACAGGGAAGGACCAATTTGTATTAGTCATGGGCTTTGTGGCAAAGGTGGCAGCAACAAAATGTGAACAAAGGGCATAGGAAATTGCATGGCATTACCTTTAATAGCATATTACCAAGACCCAGCTGCCTATACCACCCTGGCTTCTTTTCAGTTTCTGCTCATTTTTTTCATTGACAAGCATGCAAAGCAGCAACTTCACTAGTCCACCATCAGTAAAAATGGATTTGCATTCTAACCAATTCCAAAAGAAAAAAGGTGTGTGGTTTCCATCAAAAAAGCAAAGACAAGAGATGCACAGCCACACCCCCAAACAAATACCATACACCCCACCTCCAGATTCTTCCTGTGGGTGTCAGGTTTGTTTCTAATTCCCACTTTCTGCTCCTTATGGATTATCATTCTCAGTCTGGTTATGTGAAGCACTGAGCTCTAAAGTTTCCAATTCTCTTGTTCTGGCACCAGCAGGAGCATGAGGGACACAACAGAACCCACACAGTGGTCACTGGCTAGAAGAGCCAGAGGCCGCAAGGCAGAACAACTTTCGCGATCCTTGACATCAGCATTCTCACCCTTAACAGTTTCTTTTTGTCGGGAGTACATCTGACTTACTAAAACAGATAAAACAAAAGCAGGAAATGTTATTTTTTCCTTTCCCCACCCACCTCGTACCTTATCAATTCAGTTGGAAGTAGCATTCATTTGTGAAGGACAAAAAATAGGCAGGCAATTTATCTGCTAAGAGAACTGTCTGATTATGAAAGGAATGCCCAAATTCAAAACAAGATTGGTAACAAGACTTGCAATTAAAAGTGTTTAACCCTATCGCTAATGTTTTCACTTAACCAAAAAAAATTATTTAAAAAATAGAGTGTTCACATAGCATTTGGAAAACTAGAGATGATACACTGTATGACCAAGTATTCTTAACTTAAAACGTTTCAATGGGCTATTTGCACAGCCTAAGATGGTCTTCAGACCAAGACAAACCAAAATTGAAATGGTCTCAGCTTGTAAAATATTTATATAAAAATGCTGCATAATAGAAAGTGCCAGATCAGTGAATCAACAAGCATAAGAAATCTGTTAACACTGAGAATAACAGAACAGACTGTAAAAATTTACTCATAATATGCTGTGTTGTTTAGTGCTAAGGTGGGAAAAAACTCTGTGACGACTGCATACCACTAACAGGTCAGAATAGGTATTTGTTTGCTAATCTTGCCTGTTAGATTATCCAGATACAGGAAGAAGGTTGGACTTCAGGACCTCAAAGGTCCTTTTCAACCTAGCTAATTCTGTGATTCTGTGAAGCACAACTGAAGACTTTTCTGTGTATAATAAGAGCCCAGCCCAAAGCCAAGTCAAGTTAATGATGGTAATGGGCACTGAATTACATTCACTTTAATAATAAACAAAATGGTCTTAATCAAATCTTGCCTCATTCTTCACAATACTTCAGAGTATTATGGCTTAAGCTATGCAAATTTACATATATTTATTTCTAAAGGAAATTAAATAGAAATTCAGATTAGTTACACTTACCTATAAACTTCAGAACAAAATTCAAGACCTCAAGAAAACTTGAAAATAAACACACTACTTCTGAGGATATAAAATTCTAAATATCACTGCACTAGAAATGTGATTTAATATGTCACAGGAGTTTTGAGAAAAAATTAATTTTTTTTAATATAAAAAAAGAAGACCATGCATACAGATGACACAATGGCTGTTCTGTGTAATTTATTGTGATATAAAATCCACTCTTTCGTGCTGTCCAAATATTTTCCACGTCTCACAAACTTCTGAACTGACACTAAGCAAAAACCATCAAAGAAAACGAGAGGGAACCAACTATGCTTTGGCAGCTGACAATCGCATCTTTTGACAGCAAGGAGTCAGAAGGCAAGTTCAGAGTGTGGGATATGCTTCCTCACAGCAGCTCTTTCTGCTACAATGATCAGCAGTGGGAAGGCCAGCAGTGCTGACCTAAAATGAATAATTTTAAGTTCAACCACTGGTCACATGAAACAGGCAGCCCCATTCTTTCAAAAACAGCCCCTTCAGCCAAGCTGCAGACCTAGGCATCATTTTGTAGGTCCTTTTCACATAGTGCTTTAAGGTCAGCATCTACAAAAAAGATCTAGAAAAATATCAGCTAAATTTTCAGCTGATGAAATCAAGGCAGACAATTCACATAAGATTGTGAGCAAGGCAGTTTTACTAGTGCAAGAGCACAAATTCCATATTCAAGGTATGAGATACAATGTCTAGACTGCTGTTCTTGTAATATGTTCTACCTCTCCACAGTGGTAACTGCTCTTCCAACACAACAGCCAGCATATGAGGCTTTCACAGTCTGGTCCAGCTGGCAGGAGGGCTGGAGGTCCTGCTCCCAGGCTCTAAACTCAAATCAGCAGAATTTCACAGTAGGATGAAATCCAAAAGTCACTCAGATTTAGGCAGTCACTTACATTTTTCCCCAGTTTGCCAAAAAAAGAGTTCCACAAAAGAGGTGATTTTTCTCTGGCACAGAGTCATTTCCATCTGGGCAGAGAACATATACTAGGTTCTACATAACCTGTGGGCTGCTAGGAACCTAATAACTGTGTAATGTTGTTGTTGTTGTTTCAATTTGTTATTAATCCTGATGAAATTTTCTGGTCATGGCTCAAACTTTCCTAAAAGCATGTGAAGTTAAACATGCCATATCTCAGTGTGTTGTTAAGGCAATTAGAATGGTTAAAATTACCAGAAACAAAATACTTATTAGCTTACCGTGCCATTATTGTTGACACTATATATATATATATGACTGTATTCTCTACCACTCAACTAATTTTTCTTTTTGATCCCAAAAGGGCCAAGACAGGGGAGGGGGAAAGGGTTGTCTGCACTTTATCACAAAGAATTAAAGTGAAACAAACTAGAATTATACACAATTGTAACAAAACTCAGCTTTTCAGTCAGTAAGTATACAACTCCTGCTTTTGTTTTACTTCTGGCCCTATTTAATTCTGACTTTACTGCAAAATAACACTGCAATCTCTCCATGCACTTGTTCTTTTGTCTTTTTTATTCTCTCACCTGATCACTTCATTTCTTTTCCTGTCCATCCATGTTCTCCCTCTTTCACTTCTAAATCTATCCCTAGCTATTTCACTAAGTTTCTCTTCCTGAGAATTTTTCCTACTTGCTTATGCCAGAGACTCACTCTACCATCATTCTCTACAACCTCATGCCACATTCAGAGCCTGAGAATTGTACCAAGACCTTGTGACTAGGAAATTAAATTTTAACTCAGTATGGTGATGGAAATGTAGGAATCTGGACACTCTTCTTTCCTATTTAATCACGTTCTTACAAGGCACTTTCCAGAGAATCTGCCCATGAAAATTTCAGACATAATTCTTAGGAGATTTTCATGCCCATTTTACTGGCTAAAGAATATCACACTTAAAAGTCAAGTTAAAAATCCCAAACCCACTGAACTTCAGCCATGACTGAATTGCAAATGGCTGCAAGAAAGCAGATGCTTTCAGCCCTATAGTCACTCCTGCAAATCTTCTCTAGCTGTCACCACTTTAGAGATTAATGTGATTTAATGATTAATTCCATTTCGTTCAGAAATAACAAAACAACCAAAAAAAAAGTAAAACCAAACTTGAAATGCAGGCAAATTTCAAAAATATGTTGAATTTTGTTAAGCCACAAACGTTAAGCAACAAACATAATTCTGTCTCTGCAAGCTGTTAATCTTCATTCTATCAAGGACAGCTAGCTTGCTTTCTTTAGTTTTTCACTCAGACAATTCAATATAGGTAGGTAGTCCCTTCCTTTCTCTTATCAGTCCTATTCAGCCAGTTCTGCAGGAATTGAGGACTATCTCATTTTCAGATTCCTGCACATTCTTTCTCTCATTCTCGTGCACCACAATTCTTTCAAAACTGGATTGTCAAATGAATAGTATTTATCTTGAGTGATCTTCCAAGAGGAAATACAATGTAGACTCCTTCTCCATTAACTATTTTTGTTATCTTATTCTGTGCATTAAAAAGTAACCAAATCATTTTGTCCCTTTCTGAAAAGGGAATTTCACTGCTGAATTTTGTATTCAGGCAATACATAGTCTGCTCACATTGACCATTCAGAGAGTCAAGATTTCTTAAAAACATAAGGAAGTAACTCTTTGTCTTCTTTCCATTCAAACACTACCCATGACTACTGGACTTTGAATCCTCAATTACTACAAATGCCACTCAGGAAACAATGAAGGGTTTTTTTGGGACAAATTTTGCTGCTGCTTGTCCAAGATTGTGACCCAGGTCAGTTCTGAATAGACTACACAATAGATTAGAGGGAAAGAATTATTAAAGAAATACAGGTAGAGATGAACAGAAACCAAGAATTCCTATGGTAACTGAGCTATGCTCTGAGAATTTATGTATACAAACTATCTACCTATAGTTACACAATGGCACTTTATACAACACTTTTTTAACACAATAAACACTCATCCATAATTATATCTAATAGGAGAGTCACACAGGTTGCATAGTTACTGTGCTAGTAAACAAAGAGATAATAGTATGGAAGAAAAAATCAAAATCAACAAGAATTAGGAGATGCACACCATATTAATTCCATTAATTACGGAAGTTCTATCAACACTTGTCTTTGTAGATGGGAGATCTAGAGACAAATTTGTGATTACGTTTCTCCGTTCCTCAAACAAGGCCTCTCATCCATCAATGTACATAATGGACAAAGAGTGGCTGCTGCCTCCCATCAAGCGAGCACAGGCCAGTGATACATTTGATGTGCTTTCAGTCTCTACACGAGTAAATAAGATCTTCTCCGTAGTTTCCCGAGGGGATTGCATATGTACAGATAGATGTTCAAGTACTGCTAACAGCAGGAGGGCCAAACACACTGACGACAGGAAGGAAAATGTTGAAGCTGCTGTGGACAAGTCTAATCCAGCTTGCTTGTCCTTCTACCCCTAACTCTCTCCAGTTCAGACAGATCTTCAGGTAGGTTCAAAAGTAAGATGGATGCTCAAGTAGACAAGAAATTCAGTCTTTAGACTATCCAACTCAGTAGCCAGTTATGTTATTCTTACGCTTTTTATCACATAGTTACCAATTCAAGTCTAGCCCCCCCATCCAGTACCGTAAAATAAGTCACTTTATGATAGTCAGATTCTTAGACAGCAGGTCTCCATAGCAATACAGCAGCAATATTACCAGCTTCTTACTAGTACTTTATTCTTTTCTTACAAATATACGTATATCATGGACAGTAACTTACAGCTTCCCACAATCATCTCCATCTCAGGAGACAAAGATGCAACATAAAAACAAGAGTGACAGATCTACCATCTCTCTAGCTGGCTATCTAGAGAGAAGGAATTCCAAAAAGTTTGAGACAAGCAACTTATGGTCAAACAGCAAATGATAGCCATATAAAAGCTATACTTCAGTTCCCTAGTTTCATTATTTAGTAGGTAACTACAGCAGCAAGAAAAGAGTTCAGGAGTCAAGATACCTCATCTTAGTCACACAGGATAGAAAATGTGAGCACAACTGACCTAGCTAGTCTAACGCTACTTCCTGGCCTCAAGCTTAAACCCAGTCTGGAATTTAAATCATTAAAATAAATAGCATGGCAGGTAGCCTGGCTGTGGACTTCTACACTCCTAATCTTTTCCTTAAGATCTGCCCTAGGGTCCCAAACCTAAGAAAACCCAGATAGTAAGTGCAGGCAACTGATTGTACCCTGAAACCCTTCAGACCAAAGTCTCCAAACATCCTGTACAGCCCTTTTGGAAAGGGAGCAGATAGGTCCTCCACAGAACTTCCTCACTCTAGCCTGGGCATTACAGCAGCCTGTAATGCTGCCTGCAGCTTCAAAACCCTGCAGATTCACTGCATTACCTTGGCTCAGGAAAGCTTGATAGGTCTCAGCCCTAAATCCTACTTACTAAGAATTGTAACTCCCACCTTATCCCGGGAAATCCTAAAGATAACAATTATAAAAGTGAACCAAGGATCCCTGTTGATTCTCGCTCAGTGTGAGGGAACACTGCAGGACAGCCTTTCCTTCAGGGATGGGAACTGAGGGGAATAATGTGACCAGCAAGGCCAGAGCCTTAGTGGCCAGGGCCTGCCCCGTGGTACACAAGGAAGACAAACCTGGAGATGGCAGCCATATCCAATGAAGAGTGCAGACGCTAAAGTAGTATCATAATGACAAGGCAGTTCCAAAAACAAATTGTGAAGTCAATCCATTTTTCAGAGCCGAGGCCTTGCAATTGCCAGGCAGAGCCATGGTGATGAAGCTGGGCCAAAAATCATGCCAGGAAGCCAAAGGCCACGAGCTGAAGTCCAGATCAGGCAAGTCCATAGCTAGGCACTAGCATTGCTGCAGCTAACCAAAAATCATCAGCCCTTCTCCACCACAGCTCAGAAGAAGAGCGAAACTCCAGGGCTGAGCTTAAACAGAGTTCCTGGGCCCACAGGCATGGGCCCCAGCGGAGGCTCGTCAGGGCTTTTAAGGCTTATTAGTGTACTCAGAGCTCCAACACACCTGCAGTATCCATCCCAAGAAAGCCTAAACGACAAAACACAACCCCAGCGCCAGTGTCCAACCCCAACAGGATCCTAAAAGCTCCAAAACTCAACTTAAATCTGGGAGAACCCCTTGAATACTGTGTAATCTTAGCTAAGAGACCTATAAACCCCCAACCTAACCCCCCTATAAGTCCTAGCTATGGTTGCCCTCCCACACTACAAATCAGCAAAAAAGGAAGGCAATCCCTTTTGGCAGCTCCACTAGCACCCTTCGGTGGTGTGTGCCTGCTCCAGACAGCACAGGCTCATCACCAGTGGTCTTCAACCCTGCCTGGCAGCAGGAGTCAGTCAGTGTAGCACATCACTGAGCTATTACACCACTCTTTTCAGAATGCTGGGACAGCCCAACATGAGTTGGGTCACTTGGCATTCTAAACCAGACATACCTCCATTCTTCACTCTCAATCCTTACCTAAAATATGTTCTACAGCTTTATAGGCACAGAAACCTATGTAATAAACTGTCCTTTTCCACCTCATGAGAACCTCCCCAAACTCCTCATCTGAGTGTAACAGGGTACAGCAGTTGTAATGACTTCAGTACAGACTAACAGTTCCAGAAATTTTAGAAATCACTTGCAACAAATATGGTGAGTACCTAGGGAAGGCAGGCAAAAGCGCCATGATAGTCTTACAGGCTGACACTTCATTTTCTCCAATAATAAGCAGGGCATATGTAGTACCTGTAGAATTCAGACATCAGCCTGCACTCTTAGCCATAGCAGTTCCCCTTGCTCCTCGCAGTGGGGAACAGCAGCGGCTAGCAGGGGATGGAGGCTACGTTTACAATGAGGTCTAGACAAAAAGGCTTCATATCTCCAGTTATGTTCATCGCAGACCAATTACTAGTGCTTAATTCACATAAAAATAATAATAACAACATAATGAAAAAAAAAGGTTGAATATCAAGGTCAAAGTAATGGTAGACAAGTTACAATGGTAAATGTCCCTTGACAGCATTACAGCATTACAACTGAGTGCTGTATCAATAGGCTCAACAGCTCAGGCAGGGGAAAATCTTCCTGTCTGCGAATGTTTTTTTATTCACCCAGCCACAGTCACAGCCTAAAAAGTTAACATTAGATTTTAAAAATCAAACATCTCACCTTCCAGAAAACCTTGCACTTTCTCAATCCCCTGGAAGTGTTCCTCAGTCATTCACCTCAGAAATAAAGATCCCATCCAGGGAGCTGAAATATGTGGGTTATGCACTGAGAAAATACATTAAAATCTTTATTGGCTGCTCCATCCAACCGAGTCTTTTCCCATAAAGAAAACAGCCCCCATGACACTAATTTCCCACTTTGAGCTGAGTGTTCGGTAAAAGTCTGTGGCTATCAAAGCAGCCCAGAATGCAGCCACAGATGTGTGGAGCCAAGTTTGCCCCTGGCAACACTGTCAGGGCAGGCAGGTTTCTGTGCCCATGCTGGGAGCCCTCACATGGCCCTGGCACCTCCGGCAGGACCCACCTGCAGCAGCCCCACTCCATCAAAGCCCGCTTTCAGCCTCTCACCCAAAATAAGGCCATTCATCCCTCTGTTCTTCAAAAAAAATTAAACACTCTCTTCCATAGCAAGGGCTCACACCACAACAAACATCATGACAGGTGTTTATCAAATGTCCAAAATTGAAATGTAAGCTGAGCTTCCCTAACTTGGGATTTAGGGGAGAGGTATGAGAGGCATTAATTGACAGCTTTTTCCAACTGGGAGCTTATTTTTACTGACATTTTGTTCTAGACTTTATTTAAATAACAAAGGAAGAGAAAACGGAGGAGGCTGACAAGGAGATGAGGAGGACTGTGTCTCAGAAGCCAAAGCCAAATGGATACATAAATATATATATATATGTGTATATATATAATGTAATATAAATATATATAGATATATTTATATTACACAGCCACGAACACAGGAGCAGTGTGTGCCCACATCTATCCACTGGGTGCTGTCCCACATTTACAAGTTCTCCTGGGCAAGAGAATAGTCCTAAGTAATCTTATGTAATATTCCTATAGTGCTACTGTGAGAAAAGCTGTATTTTACAGTGCTGATCCCTTTCACAGCTGGGTTTTATCTTGCAGCAATAAAAGTGGTGGCCCATGGGCAATCATTTTACCCAGACTTCTCACACTTCTTACACAGTTTTTAAAAAAAACCATCATCCACAGCAAAAGCTGTTTTCTCCATCCCTCTTGTCTGCAACATAGGAATACAAAAATAGGGCAGTTGTACTCCAGGTTAATGGTCTGAGAATCTCCCTTCACAAGAGTCACTGTCAGATTCACCTCAGAGTGACTCGTGTCAGACCACAGATCTGGAAATGCTTTTGCCTCTTTGAAGCCACCAGCTCAAAGTGCTTTGCATGGTTTTGCATCTAAGCCCAAACAGCAGCTTAAAAAGTGCACTTGACCATCTGGGCTCTTAGCTTTCAGGTTTTCCAACCATTAGTAAAACCTAAAAATATTTATATCATATCGGATCTTTCTCAATGGAAACCACCAAAACAAAAAAAATCAGGCTTTTTCACATTTTAACTTTTAAATACACCTACACTTTGATTTTCACCGTCCTTTCCTCCACCTCCCAAATCAAGGAAAAACTAGCATCACCCTCACACCCAAGCAAAAACAACAGCAGTCTCTGGCTCTATCAGACATATTCTCAGTGTCACTTCAGGGCACAAAACACTGTCCAACTTTTTCAGCTACACAATTTCACATCTGTCTTAAGTAGTACGCTACTGCCAAACTTGAGAAGTAGATACCTTTTAGGACTTCATTATAGAATCATATTTGGAGCTTTCAACTACAATGCTTTTAATTAACAGGAGAATCATGACAGTCATTAAAACCATGTGGGAAATAATCAAGTGCCAGTTTTAAATTTCCATGTTCTGAAACAAGACTGACACCTTTGAAGCAACAAAATAAAAGAGAAAAAGAGATAATTTTTTCCACTTGTTCAGCTGAAATCCTCCACCCTGTTCAAAAATCAGGTTGGGAATTTCCTGAGAACAGTCCTGAATAAAATAGAGAGGAAATTCCCTCAATTTGCTGTATGAATTCAATTTTAAAATACCACATGAAAAGCCTTTTTGGCTAGGATCCATGCATACAGAGACTCAGGATAATAGAAGAAAAGCATTTATATGTTCCCAACCTTGGGACAAGTCTGAAGGAAATTTCAAACTAAGTTCTGAAATTGGTTCTAAAACTAAGTTCTAAGTTGGTTGTTCATTCATTTTTCAGGACAACAGAATTTGTCATCCTTCCTGCAATAAGAGGCAAAAGACACAGAACACAAAACTTCCAGAACAGATACGGCTATTCAGTACTGTGCGGCTCTACACACAGTATTAAGGAATTTGCATTATCTGAATGAAATAATTATTTTGCTAACAAGCTCAATGTAACTATAAACTTAGAATTTAAAAACATGGACTGATTTAGCCAAGGCAGTAAATTAAGTGGTATAGTAGCTACAAAGACAGTTTCATACACATTCCATTCTCCCAAAAGTCTTTAAAATAGTAGAGGCAAACATGATTTAATTTCACAAACACAGGAACAGTTCACTATTTTCTTAGGCTCATATTGACCCTTGCTCTGGGTTTTCCCATCAGTCTGAAGAAACTTTAATGAATTTGTGCCCAAAAATAAGAACTGAAACCCTGCAAACTAACCTAAAGGATGTCACCAAGCATTCATCAGCGAGACCCATCCTCTATTTCCTATTGAGCTAATATGGATTGAAACAATGGCATGGAGATGAATGAATGGCACCTGTTAGCAATGTCCTGCAGCCTCTGGTCTCTTAGATGTGCCAACATCATGCACGTGGGGAATAGGCCTGCTTGTTCAGAAAGGTAAGTTTGCCAAACTGTGTTTCAACCTTCTCAGAGCCTAGGCATGTTGTCCTACTCTCTAGGACTGAGACAAAATCTTCCTTCTTCTTCAGGTCCTTCAAACTCCCTCTAACCAACTGCCTAACACCATTCCATTAATGCAAATAAAACCACTAAAAATTTGACTAAAAATAAGCATTTACACTAACCAAGAAGGAAAACAGAATTTCCTTTTCTCCTTTATCAGGTGCCACTACTAAATTTAAACACACATCCTTGAGATTTTCATCCCTCTTTCTCTGCAACTACTTCAGTTACTACTGAACTGTATAAAACACATGAAACGTCAGCAATTGGTGCCAGGACTCCAACATTTTTATTACTGTTGGTGAGTCAGCTAACTGGCTTGGGTCTCCGTGCACCCTTCTAACAGCTAGAGATATTAGATGTCCCAGTACACAGGCAGCCCTCCCTGAAGGTTGTCCCAGTACACAGAGCTTTCCCTCCTGGAGAAGTAACTGGTAAAGTAAATGAACAGCCGATCAATTTTTATCAGAGACCAAGATAGCCTTCCATAGTCTGTTTCAGCAGCCTTGCACTTAGTTTCTCCCGATGAAATACATACTCCACCATAAATACAATTATGCTTACCAGGGACTCAGAAATGGTTATTAAAATTAGATAAGAACAGCAGTATAGATGAGTCTGGAAAACACCCCAAACTCTAGGCAAACTGCTAATTTATGGAACAGTGTCTCACTCATTTTTTATCTTGGTATCTCCTCTGACACAGAGGAAACCATGAAAGACCCATCAAAAATGCATGTATCAAAGCAGGCATATGAACAACACTTGGCAGCTCTGAAAATACGAACATCAGTCATTGTTTTGTGTATGTTTCTATCAAGCTGTGAAAATGAGCCTCTCAGAGAAGGTGTGGGGGAGACTATGTGTCTATTACACTCCAAGACCTGAAAAAGCAACAACTTAACAGTCTACACTGCTTTCTCATCCTATAATAATCACTGAAATACGTAAACCTATAGAAAAAGAAGAGTCATAATCAAACGATGTCCCTACCCTCTTATCTTTTAGATGCCATATCTACTCAGGCTTGACATTTAAGGTTTGAATTTTCATGCTGAAGTTTCAGAAGCCCACAAACACTAATAGTCATCTACATCCACATTTATCAGAAATCTTTTTAAGATGTAAGACAGCTGCATTTCTAACTTCTTATGATCTAGAGAGGCCAATAAGTCAAAGGACTCACAGTATATGTGTTCTTTCCCTGTTTTAAAGTTCAAGCATGATCTTATTTGTGGAAGAAAACTGTTGCATTAACATGCAGAAAATTTACTCAATGAAAATAGATAAAGTACTCTCTTCAGGTTACTCCAAAATGTGTCTCACAGTTACCCACTTGAATTTCACCCAAAAACAAAATAAAGTCCAGTTTCTCAACTAGTCTTTTAAGCCTTTCTTTTAGTCTATGTTGATCCTTTGAATTCATACTGTTAAAAGCAATATTGATAAGGACAGTAGAACAGAACAGCATTTTACTCTGATAAGGACAGTAGAACAGAACAGCACAGCCTTGGAGGAGGAGATAAAGGATGTAACCTGGGTAAACAAAAGTCATGCAAAACACAAGCAGGATGCCAGCTCAGCTCTGCAAGGCTGGCGAAGCAGAAGTTAGGCAAAACAACAATACTGAGCTTACTCAAAAGCAGGGGGTGAGGAACAGCCACCTAAAAAGGACACTGGACATTGAAAACAGACCCCAAAGAACCAAATAAGGACTTCCAATAAGGGCTGTGACTATTTTAAATAATGTTATATATATACATCAAGCAAGCGGGGATAGCTGATGAATATGCAATCAAAGTTTATGACAAACATTGTGTTTACCTGATGCTCAGGGCACTTGATTAGAGGAAGGATCCTCTGGGTCACCAGCACACTATAGCAAAGAATTATTTATTACAGCTTTCTAATACTCAAAACCAGAAAGTTTTTATCTGGCTGATTTCAGTATCAATATCACCCTTCAAAAGAAAAGGGAAGAAAGGCACTTCGGTTACCTCTGTTAGTAGCCTTCACCAGGGCTATCTGATAATGAAGTTTATCCAGTGCTTTCCAAGGAACGACTATGCATCAGCAATGACAGACATAAAAACTCTGTGTCAGCAACAACAGAAATGTGCAAACTCAAGTATCCCATTCCTAGACAAATATTTCTGCTTAACTTTTCTGCAATGAGTTTCACTATTATTTTCTTTCATTTTTTTTCAACCCCCAAAACACCACCACCAACAAAAATTCTGTAAGTATATCAATGCCATGGAAAATTCTGGTGCAAGCTGTAGGTCCTTCTAGCAAGGCAGGTCACACCTCTAGGTGAATCAGGACATCTACTCACTCAGTTCTAGCCCCTTCTTCCGGGATTAATTACTCAGCAAAAGAGACTACAAAATGGCAGCTAGCGCATTGCCATCACTCATACAAGACAAACTCAGCTGTTCAAATCAATATTTGTTAGCAGGCAGAACAAGAGAGTTTTGAGAGTGTTCTAATTAGACAATAGAGATTATTACAAAACACCTGCAATGTTTGTAATCGTTTAAAATAATGAGAATCAATATTAGCTTCCAAAGGCACCATATGGTAAATGCTCATTCCAGGCAGGCGGTCCCTCATAGACTCTCAGTGTTTCAAAGTGATCATTAACATTTTTTTAAATCTAAATGAACTTGTTCTCAGTTAATGCATCGGCTGCTGGTTTGTCCTCTGCATGTTGACCGCACATAAAGCTGGCATAATTGCAGCGCCTCCTCATCTCACGCTACAGGACCTGAGCTGGCTTCTTCGGGAGGTGACACCACCAGACCAAGTCCACCAGGAGAACAACTTTCGTCCTCTTCCCTGTAGTGCCTCTGGTCAAGAATCTCAGAGGCCTTACAAGCCATTTTCAGGCAAAAAGTGTTTCTCAATGCTTTCTGTCATCAACCCAGGGCCCCACACGCAATGCTGTGCTGCAAATGATGTCTCACAGCAGTGGTGTCTCTCCGGGCTGGCAGCTGGAGCCTCTGAGCGCAGAGGGTCGAGAGGAGCTGCGAGAGCCCTGCAGTCACTGCCTCAGCGGCTCTGATTCCACAGTGCCCGAGGCAGTCTGAGTCTACCCCTCAGAAATCCACACCGATTTCTGTACAAATGGCGAAAAGGAAGCTTTACATGCACATACTTCTTAATCTCATTGAAAACAAATAAGATATCTTTTTCTGTAAGTCATATCAGCAAATTTGTATGTTTCAAGTTACTCATTGTGTTTTCTAATTGCAAGAAAAGCAGGTTAAACACCTGCAGTGTTGTGGAAACAATACATGATAACAAATGCAAATATTCCCATAAGGAAGCTATTGCCATATCTCTTTTACAGAAGGATAAATTCAGATATAGTCTGTCCATGCCAAGATAGAAATTATCACAGGGGAAAATCTTCCTTTGTTGGTATAAAAACAGGCCTGTGTCTCCCCCAGGCACACTTTGCGCAGTGACTCCTGGGAGCTGATTGGGAAAGGAAAAGAAGGAAGATAAAGAAGTTGTTACTTCTTTAGCTTCTCTGTTTAGAAAGCAAGAAAAAGAAACCGGATTCCAAATAAATGTAAATATATTATTTTACAAGCAATAATGTATTGTTTAAGGTTCTCAGCCACACTGTTTGTAAGTATAACTACTTAAGATGCCAGAGAGAAACAGAGATTCAGGAAACTGAGGAAACAGAGACAAACAAATCTTGAGATTATGTAAATCCAAATAAACTTGATAAGGTTTTTGCTACTAAGCAATAATTACACAGCACTGTGTTTACCTATCAACTTTCATGCCAGGCATCTCCAAGCACGTTACTTACAAATTATTAAATCACTATTCCCATCCCTGATACGCAGCCACTTTTGTTACAGCATAGAGGTTTCTTAAATGCACTCTGCCAATTATTTAAGACAGGCATACAAACTGAACTGTAATCAATTGAAACAGTAGGGGAAACGCAGAACAGGAACTGAATAACCTGAGTTGGGAATTAATTAAGACTCTGGGGTGAAAACTCCAAGACTTCCAGAAAAAGTATCATGGGATTTTTAAGGATTAAAGTAAAAAGGATCTCCTTTGAAATATTTAACCACCAGTCATGGTATATTTAGCTGTGGTGATGGACAGTAGTTCTGAGTAAACTTGGGGAAGGAAAAAGCCTAACAAAGATCAGATGATCTTTTAAGATCCCTTCCAACCTTGGCTATTCTATGCTCCTATAAAATCTTCAGGGTAGATTTTGCTATCTTGTTACAGACAGTGATTTTTCTGCCTTTATTTTCTTGTTTGAAATTTTGAGAAAGGTCAAAACTTCAGAGAAACGTTTTCATCACCAAAATGTATTAAGCGGCTTTTGCAGCCTGCTGCTAGAAAAATAAGATTAAGCATGTAAATTTAGACATGTAAAACTAGATTTTTTTTCCAATTCACTGACCTCCCCTTGTTCATTAAAGAAATTTGTCAAAAATATATTTTGCTGAATTTAGCCCTGTTATGGACTTCTTATGATAGAAAACCCTGGGAGATATAAATAATGCATGTGTCCCTCTGCTGCCCTTTCACAAGCTGTAGCAAGTGATACACCAAAGGAGGTGCAGATGAAAAGAGAGGACATGGCTCCTGGGTCTAACCACAATCAACAGACCCCCCAAACCGAGCAGCTGTGAGCTGCTGGATCAAAATACACAAGGCAGCCTTGCCACCCCTCCACTGAGGTGTTTCAAAACCTGGAGGCACAAAGGTGGTGCAAAGCCATCATTACTATTTTACTTACTGGTTGGTGTCTTCCTTGTTGCTTCTCCTGAATATGTAACCCTGATTTGGACCAGTATTTTGTCAGCAAGCTTTTCCCCCAGCTTTTCTCCCCTGTTCATTCAGCTTAGCTGGAATTAAATGACCGTATCACAGCACACAATGGGATAGACAGCACCAGGAATGTTTGTTTCATGAGACAGCAAAGCCAAAGAACACAGTAAGAAAACCTGAGGCAGGATTTATTACAAGGTTTGTCCTTGTCCAGGGTTTTACACTTCATCTTCCTCATTCCTTTTATTTTGAATATATGTGGATTGTTGCTCTGAATTGTGCTGGTAAAGCACTGCCTGCTAGAGAGGCTGTGATCACAAACTCTCTGGGCACCGGCATTTGTCACCATGATTGCAATTCACAGCAATACATAAACTTTTTTTAAATGCTGTGAACATAGCTTCAGGGGGTTAATAAAGCTGCTTTCCAGTCCCCTACCTCCTTCCATTGATAACTTATTCAAATTGTAATTGCTTGCAATATGCACCCTATATCCCATAACTACTTCTGCTGCACGTACTCCCCGGGGCCATCCATTACCCCTGCCTACCAGCAAAGTCCTTGTTCTGGCCCGATGGCGGCAGCCAGAGCACCATTAACACGTGCAGGTTTGTGCCCAGCCTCAGCTCACACCCTCTGGCCTCGACTGACTCTACCCTGCATTTACTATTTGGAATTTCTCTTACCCTCAAACCCAGCTTAGCCCATTGCTTACAAATCAACACTTCAGCAAGCACTTCCAACAGACCTATAAATGTTAGACATGGAAAACAGCATTTTTGCCACCTTCTTCTCCCCTGGAAAACTCAAAGGCCAAGTTTCCTCTCATTCAAACAGCAGTTCCATCAGCTTTACTCTGTATTTCACAGATGTAAGTCACTGCCTCCTTGGCCTGGGAGCACAAATAGCAACATACTGTTGAAGGATGTTCTTTCTGATCAGGAAAAAGCACTAAGCAAAACTACATCTTTACAGTAGTTGTAAGGCACATAAAATTAAAATGATAATATCACAAAGGCAGACAAAGCTGGGTTATCTTCCCTAACTCACACTCCTAAGTAGTACACTTCAAGGCTTACTTGTAGTACATATTTTTATCTTTGTCATTAATTTTATAGCATTCAAAGTTACAGTAGGTTTTTTCCTTAGATGCATAGGAGTCTATGTAGTCTGAAGACTTCCCAAAAGCATTTTAAATGAGATAGAGTATGCTAATAGTAAGAAGAGGCTGTGTCCTGGGGCAAGGAAAATTCAAGCTTGACTCAGATATGCATCAGAAATCTGTGTGCAGTGTAAAGACACAGTAAATAAAATGGTGGACCTTTTTCAACATGACCTCTTTTGGCTTTACTTTTGAGTCACACACTTACACAGACCTGCAGAAGGTCTGTGATCTGACCTGCAGGTTCCAGGCTTGAATGTCACATATTTTCATACATTTTAATTGCAGCACTTTACCCCCTGAATTTCTAGTGAAGGCTCTTCTTTAGGAAAAGGATGACTGTCTTGGATTAGACAAATATGCTAGGTGGAAAGCACTCCGAGCAGAATGATAACAAATAATGCTGCTTCAAAATGTGTTGGTGTTTTGAACTTTTGAAGCACCGATGTGCTTCACCAAGGAAAAAAATTTACTAACTATTCTTCTTTATGTACAGACCTTCATAGTTCTACCTAGTACATTTTGGAAGCAAATTAATCCTCAAAGCATCCCAGACTGCATGTGTTAGTTCAACCTCATAGCCAAAAATGAAAAAAAAAATTAAGGGAGTGGTTGCAAGACATGCCCAAAGCTATATAAAAAGTAAAAGTGATAGATCTGGTACTACTCCTCCGGAAAGTCCTGATCTAACATCTACACCCAAAGATATCATAGCTGGCTTTCAAATGGTGTATGCAGCACCACAAAGAGGGACAAAGCTAATAGAAGCTGAGGACACATTTACCTGGTCATCAAGAGGCAACCCTAGGTTGCAAGCTGGCTAGATGGAAGCCACCTTAACTCAGCTGGGGTGCTACACTAAGAAAAGTCAAATGAAACTCCTGAGCATCAAGTGTCAAGTTCTATTTATCATCTGGAAGAAAATCCTTATATCTGGATGACTTAGATTAGGAAGTGAGTGGCAATATGTTTGTCTCTACTAGAACATACAGCTATGCCTCAGAAAAACTTTGTCCTGGAACACATTTACCCAAATCTATTTGAGTTCAGCAAATGTTTTTTTCAGCAATCCTGAGACACAAGATTAACAAGTGTTTGGGATATACACAGGGACAGACAAGTACCTCCTCCTTTTTCTGTATCTCTTAATGACCTGTCTTTCTCCTTCTCTAACACCTATTTGCTCTGTGGGTTTACAGTTTTTAGCTCAAGGATTGTCTCTTACTGAGCAGATGGATAGTACCTAGTTTAATACATAAGTGCTGCTGAAACACATCACCACAATTTCTCTAGTTGCATGTTATACCAAAACATCCCCCCCTCCTCCAGTGACCTCTCATTGAAATGGTTTGAGTACTATAATACTATATTTGTTAATATATTTATTATTATAATAGTATATTTATCTATACTAGCTTTTGCCACAGATATTCTCAGTCCTCTGCACATGTACTGAACCAACAGAGGTCCAAGCTACAAGGAAAATGTGGTGGGTCTAAGCCAAAGCACTGTATTACTTTTAGCTCATGGCTGATTAATTTAATGTATGTGAAAGGAAGAGATAAGGGTTTAATTGTTACTAGAAGTGGAGAAGCTGATCAGGGCTGAATTAGAATATGTGACCTAATTTCATCATTGTTTTAATGTTCTAAAAACTCAGAGCCTGTGCTCCTGCCAAAATGAGGCAGACTGCTCTTCAGACTGATTTCTGCAATGGATTTTCCCTTCTTCTCCCTCTCAAACTTGACATTGCTTCTAAATGAAGGTGACCAGTCCATCAGCTTGTAATTACTTCTATGCTACCATAAAATACTCTACCTTTATTTTTCATGCGTTCAGGCCCTGCTCTTCCTGGAACACCAGATTTCAGGTTCTACACTAATTTCATCCTAACAGTGGTAGGACTGACAGCAGCTCCTCCAAGTGTCCCAGAATATGCATATGGACAAAGCACATGCTAGATACTGTATGCTATGTATTTATATGTTATCCCAAAGATATACATGTTATCCCAGCTAAGTCTTCAGAATAATCAAGCTATAAGACCTTGGAATAACAGAGACAGAGTTGGATGTGACACTCAGGTGTCTAAGCAGAAATGAACCTAGACCTGCATTCCTCAAAAGAGACTTTGTTCAGCAGCCTAGCTCTAACACTGGGGCACATGCCTAACTTTAGGGTAGAATCAATGCCTTTTCCCCCAGAAAAATAAATACCATACCTTTCCTTTCTTCACTTCCCTTTGGGAGATCATGCTACACATGAGGCCAAAGGGAGGAGATTTTCTTAATCTTGAAAAAAAAAGGGAAAGGAAGTGGACTAGGGAGAACAGTTTTGTCTTTCTTTCCTTTCCCTACCTTCCCCTTCCACAGGAAAAAGTCTGTTTAGAAAGCATTTATTTGCAGGGGCTTCATTCAATAGGAGACCAAACACCTCAAACTCTTTCTGACACCAGTGGAGTCCAGGGTACTTGGCTTCTCTTAGGATGAAACCCTAAATATGAGAGAGTCTGAGTTATTAATTAGGAAGAAAAATAGCAACTGAAATTAGATCTCTTCCCTCTCTGCCCCCATCATTTAAGACAAATAATTTATCTTCCTAGAGACCATGAAGTGTACCAAATTTTCCAGGCTGCTTATCCAACAGCAGACTTAACACACCCAAGGAGGACTTCTTCATAACAAGACTGCCTATCCTTTGCAACTTACATTACCAGAGAGTCTGTGATTAGCCTGATATTTTATCTCTGACACTGGGAGAAATATCGCTGCCATAAACCCTGCTGTCCTTAGTACAAGTGGAAGTACTTGGCAAAGGCTAATAAAATGAAGAACAATGACAGCCATCTCTAATGAATACCTAAGCAACAAATGAGACAGCTGCCCACGCATATGCAAAAACACACACACATACACAGAGGCATTTCTTCTTCACATGGTGCATACACCAGCAGAAAATGTATCATAAGGACACTGCTATTTTAACTTCATGCCATAAAAGCACTGGTAGGGAAATGGATGAGGTGCTTTCACAGATCCTTAACTCCTGATTCACATTTCTCTTTACAAACTAAGTTTAGTGCCTAGCTTATTTATTAAATGGTTCTGCTTTTTCCTGGATTCTTACCAAAGAGAGCAAGAAAAGGAGACAGTGTCTAACATTTTATGAATGTAACAAAACTTTCTGTCCTGTCTTTCACACCACTTCTACTTTTCTTCAAAGTTTTGAGCAACAAAATACAACAGCTAAAAAGTAAGGAAATAGGAAATTGAAGCACTTAAGGCTGCTCCAACCACTGGTGCTGATCAGGGAAACACTCTTATGCCAGTAGTTCCAGGTCTGGAAAAAGAAAAAAGGGAAGATCTGATCTACCTCAGCAGAGGAAACAGAAATATATAGGCCCCACTAATTCAGCTGGGACATCATGAAGTATTTGAAAGACGAGAGAAATTTTGAACCTTGGGAATTTACTGGAGCAATAACACTACCTTAAAGGGCTATTATTCAAGGTTCCTGAGAAAAATTGCTCACTGTTCTCTTTCACTGACCTCTACTGTGAGTCCCCAGTATCAAAACTTTGAGAAATTCTGAAAATACAGGATGGAATATTCAATTCTAGAAGTTACCCATCTGAAATCACTAGACCTGCACAAAACTAAAAGACATCATATAGATCCAAGGAGCAAATATTTTGTAGGGACAGTGTCAAGGTCCATTCTTCCATTTCTTGTAGAGTTGGTCTTGCAGTGCTTAAAAGGGTTACTTTGGGGCATGCTACTGTTTAAGACATCTCTGGATCCAAGTTATAGTTCCAGCTGCTATGCCTCCAGCATTGTGGCTGTACACTCCATTTGCTGTTAAGAAAGGTGTTTAATATTACAACTAGAAATTTGTTCAATTTTTGGAAACTGAAGTACAGTCAGACAATATATTCATATGACTACTTTTAATTCAATTACGACACTTCTGTTATCTCAAGAGCTGTTTGGCACTACTCACACCCATGCGTAGCCTTGTTTCTCCAGACAGTAAATCAAGAAAGTCTCTCTTCTTAGAACAGTAATTGAGCAGCATTTTCTCACAAATTCTCCCCCTTTCTCCCTTCTTCCTGCCAAATTCCATTGATGATCAATCTCATTAAGCATATTAATATGCTCCAACATATTTCGCCTTAACTTACATTACTCTAAAGCTTCATGTGATCTAGTTTTTGTCTGTACCTTGAAAGATAAACCAAGGCCTCTGTACAGATGAACTCTGAAGTTCTGCAGCAATTTCTGTCACCACAGTACCTATCCACATATTGACAGAACTCACCTACAGATGCTCAGATGCTCATTCTTAATATTAAGCCTTTGGTTGCTTATTTTTGCAAATTTCAGAGAAAATAACTGGGGTGGCTCCTTAAGCTGGAATTTACCTGTATTTATTTAGGCCTACACTTGATTTCTTGGAGATCTAAAGACATTAAGGAGAAATGGTCAGCCATGCAGTGCCTGAGCTCCTTTGAAGTAACCACAGGGAAGGAGGCAAGGACTTCTAATGAGACCACCTATCCCTTCCTGTTCACAGCAGGACTAAAATCCACCACTTAATTTTGCTGTTAAAAGAGCAAACAGTCATTGCCAGCCAAGGTTACTATATTCATAGTGATGACCTAAATAAGAAAATGTAAAGATACCATTTTCAACTACCCAGCCTAGACAGATCCTTCCATATAAATCTGCTGCCATTAGAAAATCATAAATTATTACAGTGATGAGGATGGTACACAGAAGAATCATAGAATGGCTTGGGTTGGAAGAGACCTTAAAGATCATTCTGTTCAACCCCCCCAGCCATGGGCATGGACACTTTCCACCATACCAGGTTTCTCCAAAACTCATCCAACCTGGCCTTGAATATTTCCAGGGATGGGGCATCCACAGCTTCTCTGGGCAACCTGTTACAGTGCCCCACCACCCTCACAGTAAAGAATTTTTTTCAATTATCTAATCTAAACCTACTCTCAGTTTGAAATAATTCTCTCTTGTCCTGTCACTACATGCCCTTGTAAAAAGTCCCTCTCCATCTTTCTTGTAAGCTCCCTTCAGGTATTGGAAAGTGGCAATTAGGTCACCCCAAAACTTTTCCTTCTCCATGCTCAACCATCCCAATTCTCTCAGACTGTCCACATAGGAAAGGTGCTTCATCCCTCTGAACATCTCAGTGGCCCGCTCTGGACTTGCTCCAACAGAACTATGTCTTTTTTGTGCTGGGGACCCCAGAGCTGGATGCAGTTCTCCAGGTGGGGTCTCACCAGAGCTGAGCCGAGGTGAAGAATCACCTTCCCTGACCTGCTGTCCACACCTCTTTAGATTAATAATAAAGAATGCCTTCTTTTGTTAGGAGATAATTTCTCTATTGGCTCACAACCATAAACCTAAGCATAAGGTTCAGCAGTATTTGTGACCTTCCACCCTGTGACCTTCCAGCCTTCCCTGAACTACCTGCTTCCTACTCCATTCATTTATCAAGAAGATTCTGCTTTGATATTGACTAGCCTTAATCCTCTGAACTCCAAGACAGCTGTCTTGATGTACCCCACCACAGAGTGTGGCCTCTGTGATTATGCAATGAGGTCCCAGTCAGCTCCTGCCCCAAGACCTGAGATTTATATGTGCCCAGTCTCCTTTTGGCTTGGCATTATCTGCTCTGCCGGTGGTCTGAGTCATTCCCTTTCAGATACAACAGCCCTGAGGTGGGACTGACAGGCTGTGATGAAGAGGAGCAGAAGAAGGGGATAGATGCTCCCTTTATTTTGTCATTGCATTTACCCAAGCGCTGCAAGGGAAATGTTACCAGGAAGCTGTTAAAGGGCAACTTTTTCTGGAGTCACCGATACATCTCTGTGTGACATTTACTCTTTGAGGAATGATTTATCCCTTCAGAAGGAAAGGCCTGAGTCACAGCTCAGCAATAACAAGTAAATCACCTTCTGAAGGAAGATAATGGCTCTGCCTACCACAGGGCTTTTTAAAATATATCAGACAAAACTATACCCCATTCTTGATGAATACTTAAATTTCACGTTTAGAGTATGTATGGTATTAATGCCCAAAAATAGTCAATAATATCTTGGATTTATCCCCTACGATGCTATTAATTCCCTACGGGACCCTCTTCCTCCTCTTCCCCTTGGAAGACAAGACACTAATCATCCCCTAGCCCACACAGTAATTACGGGAACACAGCCAATACTGACAAAGAAATCTGACTCAGATTGGAAGTGCCAGTGGGAGAGTAAGGAGTCCTGGCCTCTCACTTTTCTACTACTCCAACAGAAACATAATAGAAGAGCCAGGATCAGGAGAACTGGCTCATCTGTACTGAGAAACTTCCTAGCACAAAATCCTTCCTAGCACTACAGAACCTGACAGAAGAAGAAAAAATGGAAAAAGGACAGAACATAAATGCAACAGTATTAATAAATAATATTCACCACTAGAATGCTCTTTAACACCTTTCCCCATGTCTTATCAGGTTACAACAACTTATGTTCTGCACCAAACTGCCTGCTATTCACTATAAGATTATTCTCCAGTGATGTATTCTCATTATTTAGCCTAATCCACTTTGAAGTGATTTGAGCTCCAGTTTCTGCACAGGTTTAACTTTGATCACTTACAAGTGGAATCCTCTAGATATACACAACATCTATGTAAGTACAAGGAAAAGACACAGAAGAAACACAGGGTCACAGTTAAGCATGTACTGGAAAAGCTCTACAATGTGACCTAGACAGAATTACCAGAGGAAGGGAGAGAGAGATTTATACCTATTTACATTATCCTTGCTTCCAACAAGGAGCAATTTCCCCTTACTCTAAACCACTGAAATTTCCCATGAGATTTGCTCATATAAAAGATGCAAAATGAGACTTCAGCTGCAGCCAGTTCAGCCTAGAAAATGACAACACAGCAATAATGGTATGTGTTATTATTATTAATAAACCCTGTCTCACACAGGGTTAAAAGCCAAAGGGAAGTCCAGCAGTTGTATCTCCACATTTCTGGCATTATTCAGTGCTGCAAAGAGCAAGAGTCATACAAGACCAGCAAAGCCTGCAATCAAATATTCTCACCTGCAGCAATGGCACTTAAGTGCCAGCCCTGTAGTCACTACAAAAGTTTCCTTAAAGTTGTTATGGGATCCTGATGTGATCAGAGCTTAAAGGTACATCAGTCCATGCTTGTACATGCAGTGTGCAGGACCACAAGCACTTCATACTCAGAACTAAGCCAAATATATTTTTAGGATGGACAAAATGAAAAGCAAGGACATAGGACAGACTAGGGGGAAAAAAGAGAGGTTAAAGTTACCTGCCTTGCCTTTACTGGGGGCCTTTGAACATGCAGTTTCATAATCTTTTGGGTGTCAGCACACTGTACACAGTCCTAGCAAGGTCCCTGGGGGAAAGATCTGTCCTTCCACAGTGTCTAAGATCTGGTTCTTTGGTTACTCCTGCCAGTATACTCCCATGACCACATAATGCTGCAAAGCCCTTCTCTACTAAAGTCATTGTCTTCTTCGAGCCCCCTTGCACACTTCAGAAGGTCCTCTCCCTCAGCCATATGATCCAGGTCCCCCAGTGAAACACATTTTCCTTTGGTCTGAAAAGTCTTGTCTGAGCTCATCCTTTGAAAGAGAGAATGAATTTTAAGAAGAGAGTGGCACTGTAAGCAGTAAGAAAAATCCCATCTGCCATACAATTATTAAAAGTTCTGCTTAAGGAAGGGCATCTGCATTTGGCTGTGTATTGCATGCCAATATGGACACTACTCTCTTCTAGGAGCAGCTGCAGACTAACTGCACTGGCCTGTGAAAAGCCGTTCTTTATCAGAAGTGGCCCAAGGACTGCCAAAAGGTCAAGAACTATTGGAAAGCACTCCTTACACTCAGCCAAAATGCATATCCTGCAGCCAGTCAGATCAAGTGTTCTTTGACTACCCTGTGAGATGGGTCCATCTGCAAAAAAACTTTATTGCAGGGGAGCAGTGCCTTGAGGAAGGACAAAAATGAATTGGTAGAAGAAAATCACTTCTTCTAGGCAAGGGAAACCACACTGTCACTCTATGTTTAAACATACATAGATCAATTAGCTGATGTGAAACTTGCATTCGGTAAGAAAGGACAAATAGGAATTAAAATCAAATACAAAAGCCAGAAAAGAATATGCAACATAGACCATTTGCTTATTTGCAAGTGCACCCATCATGTCCCCCTGCTCAGTACTTGCTTTGGTACATAACTAGGCAGCTTTTATAGTCTTCTGGAAACAATAACAAAAGTTACGGACTTTAGGTCAACACAGAATTAGGATTCTTTATTACAGTTCCACAGTGCTGAAACACTCTTACTCCCCTCTTAAGAGACAAAATCTGACAGTATTTCTTCTGGGACATGCCTCTGGTTATTTGCTGGAACAATCAGCTTCTTGAAGGACAATACAGGAAGTCCTTGCTTTTTCCTGATGAATATTTATAACAACCACTGAACAGTTCAGAGGGCATACAAAGGCAGCTATGACCAATATCACTACAGCAGAAATATGCACTCCCATCACTAATGTTGGATGACATGAGCCACAAAGTTTATTTTGATATATGGTTTCATTTAGTCAGTGAGGTGGTATTCAGATTCTCATTCCCTTCTAAACTGGAAGAGTATAAGGATTAGTTTTTTGTGACTACTAGAGAGCTCTTTGGGAAGCTGTTCTGTGATATTTGCAACCAGAAAAGACGCTGCCACTATTGGTGGTCTCAGAACGAGGTCACTACTCCTAGTGCTCTTTTTTCATCATTGCTCTTTTTTCATCATTGTGAATATTTGAGAGCTTCTTTGTACTGATCCATCAAACTTATCTCTCTTCATCTTCTATTGCAAGCCCTTGGATGCTCCATGAATCCAATGTCCAGACCGTTTGCTCCACTGCACAGAAAGGCCATCATGCTGAGAATCGTTTGGCAACACCTGCCAGTGATGACTGTTTTATAACAGTCCATTAGCACAAGGTTCTTAATGAAAATGAAAGCTGGTAATGAAGCCAAAAGGCAGCAGCAGTCTCTAGTCTGGGGAGGGTAATTAAGCTAGAAGAGATGGAGAGACTGAAGAACAAAATTAACACACAGAAAAAGAAGAAAGAGACCTGGTAGTGCATTAGCACTAATGTAGTTATGGCAAACCATCCAGTTTCCTTTATGAAAGCATTTTGTTTGCATTTGGTGGACTATTTTTTTATTGCTAGCTGATACAACAACAGCTTATTGCTCCCTCAGAGATACAGATGTCAGCATGAGCAAGACACACAGGATTCCATCATGGAGCAGAGGAAGAACCTCTGGAAAATGAAGAAAATTTATATATATATATGGGAGTGGGGG